>KZ807259.1:103181-126174 GCA_000696205.2 Oncopeltus fasciatus | reverse complement strand
ATAATAATATATATTAAGTAATTTAAGCTTAAAGAAAATTTAGCACAATATTCAATGCTTAGCAAAACTAAATATTTTAAAAACTAAATAAAAGTTCAGAAAGTGTAGGTATCCATTTCTCTATTATTATTCTTCAATATTTCAAAAATTGTTTAGAATATCAGGATGGTTGTCATATATATCCTGACTTGATGCAAACTAACATTTTAAGTTAATTTAGAAAACTTCTTTTTTTAGAAAATGTGTAATATGTGATCTTAAAATACATATTTTAATAATCATTTAAATATTCTAAATATTTTAAATGAAATGAAATGAAAAGGAAGCTTTATTCTGGTACCAAAGTCCCCTTGAATAACAAAGAGCAGACAGTATTGCTGATTTTGACCTAAATACTAACAATAATAAAAATTACAAGTAGTATAAGTAGCTATAAACCAATAGTATAAAATATTTGCAATACTACATATGACATTATTTACAACTTATAGTAACAAGTGTGGAAATTGGCGAAAAGAGAATTTAAAATCAAAACAAATATATACAAAGGGAAATAAAAACAAGTGTAAAAAAAAAAAATTAGTGCAAAAAAAAAAGAAGCTCAAAACTAGTACAAAAACAATTATGATAAAAATTAGAAGTTAAAAAATTAAAGTTTAGCAGTTCCTGATACCCAGTTATACTGAGAGGGGGTGCTGAAATAGCTGGGATTTAAAGGATGCGAGTGAGGAAGAGAGACAATTATTTAGAGGAATCGAATTCCAGAGACTACAGGATCTGCTGAGGAAACGAATAAATGCAGTGGATTCTTAAGGTGGAGGGTAACAATTAGAATTTTTAGAATAGGTAGGACGGGAAGGTATGGAAGATTTGAAAGTTAAATGATCATAGAGGTAAGAATGGGAAGATATGACTTGATAGGGGAGATAACCATGGAAATATTGCCTTTGGAAATATGGGTAACGTTCCAACTCAGAGTACAGCTCTGTAACTTGGGCGCTCCTCGGAGAACCAAAGACAAACCTGATGAAGCAGTTTAGCAGAAGCTTAAGCCTATCCTCTAGTTCTCTGGTGAAACTATTACCACTTTGCTCATTCTTTTTTCTATTTAATGATTTCAGCATCAACAACCAAGTTGCTGTTGGCAATTGAGTTAAATTTTAAAATCAAATCATTTGACAAATATGAAATATTTACAAATATATAAGAATATAAAACCTAAGAAATTAGTTAAAAAGGTACTCCTTAAATAAATCAGTTATCATAAATACCGTGAAGAAATATAATACTATTTAAAAGTTGTATCAAAATTAGCAATAAAACTAGTACAAATACTTGATATACATTCTAGTGACCTGTTATATCTGCCATGAATGGCCCCCCCCCCCCCCCCGCCACCCTTGTCTCATATCATCTCCTGGGATTCGGTAGTTACTGCTGTCCCATACAGAGTTTGGTGTTGTAGATTCATGAAAGTTATATAAAGAAGGGATTAGATGAAAGCTTTGAATTATAAAAGTGTTTTATGTAAAGATTTTTCTATCAGTTTTTCTAAAATAAACTACAATGGTTTTAGGGTAATGCAGGAAATAAGTTTTCTTTGATGCTGTTAAACAGGTTTTTTTTCTTAGAAATTGTCTTTGTGACTAAAATAGTTTTTTACTTACCGTGACTGGATTTAGCTGAGAAACTTGATTTAATTTTTTTCACTTTTAGCTGTTAAAAATTAGTCACTAACAACCTTAACAGAGAAGTATTTTATTCTTCCCATTCGAGATAATTTTTTCAAGAATCCTTGATTATTAAGGGTAATAGATTTGGAGAAACCAATCTAGCCATACAATTTTGTAAGAACTGTTACATTATTTGAAAAACCTTTAAAAATATTGAGGTCAACTGTGAACAATACAGCATATTTAAGAAGGACTGCTCTCAAGAATACCATGCATTCACTTATTATTAGTTTCAGGCTCTTTTCAAGTCAGTTATTAGTAACTACAAGTAAATGAACTTCTAGAGTGTGTGCTTGTATTATGTGAACGTGAGCGGCTGGGGTAATGGCTTACAGAATAGATATTCTCAACTACTGTAGTTCACTTGAAACTAAAAAAATTAGCTAGATCCAAACCTTGCAGACCAAACTAGATAGAGAATCTAAGCTATTTATTAGTCATTACTTCATTTATATTGATACCTCATTTTTTTTTTTTTTTTTTTTTTTTGTAAGATGCCTTCACTTTTTAAGGTCAAATATTTATTCTATTTCTGTTGATAGAATATTTTGCAATAAAAACATAAAATTTTAATGCACTTAATAAAATTTAATGGTATTAATCTTGTGTTAATTTTTCAGGTGTTGTCTCTGTATTATTCTGTGGGATATTCCAAGCTCACTACACCTATAATAACCTCTCACGTGGATCCCGAAAGAGAACCAAACAACTTTTTGAGCTTTTAAATTTCCTGACAGAAAATTTCATTTTCTGTTATATTGGAGTCTCCATGTTCACTTTTCCTAATCACCGCTTTGACATAGGTTTTATTATTGCAGGATTTGTATCCTTTCTGACATTTTTAAAAGTTGACTGATACTAGGAACAATCAGCAATTTAGTTTTATCGTTTTTAACTTCATTTCTGAGAAGATGATATTTAATGTTTATGTGTTTTGACCTTTTACTTCTAGTGTACTTGCAATTTATATTGCTGACATATTATCCTATATAAAATAACAGAGCATACATCAAAATCTAGTTCTTTTATGATTTGATTCAAAAACTTACAGTCTATAATATAATCTACCTCTGCTATGCATTCAGTCTCTGCGGCAGATAGTGCTACAATACTCCTTTTCTTAGATTTCCAAATTATAGAATTATTTCCAAATTTAAATACTTTTCGCATGTACCCAGAGTTAGCAAAGGCTGCATTAACATAAGCTTATTATTCAATATTATAGATTATAATTAAATTATTTTTATTCAATTTCAAATCTAAATTTTGCGAGTTATTCAAATATCTTAAAACACTATTATATGCTTTCAACAACTTATAGAATATTTACTCTCAAATTTACTAAAATGACTGATAGCATAGATGTGTGGCCCAGTGCCTATCTCAAGATGCATGACTTCCTAACTAAGCTTTATGATGAGGACTAGATGTTGTGGATTTGTTCAGTTTAAATTGTAATTTATTTTCCATTTTGGCTTGGAATAAGTCATGTTAAATTTTCTAAGGATTTTATTAAAGGTTTTCTATAATATGGTTGTTGTACCCTTGGATATTATAATTGTTGTCCCAAAAATTACTTTTTTTTTTAAATTACTATTATCAGAATCAGATAAAACTTTCATTTTGAATTTACTAATAAACTTGCTTCTTAATTGAATAAATGTATGTACAGTTTCTTCTCCCAGGTTGGACCGTGTCAAGTTGTTGATAGTTGCCGAGCTTTCGCACATCCTGTGATGGCTTCTTCAGGGCTGAATGGAGATACTGTAAAAACATTTAATTCTGCAACTATCGACAACTTGACACGGTCCAACCCAGAAGAAGAAACTGTTTATACATCTGACGTCCATGGAAGCCTACATGAACATCTGAATAAATGTAATTTTACTATCAGTAAAACTAATTGGCCATTGATATGAACAATAATATAAGTCCTATCTCTATAATATAAGCATGGATCTATTAAAATCCTATTATATCTCCCATTAAAGTAATTTTGAAATTGGTGTGGTTGTAAGTTTGATTTTGTTAACATATTTGAATATTATGGAATTGTACTGTTCTAGCATTAAATGTAAAATGGTGGAACCAGACAGATCTACAAATATAAAAGTTTTCAGGAAATCAAGCTATTTATTCACTTTGGTGTATAATTCATTTATGTAAACTAATAAAATCTTTCTAGAATAATTTTAGGCATTGTTGAGCAAAATTATAAATATACATATCTTATAATGTAAATAATAATTTGTTAGAGATTTATATTTTATCTGAAAGTATTAGAACATTGCATTAGAATTTGTTAAATTTTAATTTACCATAATCATATTAGTTTTCCTTAACCTTGATTCATTAGGTGTGTACTACTATTAGTAGAGCTATGAACATCTACCCTCTTTCTTTTCTGTTGAACCTTGGTCGAAAGCCACCTATTGCAATTAACTTCCAACACATGTTATTTTTTGCAGGTAATATCAAACTTAATATTATAATGTAGGCTTGATGTGTGAATTAATTACTATTAATATAATATCTTACTTGTATCTTAACTTTGTATGTACCAGAGGCCATTGAGATGTTTCTCTCCTTTTTCTTTTCTTTCTCTGAATATCTTATTTATTTTTTATAACTTCCTTATCTTTAAGTTGTTTGGGTGGGAGGAAATAATAAAATGGACTATACTTTTGTATCTAAGTGTGAATGCTTTTTTTTACTTACTTCAATGTTTTTTCTTCCATTGATTATTTTCAGATTATAGTCTTAGTCTCCATCTTCTGGACATTTTTTTGAGATTTTTAAGACTACTCTTTATAAATCTCATTCTTCTTTTAAATGTATCATTATTTTTTTACTTTTAATTTATTTGTGAATAAATATCTTTTATATCTGTCAATATAAAAATTAAGGGAAGGTTGTCAAGTTTGAAAATGTTTCTAATATTTATGAGTCAATATTTTTCTTAAAACACATTGCTTTTTTTCTTCTACTGAATTCTTCTAAATATTTTTCTTAAACACATTTTTAAGATAATTAGTATCTTAACTTTGTTATTACTCACAATTTCTGTATCTTAAATTTTATTAGTAGGTGTCATAATTTAGTATATTTACTATGTTTAATTTTACTGGAAGAAATGATTAATTTTATCTATCAATGATTTTTTTAGTTTCTTAAACACCTGGTAAGTAAGAAAAAGTTATGTTGACAAAGTTTAAGTGATTTGTTTTTTGCCCATTAAATTCCACTTTAAATATTATTATTTTGGAAGTAAATTTGTTGAAGGTCAAGTTTTATGAAGAAAGAATTATCAGGAATTCGGTCTTGGTAGTTGAAGAATTAAAACTTCTTTTTAGAACTGATTTGTAACCAAAAAAGCTTTTATTTTAGCCATTGTTTGACCTGAATTTTAAGCCTTCATTTGGGCAAATAGGGTTATGGGGAGAGAGAGTCATGATGAGCACGAGTCTCTATCTCTCTCCATCACCCTATTTTCCCTGTTGTATTCCTGAAATTCAGGCTGAAACATTGGCTAACGTAAAAACTTTTTTGGGTACAAATTAGTTTTTAATTCTTCAACTACCAAGACTGAATTCCTGATAATCCTCTTTTCATAATTATTATTTTTTTTTTTTACCATTTTATTTTAATTAAAATATAAAAAGTGATTACATTAATCTAATATGTGATTATCATACCTTCTATTATCCGTCTTCATTGGTTTCTGTAAACCATCTTCTGTTGGCGAGCGCTTTTGGACATTGTCCATCATCGTGGCCGAATACATGTGTTTACTGTCACTGTCTGTATTCAACTGCGTTTGTATTCTGTGGGTTGGTCAGATGCATCAGGTATAAGAGTCGTTTATCTGTAACGCTCGCTTTGTCGGCGATATGGTCTGTCAAATACGAGAGTTATAAATAAGGGTCAGTGTCCATTATTTCAGATATTAGTTGAGGCAGGGATTAGTTGTAATCTCCTTTGTTGAGGTGTTCAAAGTGCTCTGAAAGTTTTTGATTTTTTGTAAATGTGTTTGTGTTTGATTCGACTGTCTAATGTCTTTTTGCATTGTCGGTTTGTGTGTCGTATGTTCGTTTTTGTTTGTGTGTTCGTTTTAGTAACAGTAGAGGTCTACCTAAAACCAACAACAACCCAAAAAGACATTAGACAGTATAATCCGTAGTCAGACACTATCAAACATAAACACATTTACTAAAAATCAAAAACTTTCGGAGTACTTTGAACACCTCAACAAAGGAGATTACAACTAATCCCTGCCTCAACTAATACCTGAAATAATGGACACTGACCCTTATAACTCTCGCATTTGACAGACCTTATCTCCGACAAAGTGAGCGTTACAGCTAAACGACTTTTATACCTAACGCATCTCACCAACCCACAGAATACAAACGCAGTTGAATACAGACAGTGACAGTATGTATTCGTGAATACACATGTATTCGGCCACGAGGATGGACAATGTCCGAAAGCGCTCGCCAACAGAAGATGGTTTGCAGAAACCAATGAAGACAGATAATAGAAGGTATGATAGTTCTATATTCATTGGTAGTCATAATAACCCTTTAGATTATTTATATATGATTGCTTGTGATTGGCTTTTTCTAATTGCACTTTATTTATTTTATTGAAAGTATTTTTATACTTGTTAATGAGAGATATTAGGATCAGATTCCTAGGCAATAAATCATATTTTCTTAGATTAAAAAAAATAACGTGTAAATTTAGTTTACCCTTAGAATTTTATGGAGTTTACAATAGCAATTTTATTCTCTTGTTTCTTATGGATTCCTAATTAAACCAATTTTTGAACCAGCTGTAAAAAACAACACAGATAAATTTGTTTCTTTTACACCTGTATATTATCATTGTTTAAATTCTTTATACATTTATTTTTTTTATAATTATTTTATTTTATAGGATTGAGAGGTGCCATGTCATTTGCTCTGGCCATTAGGAATACAGTTTCTGAAGCTCGTCAAGCTATGTTGACCACAACATCCATAATTGTTATCTTCACTGTCATCATTCAAGGAGGTGCAACCATGCAACTTCTTTCAATATTTAAAATTCCGTAAGTACAATATTTCTACCTACATGCACAATATTGCATCTCATAAAATCATTTCTTTTAATTTATCACACTTGTTTCCCATTAGTTTTATTACTGAGCCAAAAACATTATTTTATATTGCAATACAAAACTTACTAAGAATCTTAAAATTTCAAGTAATAAATTATCATTGGCATTGCAAAAAAACAGAAAAAATAATGAAAATTAATTTATGAGGTCTGGCTATTAAATAACAAGACCATTGCTGTAAAATATTTAATTTTAAATTTATACATATTTAGTTTTTATCACCTTCAATAAACACCTCTCCTCTATCCTTCATGTGACTTTTCCATTGTTCAAAACAGTGCTTGAAGTCTTGTTCTATGAGCTCCTGCATGAGGTGTGCAGCTTTTTCTTTCACAGCTTTAACGGACTGAAATCTTGTTCCTTTTAATGCAGATTTGACCTTGTGGAACAGATAAAAGTCACATGGTGCCTGGCGAATAAGGTGGAATAATAACAAGACTTACAATTTATTGTCTGGCCAGAGCTTGAGAATTGGAAAAAAAAAAAAAAAAAAAAAAAAAAAAAAGTTAATTTGTATTTAGTTAGATGAATTTCAATGTGAGTTTTATGTTTATAAATTTAGATTAACTTTTTAAACCTTGTGTGATTAGGCCTTATAAAAATTATTGTATTCAATTATTTCTGATTAGATTATCTTCATTTAGAATAAAGAATTCAGAGGTGTGGAAAAAATAATTTATCTTTTGTTATCAGCAAATGTTGGAAGAATGCATGTACAAAACTTACCAACAAACTCAAGTTTTACTATACAATTTTAACAGTTTCTGTTTATAATAATNAAGTCTTCTAATCAAAATTGGATCCCAGGACTGAAAGAGAAACTCATTAAACAACAATACAAGTTAAAAAGAGCTAGATTGTTTAGAAGTAAAAGTATATCAAATCTTAAATTTCTATGGTTGGAGGTTCGTTGGCTTTCTTATGCTGGAGAAATTAGTCAGGGTTTCGGCCAGGATCAGAAAAATAAAATACTTCAAAATTGTTGGGTAATTAATTTGTAAGTTACAAAAATTGTATACTTCTGTAAAAGATCCTATACCTATAACCTAAACTGTCACTACAGTCCCCTGCCGAACAAGCCAAATGTGGAACCAGCAGTAACAGTAAGGGAAACAAAGTCTTACAAAAAATTATTCTGTTTGTGCTCAGGACCCTAGGGCGTTGTAGTTATACAATCTTTGCTTGTTGGTGGTGCTGCATTGACTCTAATAGACACAGAGATAGTTGAATCTATAGGTCTTGCAGGACCGGTTGATCCTCTATGAGTCCAGTGGTTCAATGATGTGACCATACAATATGAGAACTCCCAATTAGTTAGTCTTGCTATCTCAGAGCTTCATAATAACTGTGGACAGGTTTCGAACCATTGTTAAAATTTTTTTGGAATATTAATAATATAATAATAACAACAATACTCGTCTCTTATCACAAATTTAATAAATACAATAAAGAAGCTGTTAACAAAATTAATTGAAGTAAATTCAGGACTGTAATCAAAATGGAGCCTGACTCTGCTATAATATATATTATCCAATAGAATTTCAATTTGGGAAAAGTGATTTTTTGTGTGATTAAAGATTTTACTGGAAAAATTAGTCAGGTTTTTGGCCAGAACCAGAAAAATAAAATACTCCAAAATTCTTTTATTATTTCCAACATTTTGACTTAACTTGTAAGTCATCAACTGGGCGATTCTGATATTTGGAGAGATCTCCCTGGGAGGTTAATAGTCACATCTCAGAGTACAGAACTACTAAACTGTTAGTAGTTGATGATGACTTACAACTTAAGTAATTATAAAATAATTACCTACCAATTTTGGAGTACTTTATTTTTTGATCCTGGGCAAAACCCTGACTAATTTCTCCAGTATAATACTCAACAGCCAATGAACCTCCAATTATTAATGATTTTAATTTAAGAAATAAAATTGTTGAGTATCCCAATGTAATGTCTGTATCATTAGTTATATTAAGTATTTTTGAAATATTTTATATCAATAAAGATAATATACACACATCGAAAAATGAGAAAAATATCTCAATTAAGAAACTTTCTTCTCTCAGAGTATAAATGTTAAGATCACTGTTAAGCAACTGGCCTATTTACAAGATAGTAAGAAAGCGACACATTAGAAATAATTAATAAGTTTTAAACAAGAGTGGAGCAAAAAAAAAAAAAAATAAAAAATAAGCCCATTTAAACACTTTAAAAGAGAGAGAGGGAGAGATTTTAATATTCTGGGGTTAAAGGAAATTTACTCAATTTGTTATAAATTTATTTATTCTGCAAAATATTCTTTTGTCTAATCTTGTTTTACCATTATTTTTCTATAAATACTTTAGCTATTGTTTCAATGTTTGTTTGGAAAATCTATAGACTTACATAATAGTAATTTTTCATTTATGAATACTATTTCTTCAGTGGCCTTCAGTCCAACATTTATTTGTAACACTTAATTAAATGTTTGTCTAAATATAACATTACTTTTGATGCAAAATATTATTGGGTAAATTAATAAAAAGATATATATATTTATATATATTTTTTTTTTAATGATGCAGAGATGTTGAAAAATTTTAAAGGACGTGTNATTTTTTTTTTAAAGGGTTGGTGTGGATGAAGAAGTTGAGATGCTGCAGTACTCTTCTACCCGAGTGGTAAGATATCTGTCCATCTCTATTGCATGCAAATGCATGCTTGGATTTCTTAAGTGGTCTGGAAGCAATATTTTATAATTACTTTAGTTTTTATATATTTATAGCTATATATATGTTAGACTAAAAATTTGCTTTTTTGAAGCAAAATATTTACTAGATTAAATCAGTTGTTGCAATTATTAGCAATTATTAGTTGCAAGTAAGCACTAAGCAATTTGAGAATGAGAAAAATATGAACTGTTATTTGTCTGTAACAAAGAAGTTATTTGTTTCTACAAACCTTTCATCTCACTTTAAATTTATATTCTTTCAACAGAATTTCTATTTTGGTAACTTGAACTCCACCGGGATTGTTATTTCTTCTTAGAGGATTTGTATGTCTAATTGCATGCTTATACCCCCAATAAAACTTCTGAATGGTAGATTGAAATTAACTGAAACTATTATTAAACTACTATAAATTAGATATTATGAAGCTGGAGCTTTTCTTTCATAAGTTTAGCGATGAGAACATTCATAGATTTTATATTTACATAAATGGTTTATTTCATTCTCACCTTCAAATTAGGTCTATGTGTATGACGTTAGTCAACTGCTGAAATTAATTGAACTGAAGTCAATGCTGAGAATATTATTCTAAAATATTTTTATAGGTTTAGCCTAGCATATTCATGATTTAAGGCTTTAAGGATTTTAGAAAGAATTTCTCATTTTTAAACATTAATTAAGAAATTAACAATTTCTCTAGTTATTGATTGACTTGTCACTTAAGCCTCCTTCTCTTGCATGCTGGGGAGGGGTTACCCTGCCTTAGAAAAATTGTAAACAGAATTATTCCTGATTACATTTATTGTAAATGCCAATGAAAAATTTGATTTAAATTGAAATAAGATATGATAGAAATTAAATTCTACAAAAAATGTTTTATTACTCTTAAATGTTTACTAAAAAATTTATTTAATGATAGCTTGTGTAAAAATATTTGGAAACCCTAACTCCTATCTAAGTGTTAAATAACAAATAAGTTTATTACTTTGTAATCTCTATAGTTTTAGCTGATTTCCCCCGAGGAAATCATGGCATTAATCATTTATTCTTATTTGCTTTGGTACCTTTGACAAATTTCTTCAATTTCTTACTGACTCTACAAATGTGAAGGTTCTCAATACAAAACTGTGTGTGTGTGTGTGTGTGTGTATGTGTGTTTATCCACTTATTAATGTTAGTCTGTAATTTAGTTTATTTATCTTTGAATCTCACTCTATCTTGACTGCATCTGTAATTTACCTGTTGCTTCATTGATAATTTTCATCTATTCTTATATCTAAATATATACAAGTAGAGAAATTGTTGGGGTTCAATCAAGGTTGATCCAAAAATATATAATTTTAAAAAAAGTATATTTTTTATTATCTGGTGACGTTTTGGTTTACATTGTAAGCCATCTTCAGGGCTTCAATTAAAGCGGGGGACTGGACATGTTGTCACATGGATCAAATGTTCATGACTGATGAATGCCAGTCATAAACATTTGATTGACAGATCTGTTTGTAGAACTAGAGTGAGTAATCACTTCTCTGCTAGATTTCAAAACAGCCAGCCTCTGATGGAGGAAAAGCTGGAACTTCTAGATCTCAAGAAAATGCTAACCCTGGAAGAAAAAAAGAACAACAGCTGAAAAGAGGAGGGGAGATAAAGAAACAGAATTGGAAAGAAACATTGGAAGTCTTCTAATCAAAATTGGATCCCAGGACTGAAAGAGAAACTCATTAAACAACAATACAAGTTAAAAAGAGCTAGATTGTTTAGAAGTAAAAGTATATCAAATCTTAAATTTCTATGGTTGGAGGTTCGTTGGCTTTCTTATGCTGGAGAAATTAGTCAGGGTTTCGGCCAGGATCAGAAAAATAAAATACTTCAAAATTGTTGGGTAATTAATTTGTAAGTTACAAAAATTGTATACTTCTGTAAAAGATCCTATACCTATAACCTAAACTGTCACTACAGTCCCCTGCCGAACAAGCCAAATGTGGAACCAGCAGTAACAGTAAGGGAAACAAAGTCTTACAAAAAATTATTCTGTTTGTGCTCAGGACCCTAGGGCGTTGTAGTTATACAATCTTTGCTTGTTGGTGGTGCTGCATTGACTCTAATAGACACAGAGATAGTTGAATCTATAGGTCTTGCAGGACCGGTTGATCCTCTATGAGTCCAGTGGTTCAATGATGTGACCATACAATATGAGAACTCCCAATTAGTTAGTCTTGCTATCTCAGAGCTTCATAATAACTGTGGACAGGTTTCGAACCATTGAGAAATTATCTCTTCCAGCTCAATGTCCTTTTGAAAAGGAACTTATGTCCGCATGGTTCGAATTAAACTTTATTAGGAGCTTACTCCAAGAGGGACCATATAAATTGCTAATAGGTCAGGACAACCGGGTGCTGATGGAAGGCAATAGAAAATTTTATTATTGGAATGGCTTAATTCTTCAAGAATGGAATGGCTTTTTTCTCGAGAAAACTCCTTTAGGGTAGGTCATTCGTGGTAATTACAACAGTGAAAAGGAATTTGATAAATGGGACTTTATTCATGACCTTACGGGAGAAAACTCCCTTCACTTGATATCTGGATCATTCTTTCAGTTCTATGGATCAAGGAGCCCTCTTCAGTCTCAGTCCTCTGTTTTCCAATCTCCATGTAACATAAAACACATGTTACGTGATTTGTGAAGATTTTTTGGTTAGCAAATCTTTTTTTTTGAAAAAGTTTTTTTGAGAACTGCTTCCCCATCTGTTTACTTCTTAATGTCTCAAAAGAAATTTCCATTAACGGACAAATTTTGGTGCGTAATATAAAGTGGTCTGATAAAGTTGGATATTTCAGTTTTATTTATATGCTAATGATTTTATTTATACAATTTTTGTTCTCAAAAAGAATAAAAATAACTAAATTTGGCTAAATTTGGAGTCACACATTTTATGGTTGACATTTTTAGGGAAAAACTCAAATTTTTCCAATAAAGTTTTTGCAATTTTCTCTATTTTTTAATTTCTTCAATAATTCAGAATTAAAACTAATTGAATGACTTATTGACTACATATAACAGTTTCTAACAAATAATATGAATATAATATTTTACTAGTAACACTTTCATGAAAGTGAAAGGTTTTTTTTATCCTGAAACATAATTGAAGCTACAAATTTTATGATTCCTTACTCTGGCATTTACAGTTAAATTTATAACATTTTCCTAAAATCAGAAAGAAAAAAAGAAAAATTAATTTTAATAAAATTATGTGAAAATCATAAATAAAAAAAATTATCAATTATGTTTTTTCTACTTTTTTTTTCCATTGTTTCAATATTAATGCCTCCTTTGCTTGCAATTTGTTTGTCTTGAATTATTATTCTTCAGAGCTGGACTTAAAAAAATTTTGCAACCTCTAGTGTAAGGAATTAAATAGTAAAAATTTCTAGGGTTATTTTCCATTTATTTATGATTTATCTATTTAACCTGAAAAAAAAAAAGACTTTAGAATAAACAGTCAAAGCTCTACGATTCTTGCTCTATTGAATTGCAGACCTCATACAATGCAACTGGAGATGGCTCAGGGGTAAGTACTTTAATGCTGATATCATGTATGGAAAGTGCATGTTTTACATTTTTGCTTTACTTATTATTTTTGCATTAATTTATAACATAAGAGTCTTAACTTCACCTTGCTTTGCTGAATGAATTGATTTTACTCTTTAATAATATTTTTATTAATTAAGAAATATTCCTTTTCTTTTTTTTGCTCTCTCTCTTTCTCTCTCACACTCTTTTTCTCATTTAGCACATTATTTTTACTAAAGTTTTGATATACTTATACACATACACATCTTATTAAATCATATATTAATAAAAGTACTTGTTATTTTAAATTCTCTGAAAGTGTTTTATTTGTTGGGTTGCATTGAAATTTTTGTATGCTTATAGCTGAATGATTCAATAAAAACTATTTGGATAGAATTTTTAGTTATTTAAAGAATTGTTATCCACTAACTAAGAAGAAACTGGTATATTTTATAATAGTTACTAATTATACTTTTGCTTTCATTTGGTGTAGAATCTTACTTTGTGTTGTGACTATGAACAATTGTTATTCCTATGAGTTCAAAGATGTTTCATGCATATTATTTCTTAATAAATTATTAAAATATGAATTTTCTGAAATTAAGAGTGACGTTTTGGTTTACATTGTANAAGAGCTAAAGAAAGAATAAATTATTTTTTATCTTCAAACCTACTAAGGTTTAAGTCTACAAAGACCACTCTTCTACCATACCAGGTCTAAATATTTATAGGATAGATATAATTTAATTTTAGTCATCTAGAAAATAATATACAGAATAAAAACTCTGTAGGTACAGAAAAATAACTCCCATTAGATGTACGTATGTGATATATATGCACATAAAAGTACACCAAAAATTAAATAAAAATATCCTATTAATTACTGAAATTTTTATTACTTATTAATAAATTATTATTTGTCTACATTATTGTACAAATTAAATTTCTTGAAACTTCACTTTCTTTCAATCTATAGAATAGTCTGCAGACATAGCATGATTGAAAATGTGCAAAAAATATATAAATTACTTTTTGTCCTAAAATCTTAAACATTTGGTTTGAAATATTGTATACTCCAATAGAAGATTTTACACTTTGAAGGGTATTTAGTTCACCAACATTACTGAATGGTTAGAGGACAAACCCAAATACGCAGCTAGAATGATATGAATCCTACTGTTTAATCATAACCCTGTTAGCAGAACTAGATAACTTTATGTTGAACTATTCATTTAATTGACTTAGGTAAATGTTTTGAAAACATCCTGTATTTTTTTGTCCACTCTTCCTTTTCTTTTATATGTCTCTAGACTTATGAAAGTCAGACATATAAAATTATGAGAGTCTCTCGGATCATATTATTATGGGCTACCAGTCAATATATAATATTAAATATTAATAATATTAAATGGTGATAAAATGACAAACTGAGAATGGAGATTATACAAGTGTTTAATCTTCACTCTCTGTTTGAATATTCAAATGTGAGTCTTGGAGTAAAAGAAAAAATTTGGCTTTGACTGGCGTATATTATAGACCTGAAAACATTGAGCAGCTGTTCATCTTATTCCCATAGCTATCACCTCTATCTGGCAACTCATTTAGGTGTACTTACCTGTTAAATAGGTATGATAATTCTTCAAAACTTGTATTTCAGTAAAAATACTGTGTACAAAATAGTGTAGTAGAAGAACCTTTTTCTCAGTTCTCGAATTTGCCCTCTCATCATAATTCAAATTTTTATATAAGAGAGTAGGCTTAATAAAAAATTCCAATATTCTCTGTCACATTTTAAATATGTTACAACATTTTAATTAATGTCTATTATCCAGCTAATGTGTCAAGGGCATAATTAAACAACTAGTACGCCTCTCTGCTCATTAATATCTAAATTGTGTGAAAAATAATTGACTATTATTTAAAACAAAATTTGGATTTGT
The DNA here is from genome assembly GCA_000696205.2 of Oncopeltus fasciatus. Lineage (NCBI taxonomy): Eukaryota > Metazoa > Arthropoda > Insecta > Hemiptera > Lygaeidae > Oncopeltus > Oncopeltus fasciatus. The sequence continues at coordinate 111,061 of KZ807259.1, read as the reverse complement.
AGGCTCTTATTGATAGTCGTTTGGTTAACAATACTGATGTCAATATTTTTTAACTCAAGGTTTATCAAGGAATTCCAAAAGCCACAAAGTCTATTCATTATGACTGTGCCAACTTTATTGTCTTTCTCTATGCAGCACTCATAGGGAACTGGGGACATAGTTTTCTCGGCTCCACATTGAAAAGTTTCTTGTTATAGGTCCATACCCTCTCTTTCCGCTTGGCTAAGTAGGCCATCTACTCTACCCTCTATGTAAGAGATGCTTCCCATCCTATTCCACTATGCATGGTAGCACAACCTACCCTTTCTTAATTACTATTCTATATCATACACTGATGGGGTAACTCAATAATAACACTGTGAAATAATTTGAAACTCAATTTCTGTTGAGTTAGATTTTTTAGCTGTTTTTTATAGAATTAAGCATGCTGGTTTCAAAAATATTTTTAGTTTTCTTCTATCATGTCACGTTCGGTTTCTATGTGGGTAGGGTCTAGACCTGCCAGTTTAGTTACATCTGTTATTCTGTGGTGAAACATTGTGTGTTGGTAAGCAGTATTTAGTATTTCATTATGGAAGTGTACAGAACTATATAGTGTTTTTGAACTGAAACATTTCCTTATGGCTGGCTACCTCTGCTCCTACATGTTGAAAGTGCCAAAACAGCCCCGATTCGTTTTGTTATATATGTGGCAGTTTTACTATTCCCAGGGAAAGGACAAACATCAGTATATTTGTCAGACAAGCATAGTTTGCCTATTTTAAAGTGAAACTTGGTGATTTAGATAAAGCATGGGCACCTCATACAGTGTGTAAACAGTGTGTTGAGGGTTTACGGATGTGGACCAAGGGAACACGTGCTATGCTTCCATTTGGTATACCTATAATTTGGCTCGCGTCAATTCAAGTGATTGTTACTTTTGTATAGTGAAAACATCGGGATATAACAAGAAAACCAAATGTAAAATAGAGTATCCTAGTTTACTGTCAGCTATACGCCCAGTGCCAACCTCATTCAGCCGAAGTCCCTGTGCCAGTTTTTAATGAATTTCTCTTTTTATAAGAAGGGGAATACGGATATGGTGCAGATGAAAGAGACTCCAACAATAAAGATTTCGACATTGAAGATGACTTCGTACGTAAGGGATTCGAACAACGAGAGCTAAATGATTTGGTACAAAATTTGGGACTATCCAAAAATGCTTCAGAGCTCTTAGCATCACGAGAAAAACTTGCTTGAAAAGGGAGCCAAAGTATCCTATTTTCAAACACGAGAAAGGTCATTTCTGCAATACTTTCAATGTCATGGTGGATTTGTGTTTTGTCATAATGTAAGTGGTTTAATGGAAGAATTGGGAATTTCAAACTATAACACAACTGACTGGCGACTATTTATAGATAGCTCAAAGCGCAGCTTTAAGTGTGTTCTCCTCCACAATGGAAATTTATTTGGTTCAGTTCCATTCAGTCATTCAGTTTGTTTCCGTAAAGAATACGACACCATAAAGAAAGTCATTGACCTGTTGCACAATGGATCAATACACCATCTCTTGCATTATCACGTGCACCAATGGATCATTTGTGTTGACCTTAAAATGGTCTGCTTCCTACTTGGTCAACAACGTGGATACACAAAGTATCCCTGCTTTAAATGTAAGTGGGACAGCAGAGCTCGTGGGCAATATTGGGTGCAGTTGAATTAGCCGCCAAGACCAGACCTGAGACAGGTGATCCAATCATCGTGCATCAGCCACTTGTCGACAGAAAGAACATTATATTTCCACCTCTGCGTATAGAATTGGGTCTCGTTAAAGCTTTGCCAACTGAAGGAGATTGTTTCAAGTTTCTCATGTCGAAATTTCCTAGCCTGTCATTTAAAAAGATAAAGGCCGGTGTTTTTGATGGTCCACAGATTATACAGCTTCTTGCAGACGAACATTTTGTGGTAAAAATGTCAGAAATTGAAAAAAAATGCTTGGTTGGCATTCAAAAACATCGTTAAAGACTTTCTTGGAAATACACGAGCATTGAATTACTCCGAAATTCTTGGAAAACTCTTGGAAAGCTTCCAAAAGCTAGGTTGCAACATGAGCATTAAATTTCATTTTTTACTCAGCCAACTTGCTAATTTCCCGGACAATCATGGTGCTGTGAGTGATGAGCAGGGTGAGCGTTTCCATCAAGATTTAAGGGTCATGGAAGCAAGGTATCAAGGTAGATGGGACGTACATATGATGGCTGACTATTTTTGGAGCATCAATCGTGAATGTACACAAACTAAACACTCTAGAAAAAGCTACAAACAAATTTTTATCTTAATTTTTAAGGACTGTTCATTAATTAAACAATTTTACATGTATGAACTCAATTTAACTTACATTAAATGTTTTAATCTTGTAAACTGTATATTTGGTACATTTTTTTACTTTATGTTCTTTTAAATGCATAATTTTTTTAATTTCTGAGGGTATCCTGTTGTTTAAAAAGTTGAGGTGATAGACAAAATCTGAGGTTATTCTCAGATTCAGACGCCAAGAATTAGTGAAAAAACAGTATCAGATCTAACTCAACAAAAAATGTGTTCCCAGTGTTATTATAGAAATAAATTTANATATTCTGTGTTTATATATATATATATGTGTGTGTTTGTGTGTGTGTGTGTGTGTCCTTACTTCTGTAAGGAACTCTCTGTAAGTTTTTATTTATCAGTTAAAAAAATTTGAAAGCACTTTGGTCAATAACTGATTAAACATCCTTTATCTTGATTTTTTGTGATGTTGCCTTCCAATCCAATGGCATAGTGTTTTTTGACTCTTGTAGAATAAAACTCTTTTCCAAGTTATCCTTTCCAGATAAGTCTGCAAAATTTGGGTCTCAAAATGTATAATCAGGGTAATTTGCTTATATTTTTTTCAATTTAGCTTATTAAAAAAAATTTAATTACAACATATAATATTTCTTTAGGAAAGCTGAAAGACATACGTCTCAAAGGAACTGTATATCTCAGCGAATTCCTCACTATTGTCATTTAAGAAAAAAAATACATCCAAAATATTATATATATATATATATTACTGAAATGCATTCCCTGTATAAAAAGGTAAAATTGATAGTCCATCACTTCTAGTTTCGGAATATGTGGCTTGTTCTTAGATTTCTGTAAGCATGAGCGTCCAAAAGCAGGGCTTTGCAGGTGACCCCCAATTTCACATGTACAGTTTTAAAGAACAAAAAAAGTTTTAAAAGAAACCGAAACCCGCAGTTGGATAACTTGAAAAATAAAGGTCCTCGGTTGTTTAAAAATTTGTTATTTAGAAGTCATATTTAAATTTATAACTTATTATCGAAGAGAAATAGGAGCAGTGATAGCTTGCATGCCCGAGGTGCCTATTTCTTCAAAGTCACAGAACATGCTGTGCAAGCTGAGTATTGTGCATTTTTAGGAGCATAATGAAATTTGTTCTCTTGTTTCATACATGTTCTATGACATGGCTTCTTCTTCCCAATTTTAGGTTATTAATTACTATGATTTGAATTCCTGTGACTTTGGCTTTTAATAAAATATTAAATAAAATAAAAACATTTATACCACCATATCAATAAGCTAATTTAGCTCAAAAATTCACAGCTAGAACTGTGTGCCAGTTTCATTGCTCTTAACTAAATATTACACCCACTGCAACAAAAAAGCATTTCTTGCACTTGACTTTTAGGGTATTCCTCCCACGTATTCATGTGATTAATAATGAATTTAGTGCTTTATTTTATATTTAAAAATCATATACATAATTTCATTATAAAAAATAATTATTGAGACTTTTGAGCCATAATATTAAAATTTACGGTACAGCTAAACCCTTTTTCCCAATTGTTAACTTTTACTGCGTAATTTCTGAAATATTTCTATCATCAATAAACAAATATTGTTTGTTTGAAACTAAATAATTTGCCTGCTACATGGAGAAAACCTTTTGTACTCACATTTGACATCCAAGGTAATCCTTTTAATAACTCCAGTTTTCCTCAATAGCCAACTCAGTCTTTCATTATTATATTTAAAAGCAAACGGCCAAATTTAATTCAGAAAAACAACCAATTGAGGTTCTAAGCTCTAGAATCATGAGTTACTTAAATAAAAATTGAGGGTAAATCCCCACTCCTAGTTGTTCAATTTCTAAAGTATTTCTATTATCAATAGACAAATCTATATCTTTTCATTTCTCTAAACTAAATTTTATGCCTGCTAGATCAAAAGGTTTTTTAGTCACACTAGACATTTCAGGTAATCCTCACTCCTGTTAGTGCAGTTTTACTCAAAAATCAACTATTATTAGGATTCTTAGTGTTTATTATGCATTTAAATGGTACATACTTAATTTCATTAAGAACAACTAAAAGGTGTAGCCTATCGTACACACACACTCCTTTATATTTTTTTATTTATTATTGTGAAGTACCTCGAAGAAAAAAAAATTGGTTTGATAAAAATCTGTCATGATATCAACCTCAATCGTTATGTTTCTTTGTGATATAAAAAAAGTATAAAATTCTTTAAAATTATCAGGCTATGAATTTTATTCAATCAATTATTACATTCAGTATCATCCACCTAATGCTTGCTACCTGAAAAACAAAATACCTCATTTAGCAATGAGTGAGATTGCATGAATTCTCCTATCATTTCTTATATCTATTCAAAACTGAGTTAGTTATGCTAAGTAGTGTATAAATTATACAGACTGTTATTTAAAATATCAATATGTATAGTTGATTTCTTAGTCTGAATCTGTTGCGGCTCAGTTGAGCTTAAAAATCCTTTTGCATGACCACCCCACCTCATTCAGTGAGTTGAATAAGTTTCTGTTATTTAGTGTCTTCAGTAAATTCTTCATTGAATTAATACATTTTTATGTTTGATATTATTATACTGGAAAAAATAGTCAGTGTTTTGGCCAGGATTAGAAAAATACTCTAAAATTATTAAGTAATTATTTTGTTATTCCCTTTTCAACATAACTTGTAAGTCATCATCAGTGCTGAAATAAATACAATTACACTTATAAAACTATAGATTGAAATATGTGTAGAGGCAGACTGAAGAAAAGATGGGTCAGTTAGGTAGAAGTATCGCTGTATCAAGTTTCTGGTCGCTGTATTTATTAATTTGGTAATGTGGATAAGCGGAATGGGAGTGGAGAAAGCGGTCAGAATAGGTGGGTTTGTTATACCAGTCAGTTAAAATCTTACCATCATATTGTCTTATGAGGAGTATATCGAGGAATGGAGACGACTATCGGATTGGAGACAACAAAGTGAGAGAGACTCTGGTAGTCTGAACCCCTTAGGGTGGTACAGGGTTCTAAAACATCCCAGTGTACGTATTTCTATGATTTGGAGGGCTTTTTTCATACTATCATTACCATAGTGAATATAGAAGTGGTATCTTGAGATGTCATGATAAAAGTTTGGAGGAATGCAGAGGTGAGGGATCATTTCATAAGAATTTTTGAGGTTATAAGGTCATATAAGTTAAGACGGCTGAGGTGTTGGAGAGAGGGAGGAAGAATTTACTATTCTTATTTACTTTAAAGGAAATTTACTGTAGAGGGAATTTTCCCTCTCTCCTAATTAACAACTTAATATCTAAATTTTCCCATCCCCATGTTTATCATGTCTCTTTTTCTTCCTTTCTCCTCCCACTTACTCCTATTCTTATCGCTCTCTACCCTGCATTCCTTTCTTACAGCTAAAATATTTTTTTTTAAACTCAAGTCCATCTGCAGAACCTACATTTAGGTCTCTACACTAATAATAAATTACAACAATTTTATACTTCCCTGAAAGATCCTATACTCATTTCCCAGCAGTCCAATGCTATATTCCTAATTCCATGTTCAGATTAAAATTGTTTGGGTTCATATATTGGTCAAACAAAGAACCATCTTAATGAAAGATTAAAATTACACCAATACGAAGAATCGTGATATGAATTCTTCGGCCCTCTTTCTGCATGCTAATAGCAACAATCACACACCTGTTTTTAATCAAGTGACTCTCCTCAGGTAAATAATCTCTGGCATCGGCCTTTCCAACTTCCCTTTGAAATCATTAACCCAGTCATTGTTACCTACCTTTGACATTTGCCAACTAACTCCTTCCCACCCCTTGTCACTGGTTGTGACTTAGTTCTGCATTTTGAGAGCCTGAATTGAGAGCATTTTGGCCATAAATAACCTTTGAAGATCTCTCTATACATCATATGGGTATATTTAAATTTGATTTATTTTTTCATACTTGTATATTTAAATTTTATATTTATTCTATATATCATTTTCTGTCTCATTACATACCACAGATCTGTCTATTCATTTGAATCTATAATTTTATAGATGTAATGGTATGTATTGTATTTCAGCCCTGATGATGACATAAGTTTAATAGAAATGTTGGCAATGTTGTTGTTCACATAGGCTTCGACGGTCGTCAGATGTATTTACCATTTCTTCTTCCGGGTTGGACCGTGTCAAGTTTTTGATATTTGCCAAACTTTCGCACATCATGTGATGGCTTCTTCAGGGCTGAAGAGAGAATGAGAATTGTAAAAGAGAGATTTAAAAATCCAGGTGGTATATAATTACCATGTTTTTTTACCATAAAAAAAACATGGTAATTATATACCACCTGGATTTTTAAATCTCTCTTTTACAACTATCATTCTCTTTTCAGCCCTGAAGAAGCCATCACATGGTGTGGGAAAGCTCGGCAAATATCAAAAACTTGACACGGTCCAACCCGGAAGAAGAAACGGTAAATGTTGGCAATAATAAAAGCATTTCCCAATAATTTTGGAGTATTTTATTTTTCTAGTCCTGGCCAAATCCTGACAAATTTTTCCATAATATTCCACAGCCAACCATTTAATATTATTACCTTAAATTCTTAATGTTATAGTCTTATTAAATAATTAAAATTCATCATTACAAGTATTGGAATTGTTTTTAATCTCTTTCTGACTGTTATTGAAACTTAATAAAATAATTCTAATGGAGAGTTTTTGACCTTAGAGATTTTTAGTAGTTTTTTTGGGGTTCGGTCAAGGTTGATCCAAAAAAATACAATTAAAAAAAATTTGTATTTTTATTATCTTCCAACATTTCGGCTTACATTGTAAGCTATCTTCAGGGCTGTTGAACTTAAGAGCTTCACCTATTTTCCTGGAATTGCCCCCTTTGATGCAGGCCACTCTCTCTTTGTACCTACTGCCTCAAACCACTCTTTTAAGTGTTCATGTGAAATTTTCCTGTTTCCAAACCTTACCTTCAGCCATGGACATTTGATTGATCCAATGGCAACATGCCCCCTCTCGCCTTCATGATAGGTAGGTGCGGTAAATTTCTACTCATGGGTTATTGTTTTTTTAGAACATTTGATGTTACATAACTTTTAGTTGTGTTAATTTTTAGTAATAATAATGTAAACCATATAGCTTTTTCTTCTTACGACATTGCATTTCAACAGCCCTGAGGATGGCTTACAAAGCCAGCTGAAACATCGGCAGATAATAGAAAATAGACATTTTTTAAAATTGTATTTTTTTGGATCAACCTTGACTGAACACAAACAAAAATTCTCTACAATTAATAAAATAATGAATAGATATTAATAGTCCTAAGATGATTTTAGTTGGGGTTCGGTCGAGGTAGATCCAAAAAAACACAAATAAAAAATGTATTTTTTTAATGAAGGATTATCTGCCAACGTTTCGGCTTACATTGTAAGCCATCTTCAGGGCTGTAGAAATACAATGTCATGAGAATACAGTAATATTTGAAATTAGTATAATAGAGAATTATAATATAATGTGATATCAAGAGTATGAAA
>KZ807259.1:83070-99814 GCA_000696205.2 Oncopeltus fasciatus | reverse complement strand
TATTATATATTATATTTATAAAAATGTATAGTTTATTTATTTATCTCTTTCTTAATTATGAAACTGAAAATTGGTTTTTGCTATGAAATATTTCAGATCAATTTAATTATACCTTATGGATTTCATATTGTGCTATGTTTCTTGTTTATGATATAAGTTATTTTTATTAATTGTAAGGTAACTGAACCATGTTAAACTATACAAATGCTATTTTTTTTTGCAATTTAAAAAATCTGTTTTAAGACTATTTTTTATACTACATAATTTAGAAGCTGAGTATAGAACTTGACATCGTCTAAGTTTTTCAGATTATTTAATATGTTATACATAAGTATCAATATCTGTTAATAATTCTAGTTCAAAATGTTTCTCCAGCATATGTGTTTTGTAACTGATGAAAAAGCCTTTTCTTCCTATATTTCTTAATATTGTTTTTTTTTTTTTAATGTCTTAGAGCTTATTATTTATTTAGTTATAAAAATTATATATTTGTTCTTTAATCCAGTTATAGTCCATATTTACTATCAAGTGAATTAAAAATTTTTAAGTTAAATATTTAAACTCTCTAGAGTATTTTACTCATAAATTTTGAGAAGATAAATAAATTTATAGTTAAAAACACAAACTTTATCAAGTTTGATGACAAGGTACGTTGATGGTTCAAGTAAGTAATAAGAGAGATTGGCCCATATATCAATATCTTTAATTTATATTTAAGAATTATCCTCCTTTTTTGTTCTTTCTAAATAAGAAGAAAAAAAATGTCTCTGCTTTGAAGCAGGAATTAAAGGAAGCAAACTAAATAAATATAGAAGCTGAAGGTAAAAGTATAAAAGAAAAATTGACTTATTCCTAAGTGTAATAAAATAATGAATGAATTATTGCATTCCATTAAAGAAAATTTACAAATAATTTTACAGTATCATCTCTCTGCAAAGATTTAAAAAAATACAAATCAATATAGAAAGACAGGGATTCCATTAGCCAACAATTATATTGTAAAATAAAAATTGACTGTGTATTAGAAATTAGACAGTAGAAAGTAATTATTCAGAAATGAAAGCAAACTGGAAAAGTAGAGGAAATGGTATAAAAATAAAATTGAATTGATGTTCAGTCAGAATCAAATCCACTGATGTTGAATAATAGACCTTAACATCACCAATAATCTATCAAAAAATTGCCAACTTTTAGGTAACTCAGTACCATTCAATAAAATTTATTTTTACTTTAAAATTTTTTTTTTTCAATTTTAAGTAAATAACTTTATTGAACTTCTCTTAAAATTAAAAATAAGTTATTGTACCATTTCAATAGATATCATAAATATGATATATTTGTAATTTTTTAAAGTAAATTTATTATTTATGTATGGAATTTTGAATAGTATTCAACCTTGTGATTTAAATCATGATTATAATTCTGACAATTTTATACGATTAATGTTATAATGATAAATATATGCTCTCAGGAGGGAGGCGAGACACCTGGAAGTCCAACAGTGGGTGATAAATCTTGGCTAGCAAAGGTCTGGGGGAACTTTGATACTAACTATATGAAGCCTCTTCTCACTCACTCTCGCCCCACTCTCCTTGACACATTACCTGTCTGCTGTAACCCGCTTGCTCGAGTTCTTACCACCACCCGACAGCTCACCCAGCAGGTTGATATACTTTATATTTAGCTTTTCTAGATTTTTTTTTGCATTTTATTGAATATGCTAAGTTTAATATTTTAGCTTATTTTATCTCTCTCTAGACAGAGGTATGGAAGTATTGTGGACATTTTTTGTTAGTTTTATGGAAGTAAAAAACATTATTGTTCATTTTTGTTTTTATTTTTGTCATATGTAATAATTTATTTTAGTTTTGTTCATTTATAGTTTTTATTTTATCTATTTTATGCAAAGAAATTTTATCTGTAATTAAGAAATTTAATTTTAAAATATATAAATCTAGAGTTTATGATTATTTTTTCTTAATAATTCAGAACAACAATTATGTGAGCTGATGTGTTCAATTTTCTAAAATCCTTGTCAATAAAAAAAAAAAAAAAAAAAATGCTGTAAATATTTGCAATAATTATTTCTTAATTTTACAAATCAGTTTAAATATGCATTTTTAAGATTTATTTTTCCATATAAAAGTAGTAGAAAATTTTCTCTTGACACACTTTAAAATAGTTGAGAAATTCACATAAAATTTCAAACTTGTGGAGTTCCTACTCCTCATAGCCAAATTTCGTGATATTGGCTAATTAGCCAATAATTAATTGATAATTATCAATATAGATAATAGAAATTATATGTAATATAGATTTATAGTACTGAGTTTCATTGGGGTCAATAAAATGTTCTACAATATGTATAGTAATATCTATTTGAAATAATATGTTCTCCCCTTGATCAAAATTACTTTCTTAAAGCTTAGACTTATGATAAACTCTATTCTGAATTTTAGTTTTAAGGGTTTATGCTTAATTAAATGGGGATAAATAATTGTTAATAAAATTAAAATTCTATACTTAATTTAATTTTGATAAATGTAAACTTATGACTATTAGACTATTATAAGTAGAATAATAATAAAGGGAATTAGAATAGTTTGATGTGATAAAACCTAAAATATAGTTATGATATGGCAAAAAACTATGAGATTAAAAAGTGCAGACTTCAACATTGGAGTATCCCCCTCGCAAATTATTGCTAACTCAGTTAGAATACAGCCTGATTTCTTAATTTTAAAGAGTGTTGGATTTTATTTATTTTATTGGACTAATATTATTCCAAAATATCTTATTCAAAAACATTTGGCCTTCTTTCTTATGATTATTTTAACTATATTGCTCCTTCTCACAATTAAATTATTTTTATCTGTCTTGGGAAGGTTTATTTGATTTTAAAGTATTTTAATCTCTGCCAATTCTCTTGTTCTTTGTATCGAACTGATTTTACTTGGAGGGGGTATTATTTAATTTGCAAATCAATTACATTCTTTCATTTCTGTTAAAAAATAAACTGATAATAAAATATCAATAATAAAACCTATTTTTTAAATTTAATACTCTTTGTTATTCATTAATATGTTATTTGTTTATTGTCTGATTGGAGTTAAAATTTGATTGGACCACAATTGTGATCCCATAGACACAAGTTTGTTTCTATTAACAATTTCATAATATGAAGTTGATATTGTATCTCTGTTGGGAAAAAATTGTTTTCCTTGTCAATTACAGGGTGCCTGATAATGATATGGTAGCCAAAATGTGTAATAAATAAAGTGTAGTGTGATAAAGATGAAACTGTTCGAATATGAAGCGATTTTTCACAATGGAAAGCTAGTGATTCATTTTAATGCTTAAATTTTGACTGTGCCACCATAGTGGTCCTACAGACTGAAGTACGTTTCTATTGAAAACATTCTAATCAATTTTATTTAAAATAGAACTAAATAAGCATTTATTTATTTTAATATTTAAATTCATTCAAAGGAGGATGAGACATTGAGTCTCGAAAGCGCTGTTTTAAAACAGGGTGATAATACTTAGGCCTTGTATGATAAGTACATTTTGTTATAAACATCTTACTAGCTTATTTTGATTTATGGGTTTTATTTTTAAAATGTGTTAATAATTTCAGTTTCAAATCTAAAAGTAGTTTGATGTAGAACCTTTTAATTTAAATGGCGTTGGATGTCCCTTGTAAGAAGGGAGTGCTTGTGTTTCAGGACCGGCCAGTAGACTCAGATTCAGATTCTGAGTGCTTAGATGGAACAACTGATGGAGAAAGACCACGTTCCCAGCCTGTGAGTAACTGCATATTAATTTCAGTTTTAATAAATGCAAAAATCAAAGATCAGGAAAACTTAGTCCTTTACACCATTTTGCCTATTATTTTGAGCTTTAAGTTTTCTCTTTGGTTGGTAACTTTTTTTAAATCAAGCTGAGATATAGTAGTTTCAAACTGTAAGTATAAGAATTCAAGTTTATAGCTCCAACTCCTATATAACTTATGGCATTTATATGCTAAAAGTAGCAGCTTAATTAAAATGTATGTGAAAACTAATAATTAACAAAAGTTGATTAATTCTTAATAAAAGTTAAAGTTACAACTGCTTCCCGAGTTATATTGTTCCAATTTCCCTCCCCCTCCCAAGTGTTTAAAGAAGTTAAAAATTATTTTACCACCAATCTCTGTATTATTTTTCAAAAATATTAATGGATTTGAGGTTCACTATTTCTATGAGTATTTGTTTTTTTCTTACAAATTGTAGGTATATTTTAAAATTCATTTTTTCTTACAATTATTGTAATTTTAATTTTTTTTTTCTGCTTCAATTTTCCTGTGAGTGAGATTTAATCTTTTTTTTTTTTATATATATATTGGTGTGCCCTTTTATGTGGAAATATTTTACTATAGCAAAATAAAAGTATACTGTTATTTTGCCTTAATTCTGTTTTCACTCTATATTTAAAAAAATAATTTTTCTAGTTTTAAATTGTTAATGCCTCTTGAATAGCATTATTAACCAAGTCATTAAAGACTTTAACTAAGGTTAACTAGTTTAAATTTAAAACCATAAAAATAGTTTTAAAAAATATAAGTACTTAGAGATAATTAAGTGATGGCTAAAATGTTTTTTAAAATGTTAAACATATTTAGGAATTAATTGGGGGAGAGGGGGGGGGGCACAGAATGTTCTTCTCGGTGTGTATTCCATGTGCAGACCTATACACCTAATAGCCCTGTTCTATAAAGTTATATTGTTAAAAAATATTTAAGCATTAAAAAATACTTGGTGAGACATATTCTTAAATACATGTTCTTCTGTTCATAGATTGAAATCAACCTTTTAAATGGTTCAACTTTTGGTTGCCTACTTTCTAAAATTTAGTCTAAATTTTTTCTCTGAGCATTTTCATTTCTCACACAATTTTTCTTATTTTTAAAAGTTTTTTATTGTCATCTTACTTATTTTTCTTATTCATTCATACAGAATTTTTTATTCTTAAAGTCTTTTGGTCTGTGATAGCATTAGTTTATTTGTATTTTATTATGAAGGGTACTTTATATTCCTTTTAACCTATATCGTGATTCCTTTTTATGTTGATGCTCAAAATCAACTCCATCCTTTAAAAAAATGTCTTATACTTTATTTTACATTTTCAGATTCTTTGCTTTTAGTTTTATTTATTAGGAAATGTTTTGGTACATTTATGTCATATTATTCATTTGAATAGTATATTAGGATTATTATAACCTCAAAAATATTCTGTTTTTATTATTCTATTAGTATTTAATGCTTGTACACTAAGATTTTTTAATACTTAATTTTAGCATTCTAGTTTAATATTATTTATAGCACAATATTAATTAAAATTATATTTATAATGAAATATAATTTCAGTTAATTAATATTAACTCATTTACTTTGGTAAATATAAATCAGTTCCTGGGAAGGTTTGTTTCATTAATGTATGATATGAATTCACTTTTTTTTTTATTTCCTTACTTCATTTAGAATCTTTAACCTTCCAGTAGGCACACCTTTGCTTATATACCAAGAAGCGCATGGGGTATGGAGTATCCCACAGCAATTATTGCGATTACTAGCCTTTTAATGATATTTAAATTATAAATTTCGTATTTTTTGTTTGAAATGTATTATTAAAAGCATTAATATTAAATTTCTTTATTAAAATTAAGTCATTTTATTTTTTTGGTTTTAACTGAATTTTTAAATTAGAAACAATAATAGATTTAGAGGTAAATTTGTTAACCATCAAGTTTTGTAAAGAGAAGATTATCAGGAATTTGGTCTTGGTCTTTGAAGAATTGAAAACAAATTTCTTACTAAAAAAGTTTTTATTTTACCCAATGTTTCGGCCTAAATTTCAGGCCCTCATCATTCAACGAACACATATCCTCACTAAATGACCAATAACATATTGACAGAAAAACATATAGAAGCCTCACTTCCTACAATTCTCAAGCCTCCAGATGTTATTGACTCCCGAAAATACACAAACTAAACAACCCTCTCCGTCCTATCATATCCAACATTAATTCTCCTCCTTTAAACTTGGTAAATTCCTACTCCCTTCCCTACAAGCACTCAGCCATAATAACTCTTATAATATATTTAAAAAAAAATACCTTTCCCTAAAACATTTAATCAAATTTCTCAAAATTCCTAACAATTTTATCCTTACATCCTCCACGATATTCGATATGTCGAGAAGTTCTCTAAACTATCTTCTACTCATGATTGATACTAAGTATACTGCTATCATTTTGCTGATGGTTTCAACCCCTACCTTGGTACTGTAATCAGAATAATTAGACACTTCTCAGAGTCAAGATTGGTTTCAGTAGTATTATGCATTGTTGAAAGGAATATCAGAGCCTTTTCTTTTGCTAAAATACATGAGTAAGGTTTTATTTTTTTGGAACTCAAACTTGGATACTTGGAATTTGTCAATTTTTCAGAGAATTTCAGGCAAGATCTTTAAATAAACTCTTTGTTGAATTTTTTAAAAATAAATCTTACACTAATTAGCAGCTTGTATACCAATTGTTAGTATTAATATTTCAGTTAGAAGCTTCAATCCTCTCACTAATCACTTGATAATATTTGCTGGATTATTTAAAACTTGCAGAGGACCACCTGGCCGATTTCCTATATAAACTTCAAGCTCTTGTATAAAATGTTTTTTAAATTACATAATGTAAATATTTCTGTACATTGCTGGTATTGAGGGTTGTAATGTAATCAAGAACAACGATCTTAGAATACAACTATGTCATTTCATTGATTGTCAGAAATTTGGTTGGATTATAGGTTGACTTTAAATTATTTTTAAATGGATTTGTAGTTAGTTAGTTGATCGTAGGACTTTATGAGGAAGTTTTGGTCAGGATTTAGACTTTGTATTTGAATAAATAAAAACTAATTTGTGAAATAAATAAGAAACAGTCACAAACCTGTTCAATTAGACTGTTGAGGTTTGTGACTGTTTCTCATTTATTTCATCGAACATTGATTGAGAACCTCTACTAGCCAGCAATTTTATATAAGGTCAAAAACCAATTTGTTTTATTAAATAACTAGTCTTGATTTAGTTAAAGTAATAGATTCTCTCCCTTCATCACCTCCATTACCCTGTAGAAGGTATGAACTTAAGCTGAGACATAAGGCAATAAGGAAAACTTTTTCTTTATAAATTCATTTTTATTTCTTCAAATCCCTGACCAATCCTTCCTCATATTTATAAATGATTTTTTTAAGTCTTAATATTGTCTGTTTCTTCCCTCTTATTTATAATTTATAATTTATTTTTCAACTAATCTTACTAATTGCATAAGAAATAAATCCTTTGTAATTCATAGTTGCTCTAAGCTGTTTGAGTCCCAGAGCTTCTTAAATTTACAAAGGGGCCTTTTTTATTCCTATCATAAATATAATATAACAAGCCCAATTCTTTACATCTATTTGTAGATTGATAATTCCTTGTAGATTGGTATTTTGATCTTGTCATGTGACTCATTGTGATTCGTTCAGTAGAATAATTTTTTTATTTATAGGTCCTGGTGACATCTTTATTATATTATTTAGTTTTGTGATCCATTTACAGTTAAGTTTTTCTACATTTAGAAATTTTCCTGTATTTTTTTTTTTCTGATTCAGTATCATTATTGATTTCCCTTTTGTTGTATCACTCCCTCTTGTCTTGACCTTCTTTCATGGTCCGGGCCAATAATATGAATATCTAATCACCCAAATCTCCATCACTTTCATGAAGCTCATCAATATTTATATAACTGCATAATTTCTCCACTTCATTTAGAAAAAGTTAAAGAAATTCCTGTAAAAAAGCAGGAATTTCTTTAATTTTGATAATATCTTTAGACTTAGAAACAAGAAATTCATACCGGTTACAGGTAAATCTTGTAATGTGAAAAAAATTATATATAAAAATGCAAAGCAGAATGAGCCCAAAATATAAATTAGTATTTTTTTTTTTTTTAATTTCACTACATAAACTGACAAATTAAAAGAAAAGCTGTATTTTTGAAAATATAAAGTGGGGTACAAGTACCACTAAACTCTGTTTTCCTTGTGATGGATTAGTCTGAGATTGGTAAAGAGGTTGTAGAAGGGGAATCATACCTGTGACCACCAGAGCATATGGAACAGGATTGGTTGAGGATGGGGTGCTCAGTATCTCAGTGCGCCGCTGGAAGGTTAAAAAGATCTATAAGTAGTTCAGCTGGGTTTATTTTATTGCTGTGTGTGAGTGTGAGTTCTTTGTACTATTTGTGGCTCTCTCTGTTGGTGGTGACTAAGACTCTCTTGTGTTAATGTGCATGCTTCGCTCGCCAGGAAGAGCCCGCGCTCAGCCCCGAGCACCAACACTTCATGTAGTCTGTACTGGTCAGTTGCACGCTTTTATTATAACTTTTTAATAAGAGTTTATTTATTTGCTTTGTTTCCCTTTGACTTTTAAACTTGATGAAATCGGTTTTAATACTCATATTTTCTCTTTGCACGTAAATTAACATAGTTTTAGTTAAGTTTCAACTGACACTTATAAAAAAAATAATTGGAGTGGATTTATTAAGTTTATTAAACAATATAAAAATAATCATTTTTAAGTTAAGAGTTAGGGAATAATTAATCAATCAAATTTTGATTTAAAATTTAATTTGTGATTGAATAATTAACTTATTTATTCTGCAGCCTTATAAGTATTTATATTCATCATTATTTTTATTATTATTATTGATTAATCATTAAAAAGAAAGAAAAAAAACTTAAATAATAACTTTAATTTGCTATTTTAATTATTTTCTTGGATCATTTAGTCTAATTAAAATAAATTTTTAATTTTCCATGGTTCTGCCATTATTTATACTTTCCAATCTGAATGATGGATTTATTTTCTACTCTTTTTAAAAATATTTTTACTTGAATTGTGAATTTCTGGAATCGAGATATTTTATGAAGTATGCTGAGTAATGCATTTTGAAGATTTATCTAAGGATGACTATCTCTGGAATCGAGAAATTTTATGAAGAATGCTGAGTAGTGTCTGTTGAAGAATCACCTAAGGGGGATTACAAGGGCTGAATGATCTAAGTGACCAAGCTCAATTAGAAAGATATTCAGGTATTTAGTGGCATATCTCTTAAGGTGATAACAATTTAAGTTCTATGTTATTTGTAACTACAACGCTGTGTTCCTGATCTGAAAATCGCTAATATTAAGTCAAGTAGCCTGAATTCAGTACCAAATTCTTACTGACAAGAGTATTTTTCTTAATAAATGGAAATTGGTTTCCCTATCAAGAAGCCTTTCTCTAAGACCTTATGTCTTCGCTAGTTTGAGCAATGTTGCGAAATAGACTTTTTCTTTGGCTTGGATGCAATAAATTCTTTAAATTTTATTTTAACCATATTACTTATATGACTAGAATTGAACAAAGAAAAAATGTGTATTTCCACTTACACTTTATAAGATTGTAATAAGTAACCTCCATAACATTAACAGTTTTTGTTTCTTTTATTTTTAGGCCAAAAAAATAATAATATTAATACAACTTCAGCCCAACAATTATACAAATTATAAAAAATAGTTTTTATGATATCTTTCATTGGTCTGATCTTAAAACTTGGAAACAACTCACTTTCCATATTATAATTATTCTGTCCATGTATTAACTAAGTGTCTATACTGTGAGGTAAGCATCCATCTCATAAACTATATGAAATTAACTACTTAAATGAAATTAAGGCAAATTAGGAAAATTTATCCCTACCAATATCATGCACTGCACAGTACAGCTGCATGTACTGCATTATTTTTCTGATTTAAAACAAACGAGGCTCAAAACAGATTTTTTTGACGTTAGAATGTTTATGAAAGGAATTTCTTAAATTTATGGTTTTGTTTTTTAAAAGTAAATCATAGTTAATTATTAGGCTAAATGACCAAATTTAACCAAATCTTCTAAAATATTTAATTAAATTTTATCTGCACGATTTTGTTTTTTATAAGTTCAGGTACTTTAATGCTTCTATAGATAATCATATCTTACATAGTTAACATCTGGTACATATTATTGTTATGGGGTACACATCAATAATAATTTAAGATCAAAGATAAATATAAGTTAATTTATCTACTAATTATAATTCATTCTACTGCTATTACTAACTAATAAATAAATAGAAAATTTAAATTACTTAGAACTATTTAACAAATTTGTACAAACAAATTAAATGTGGTTATTGAGGCCTCAAACGAACTTGCTCATTAATGCCACTTATCACTTTGCTGTTAACGGCACTGCAAAGGCTACAACCAGCTCTTTTTTCTACAGACTAATAGTTTTTGCTCTGAGACGTGGAATCTGACACTGAGTAACACTAACTTAACACTTACTGGGGGGAGGGGGCATTGGCGAGCTGCTTTTATAACTTCATGGAAAGAGCGAGGCAAGCCTAGAAGAATCTAATAGTAATTTCTGTGTAACTAATTTTTTCCTCTGAAAGCAGGTGGTATCCTCTGATTGGCTCCTTCCCGTAAAGGTCTGGTCCCCTAGTTATATGCTTCCCTAGTCTTTAACATTATTTAATACTCTTGAATTGGATTGCTACTGTATTTGTCTTTCTCACTCTCTCTCTCTCTCTCTCTCTCTCTCACTCTCACTCTATCTATCTATCTGTCTCTCTCTATTTCTTTAATTTTTTATATATTTTTTTTAATATTTAGAAATGTTTGAAGTGAAATTTTGTAGAACCCTTATTTTTCCTTCTTCTTCCACACTCTCCTTATGTCATTACCAAAGCACCACCTAAGGAAATCTCTTAGTTTTTGCTTAATTAATTTTTTTTTAGTTATTTCATTAAATTAAATAATTATTAGCCAACAAATAAATTATTTGCAAGGGATGGGTACTAATAGTTTTCTAATTTATTATTGTCCCATACAATCTCTTCCCTAAAAATCCAATGTAGAAATGAAGTTCATAGGAAGAAAAAAATATGATGTATTAGATGTCCATTTCAGAGAGGTTTAGAAAGAATGGTATTTAACTTTGAATTTGAATGTTGTAAGGAGGAGATTAGCGGAGTGATTAGTGTGTGGGACTACTATCTTAATGGCTTCAGATTCCTGTACTGTTATAATTTTGATTATTTTCCACCAGCATTAGTAAGAAAGTTATTGGCATAGTTATAATGCTGACACAGTAGCAATGGATAACATTATATTGGCAGCTTTTTGTAGGAAATTGTAGCGATCTTGAAATAAATAATTTTCATTTTAGAGGTGTAGATTTCTGTATGAAATCACAGATAGCATAAGGTTAATGAAAGTTCGGAAAGTTCAATATCATCACGTCATTATAAACTGCTAGATCAGAAACCTGATATTGTTTAAGTGGTTTTATAGTTACTGGAAAGTTAATGTGAGATCAAGCTAATTTGGATGTATGCTTATATGAGAAGTTAAACATTATCTGTGTCTATAAAGCTGACACTTAAAAAAAATTAAAAGTACAATGGTGGTTGTCTTTTTTGCTTGTCTCTTTTTAAAATAATTTATTAGTTTAATATAACTATAGGATTTAATTTAACATACCTCTGGGAAGTATATTTTTAGTTAAAACAAAAGTTTTAGTCCTATCTAATAAGAAGGTGCAATGCCTGCTTGAGAAAAGATCATCTTACTGCTTATAGTATTTGTTAACTTTCTTTTCATAATTATAAATTACACAAATTAGTTTCCAGCTGTACATATTCCCTTGTTCCCAGATGCAAGTCTACAGCTATAGTTTAACCTAGGGACGGTTGGGAGGTGTCAGGAAAGTCAAAAATGTAAATAAAATCAAGTAAGCTAATTTAATAATTATTGCACTTAATGAATTTGTTTATGTTAAATATTAAATACTATTATATCAATGTGTATAATTTAAAAATAGATTTTGTAACATCTGAATTTAAGCATTAGGTTTGTAAAATTTTTTCATATTTTCAAACACTGATTTAATTCTCTGTAACTTTGCACAGCTGAAATTTTTTGTTTTTTGGGTATTAACTTAGTGTTGATCACCCATTAGAAATACTGAAAAATAATTAAAAAAAAGACTATTTATACCAAAAATATTAATTTATAATGCTACTTAATTTAAGATTTGGTGCTCTCTGGAGTATACTAGCGATTCACTGTAAGTACTAGTCATTTAGAAGTTAATATTAATTTTCTAAGGTTTATTAGATTGATAAAATTTATTTAATAACTATATTTTAAAAAATGTATTGTTTCGTTTTCTTTATTTTTACTTTTCATGCATTTTTNTATATTCACTATTAAATAAAATTAAGTGAAAAATATAAAAACAGACAAGCCTTGGATAATAATTATTTGATTAAAGTAATGAATAAAGGACAAAATATTTTGAGTTTATTAGAATATATTTCTATTAAATTATGAAGTAATGTATTTGAAGATTATGATTGAGTAAATTTATAATGTTTAAGCTTAAGTATATTATTTACTGATGATTAATTGCCATAGTGCATAAAACAAAAGAAGAGAAGAAAAAGTTATTAATAAATATGAACTGAACAAGTTTGAAACATCCACAAATATATATTTAAATGTGAAATAAAAAGGACTGAGTAAATGATTCAAATTAAATTACTTATAATTTAATGGATTAAACTTATGTATACAAAAATAAAAAAAATGCTATAAAATGAATTATTTTGCCCATCCGGATAGATCAGATACAACTGCTTCACATGTAGCAAATCAGCTGAGGGAGTAAGCCATCATATTTAACCACAAATCCTTTATGTTAATTGGTTTCAGGAGCCGGGATTATTACTCAGCCCTAAGAAAAAACCCTATTACTAAACTAATAATTAACCAGGAACCTTGTAGAAGGTGATAAAGAATTTTTTTAAATATACCAGGTATGCAAGTTTAAAATGTTGTTTATTTCTTAAAATATATACACAGTAATTAAAAAAAAAGTATAATATATTTTATTCAAAGTACTGGCCCTCGCTTTCTACACATTTTGTCCATCTCTCGGGCAATATATGGATACCATTCCAAAAGAATGCTTCATCTTTATTTGAAATCCATTCATCGAGCCATTTTCGTACGTTTTCGAAATTGTTGAAGTGTTGCTCCGCCAATGAGTGTCCCATCGATGAGAAGAGGTGATAATCAGAAGGCGCCAGGTCAGGTGAATACGGCGGGTTGGGGTAGGAGTTCCCAACCAAGCGAAGAAATCGTTTCCTTAGTCAATCTGGCTGAATGTGCAGGAGCGTTATCATGCTGAAGAATGACTTTGGTGTGCCTGTGAGCCCATTCTATGCGTTTTTCGATCAATGCGTGACTCAAATTGATCATTTGTTGTCGGTAGCGCTCGGTATTGACTGTTTCGCCGGGCTTGAGAAGCTCGTAGTCGATTTGGTCGATTTTCTCGTTTTTGATCAGTAACATCAAAATCACCACGTTTGAAACGTTGAAACCAACGTTCACATGTCTTGACGGTTGGAGCAAGATTGCCATAAGTCTCAACAAAAATTCGATGACATTCAGATGCCTTTTTCTTTTGATTAAATAAGAAAATCATGACATACCGCAAATGCTCTTTATTTGGCTTAAAATTAGACATTTTTAACACCAAAGAAAGGTATGATACGTCCACGTAAACGACTTAAAAACAACTGACTTTTACAAAATAGCGTTTAGAGATAAGCAAATCCTTCAATAGGCTAAGAGCGCATTCTATTGGAATTAAAACGACATTTTAAACTTGCATACCTGGTATCATTAATATAGCATCCTTTTAGGATATAATGGACTTTAAAACTTTCAATTAAAAAATCAATTAGTCTCATTTATCTATACTCAGTGCCTCAAGTTCTGTAATGATTTTCTTTACTTCTTTCAATTGGAAATATATTTATTTTTAAATCAAGCAAATATTTTATCAGAATATCAATTTTCCACCCCTTGTAACAGAAAAGGATTAATGGTAATTGATTCTATTCATGAAATAGAATGGAAACAATTACCATTAATGTATCATTATTTCAACAAAATTGTAAAACCCATGTATAAAATATTGATAAACTTAATGTACTGGATATAATATCATATAACAATATACATAGTATCCTTTATATTATATAATATAGCTTACATTATAAAGGCTTAATATCATTCTTTTAATTTCGAAAAAAATTTTATGTTATGAAGTTTATTTTCTACTAGCTTCTTTTTAATTGCATTCTGAAGTGTCTGAAGGCTTTCTTCAGCTATGAGCTTTTTTGGTAAAAAATTTTACAAAGCTTTTTTATAGTTAAATATATATGGTATATACTTATCATTGTTTATTGTCAAAGTTTCTTTTAACTCCTTTAACAAATATGTAGCTCTATTCTGTATTAAAGTATTTAACTTTTCTTTTCTCATTTATTTGAAGTTTTCAATTTAAATCTAAATTCTAAATTACTCCAAAAAAGTTAGTCTTTTAACTCTTTTAAATTTTATGTTTTTTAAATTGATGTCTAAATGTGAAGGTTTGCCACCTTTCATTTTAAAACTCATGGAATTTATTAAGTACTACTAGTGTTATTTGTTTTAACATTTAACTCTTTATTTATTTTATTGTTAAAAATATTAATCTTGGCATCCAAAAACAAAAAAAATTGATAGGGTATAAAAATGAAGCTTGATTTAATTAACTTATATATAATTAAAACAACTGTAAGCCTAAGATTGATCCCTATGGTACTCCTCTATTCAGTTAAATTTCTTTGAATTTGTTAAAATTATTGCTAACTACTACTGTCTTTTTTTTCAAATAAGATTGTTTTATTTATTGTGATTTATTTCCTCTCTTACCATAATTGTACAATTTATCAATGACAATATCTTGATCTACCTAGACAAAAGCTTTTGATAAAATACCTAATTTTCATTTTTTTATCATCCCCATCTCTAATTTTAATTGTGAATTTTATTATAGCTATTATCACGCATTTATTCATTCTATTGCCACACTCATTTTTGTACATACTCCTATTTCATCACATTCTTTTTTTTTTTTTTCTACATTCTTATTTTCTTCCAAAGTATATTTAGCTTTTTCAAATATATTTTAGGCAAGATAAGTAACATATTTGTGTTTTTTCCTAACTAAACTATTATAGTTTTATCTTCTTAAAAAAACAAAAAAAAAAAAAACAAGAAAAAAAACCACAAATTTAAATTTTGACAGAAATATGTCCTCTTCAAAACAGCTGTTAATTAATTTGGCCAAAGGAATCTTTATTTAATTAATTCTTTCTTTAACATTAATTAACGTTATTATGAACCATTTATTTTGTATAGTTTTTTTAGCTTTCCCATTATATCTCAAATTTCTGTATTTAACAGGACATTAAAATAAGCTTTTCAATATTTATTTTTATTTTTGTTAAATCTTCCTTATTTTGTATTTCTTTATATCTAATTTCTACCTCCTTGGTTTTCAGGGAGATTCACAAAGTATTTATTTAAAATATTAGTTATCATTTTTTTAATGCTTGAGATAGATTCATTTTTACTAATTTTATTAAGTCATTTCTCTTTAATTTTTTAATTCTTTCAACAGTTATTAATGTTCTATAAGACATTTTCTTATTTTATAAGTTTTAAATTTCCCTTTATAACAAATTTTTTGGCCTTTTTTTATAATTTCGTTGCATATATTTTGTAAATATTTTAATAATAAAATTCTCATCAACGTCAATATTATTTTCGTATATAGAGTTTGTATATTTTTCAAATTTCAATAGTAAGCCATGCATTGCCTAAGATTATTATTAATTTATTTTTTTGGTCATAGCAGTTTTTTCTATATTTCAAATTTTTCATTGCATTTCATTTTATTATCTCCTGATTCTCTTCAATTTTTTTTAATTAAGAATTCTTTCAAAATTATAATACCATTTTTTTGTCTTTAATTTTATATTTGCATGTCTTATTTTTTTCTTCTTCCTTACAATTTTAAAAGTCACTTGTTTTTGTTAGATGGTAAGTTTTGATTATTTCATGAACTTTTTTATTTCAAGCATCTCAAGTTATTTTCTTTTTAATAGGAAATACATAATATTTTACTTGAAAAACAAGTGGGCTTTGATAGAGCATTTGATTCCTCCATTTTCCTATCAATCTTCTTAACAGAAATTATATATTCTTAAAGTAAAAAAAATTATGCAATTTTATTAGAATATTTGAGTTAGGTAATTTATTATGAATTAGATGTCAATCTTTTTTGTGGTTAACATCTATTTTAATATAGTTTCCTTGATTATGAAATAGAATAATGATTTACAATTGCTAATTACTGTTGAAAGCAATATCTCTTCTCAAGAAAAATTTTTTTTTTTTTCTTTTTAAGTGTTGGCCTCCCATTCGACTACTTAAGCTCATGGAGAGAGGGGCTAAAGATTGCCATCCCATTCTTATGGCTCATGACAAGCTTTTATTTGTCGATAAAATCTTACACTGAGTAGGATTCAAACCCGTAACGCCAGGATTGCAAGACCTGAACGGATCCTATGAGCTCTGGGGTCCCAATATCAAACACTTTAGAAAATGCTTTATTGTTGTTTGGCTTTTCTCAATTTTAGTACAAATATCTCTTTTGTGTGTGTGTCTATATATTCTATACTCAG
>KZ807259.1:68624-81255 GCA_000696205.2 Oncopeltus fasciatus | reverse complement strand
CTTTTCAATATTGTTTTCATAAACTTTTAATTGTCTTACACAGCTTTCTACTTTCATACTCTTGATATCACATTATATTATAATTTTCTATTATACTAATTTCAAATATTACTGTATTCTCATGACATTGTATTTCTACAGCCCTGAAGATGGCTTACAATGTAAGCCGAAACGTTGGCAGATAATCCTTCATTAAAAAAATACATTTTTTTAATTTGTGTTTTTTTTGGATCTACCTCGACCGAACCCCAACTAAAATCATCTTAGGATTAATTGCTGGCTAATCTTGTAGGTAACTTCAGTGAATAAGAAGTTCTCAGTGGCAATAATAATTTTTTTTTCTTTTGTCTGTTCGTGATATTTCAAATAAAAATAAAAATATATAAATATAATGTATAAACTATATAATGTATAGTCCTAGAATTACAGGAATGCAAGATACCAATTGTAAAGTTTAAATTTTCAATGTTCATCTATAGAAACATTAATTTAGTTAAAAATTCTATTATAAACATTTGAAGTTAAACCAAATTAATTAATTAGTTTTCTGAGTGAACTTCTGATAGAGCAAGGTCAGTTAGCTGAACTTGAGACTTGGTAAGAACATCTTTTAACTGATGAAATAAGTAATTTTCTGATATAGTTACTTAAAAGTAACTGCTATAATTATGCTACTACACCGCATAGCCAGTGATCAGTACACACCTCTATATAGTGCTCCATCTTTCCAACTCTATTATAAGAGTTGTAGGAAGAACTGTGATCTCATACTCTGCACATATTAGCAGTCAAGTGTCAGTGACATGTGTGTTTAAATTCAGCGAGATATGTCACAAGGATCATCCCTTAAATAGTGAGTAAAGTGAACCTGTTTTTTAGCTGTTAAGGAGTACTGGGGATGACAGGGGAAGACCATCACACCCCTTGCCAACAAAGTGACAGGTAGGAATAAAAGCCTACCCCTGTTTACAACAGTCAACCTTTTTGAGGCTCTTCAAAACATTAGTGGAGAGGAGATGGAAACCACCACCCAAAGCACATCCCGACCACCTTCCTTCTTTGTGAGAAATGTACAAAACTTTTGCCTGATGTGCTATCAACTCTATGAGCCAGTCAGCCGTAGGCGATACTCTTGTGTAAACCGTCAGCATAACACGAAAATTAAGCCAGATAACCCTGACACCTACAGAGGTATAGTCGACTTCCTAAAAGAGACAAACGGCCATCTACCTAATCCTTAAATCTTACCTTGCCTTTCTAACCAGTTTCTTTAGGGTCCGGCAAGGATCAGATTACTCCTATCATTTCCCTGTGAAAGTGGGTGTTCCACAGGGCAGTGTGCTTGGACATATCCTTTTTATCCTTTATACTGCAGACATCACCACTCATCCTAATACCCTTTTATCCCTCTTTGCAGGTGGCAAAGCGATCCTCTCCTCCCACCTTGATTTCAAAACTGCTTCCAACATTTTACAAAACCATCTTGATGCTATTCAGCAGTGGTGCAGCAAATAGAGAATAAATTAAATGAGATATTCTAAAATCAAGTGACAAAACTTAACTGACGCCTCAGACTCTTATACAGACTCGTAAACAGGCACTTACACCTCACAATATTATTTATTGTATGTATATCTCATCAAATTACAAGATGTTAACTAACAGACTGTAATAAATAAAGATTTATTTATTTAAAAAAATAAAGTTACTTAAAGATTTGGAATATCAAGTCTGGGTCTCAGGATATTTTCTGATGTTTTTTTAAAAGTGAAATATAGATTGTGGTAATTATTTATGTATATCATTATTCTAACTGAAAGGAATGATACATAAATCAGTTATTTAAGCTATAAATAAAACAAAGAAAGTTTAATAAATAGTCCTTAAAGAACAAAATGTTTATATTGTGAAATAATAATAAATACTAAACTAAATTAAATAAATGAATGTACAGCTGAGTTGAATAAATTACATGAAGAAGAATAGTCACTGGCATTAATGGCCATCAAGCTGCCACACCTTAGAAAAAAGAAAGAAAAAAAGGATAGTTACTAGCAGTTGCTTTAGAATTTTAAAGTGATGGAATAAGCAGGACTTAAGACAGGTAATGCGAATTCATGCTAGATAAGCAGTGCTAGGGAAATTGCTAGATGTAGGAAAAATAGAAAAGGAAGAATTATTGGAAAGTAAAATGTTTTATGTGTGGAAGAAATAAAGAGTTTGTGGGATTTAAGGATGTGGTCTGAATGAGGTCTGAGGATTTCTTACAAAGATTTAAAAAATTTAAGAAAGAATCTGAAAAATATTTAGTATTAGGAGCTGCATAGAAGCATTCTAGTTAATAAAATTAGCAATAATATTAAAACTACAAATTTTCAAGAAAATATTTTGGATGAGTGATGTGAAGTCTAGGTGGTTGTTGGAGAACACCCAATGATGAAGAGAATGAAACAGTTTATTAATAGTTTCTTTCTACCTTTAAGTTCTACTGATGAGAAATTATACGCAACACAACCATTGTCAAAGTAAGGTAATATAAGTAAGGATTCTTGGTGCAAATGAATAATCTGGGTAAGAAGAGAATGCCAGAAAAGTAAAGCAAAAGTGAAGAAAAATTCTCTTGTACTTTGATTAATTGTTAAAATTATAAAAATTTGTTGTGGCAGTACAGTTTGGTCATATCCTGTCTTCAAAGGCTCTCAGATCTGAAGCTCATAAGTTATATAAAATAATTTCAAAATATTTAGTATTAAAATCTGTATAGAAGCATTCTATTAAATAATTAGCAAATACTATTAAGAATAAACATGCTCAAGAATTTTTTTTGGATGATTAATGTGAAATAAATAAATTTGTCTAAAGGTTATAATTATTATTAATAGTTTACTTCTTCTATTTACTATATTATGAAGTTTTCTTCATAGATTCATTAGATTCAAGAAATATATTTCTTCATCTATTTTTTCTTCATAGATTCATTTTATTTATAGTTTTCATCAAATATTTATGTTTCAATGTCCATTGTACCTATTTTTCCTAGTTTTGTAGTGATGCCTATGGTTGAATGTATTACCAGTTTTTTAATGTTTCACAGGTCACTTATTTTCCTTTTCAGACTGAGTTAATATTTAATAACATACCATATATAATTATATACATTTTAAAGCTGGAAGAGAGATACTTATGAGGTGGGCTTAAACAAAAAATATAAATTGTTTCTTGAACTAATAATCATTTAATGTTCAATATGACAGTGACATTTTACTGATTTTAAAAAGGTTGATAAAGCAAGGGGAGGGACATTTCAGAGTGAGCTTTATTTTCTTAGCTAAAGATCAATTTAGGTTTCAATTTCATATTTAAATTAATGCTTTATATTTCAAATAAACTGCTTGATCACTGGGATAAATCTAAGTAGTGGTTATTGCTATTTTTTTCTATTTTGATCTATGCCTGTATCTCTGTAATGACTGGATATTATTTCAGGGCTCTGGATTAAGGTCGTGATCATTGTAAAAAAAATAGTTCACTCCATATTTAGCATATTTTGACATTGTCTAAGTAGCCTCTTGTTTATCGCTCTTTTATCTACTATAATAGGAATAATAAAATGTACCCTCTGTATAATTAAAAACATTTAATTTAAATTCTATCCTTAATAAAGTTGGACTAAGACTATCCTTATAGTATGAGATATAGACCTCTGAATTAGACTAAACTAAACATAGTATTACATAGAAAGAAGTATAGGGTTAAATTGTCCATACAATTCTTGTCATTTTCCTGGGAAAACTAATCTCTAATTTCACCATTTCAACCATCCTGCATTAAATAAAAGAAATCTGACAGTCTTCAGTTTCGGTGTGCTGTAGATTGAACATAAACTCTGGGTTTGTTTCCAAGTTGTCTCCGTGCCAACTTGGAAGCATCTAAACTACATTTGGCCTAGTCTAGATGCCTCCAAGGTGCTGCAAAGCTCTAAACTAGATCAAATGTAGAAATTACGTGTTTATAGTTTTGACTAAAGTCTGAATCTTTGTTAATTTTGACTAATCTATAGACAACACAAAGTTTTGACAATAAACTACTTGTGATTAGATTTGAAAAATTAGACTGTTGTAAGATTTGAAGGTTACTCAGCTGAAGATTGTGGCACTCATAGTTAAATCTTTAAGGAAATGTTGGAAAATGTAGAAAAGAGTTAATCAGTCGGGCAATTAATAGAATTTAGTTAGCTAAATCATAAATCTAATTCACAATGAAATCTAGAAAATATTTAATATTGAGAAATAAAATGTTTATTGTTCTTATTTCAATGGATATATTTAATTGTGTAACAAATATTTGGAATGGAATTTTTTTTTTTTCTTCAGTATTACTGAGAAAATAAGTTAGCATTGCCCTCCATATTTGTAGCAAGAATACTCTTTTGACCATTGGCTTAATTATTCTGGTGATATGATGTTTAACTACAGTAAAAAAGAAAAATTTATGTTTATTTCTTAGGAAATTAATTTCCTTCTTCAGGGTCTACTTGGAAAGCAGGACCCCGGGTGGGTTCGATTTCCAGCTGTGTTACTAAGATTTTTTTCAGGCTCCCTGTGCATTTATTGTTATATTTAGTTCCCACATATTGTTCAAAGATCCTCTTTCTTTCCTTGTATCTTACATCATGTGTGTGTGAAATAATTTAATATTTCTACTTTCTAGTATTATATTCCTTATTAATTTTATTTAACACTTCATGTTTGATTTCAGTCCTGATAATGGCTCACCTCTTAAGCTAAAGAATTGGCATTAATAAATAAAATAATAACCTACTATATGCCCTACTTATTTTATATTCTGGCTGAAACCTGACCATTTTTGTATGTGACCCTTGACACCCTACTGATATCTATATAGCTATTTCAAAGTTTTATGATTTGCTTTATTTTAATAAAATTAAAAATTCATGATTTCATAAAGATACTGTCATAATTTAAAAAATACCTATAGTAACAAATTTTCATTTATTTTTCTTAGGAATGCATGCCCATTTCAAATGCTTTATTTTTTGTTAAAGGTCTTTTGATGTTACGTTTTTATTTATTTGTTATTATATTATTATTTTAACTAGCTCTTCGATTAGTATGAATCACTAAAAGAAAAATAAGAGATTATCTGGAAGAAGCTCAGGTAACTAGTTCAGTTTGATGCTTTTGGTGTCTGAGTAGTCAGGTTCACAGATCCAGAACAATATTAACAATGACACTTTTTCTCTAAATAATTACTTTTAAAATTTAGTTAAATAATTATGTATTGATTCTTATATCGCGGGCAATACTTATATTTTCTCAATGGCTTGAAAAGTTGTATATTGTCTGTTCACAGTCGCCTGACCAGGAACAAAATAGGATTCAGACCAGGATCAGCCTTCCAGGGATTCCAGGGAAGCAACTTTAATATACTTCTAACCATGTTTTATATAAACACAAAACAAAATGCTATATATTTTAAAATATTATATTGTTCTCCTGAGGCACCTAAGACCATTCTTGAGTTGAAGACAAGTGTGTATTCAATTGCCACAGATACAACTTCCTGACAAGATTGACATATTTTTTAAATAAGCTTCAGAAGATTTTTTTAATCAATAGTCAAGTAAATATTTTTTGTCAAGTATAAAAACTTTAGCTTCATTGTGAGTTTCACCCAGGCCAATGTATAATGGGAAATTTATTTTTAGTTGGTTAGATAAATTGTTTAGTTAATTCAATAAATACAAATTATTCATCACAAACTTGTGTGAAGTTGCAATCTAAAAGAATTCATATTAAATGGAAGTTTTCATACTGTTTGTGACAACATATTTAATATTTATCATATCAATTTATATTCACTGGTGTAAACATTAATTAATTGTTAGCAATTAATTGTTTTTATGTACTCATTATTTCTTCTCCATCCCCGTTTAAATAATGGGTCATTTGAAGCGCTGTTTAAGAAATGGTGTGTTTCTATTTCATACAAAAATCTATTGGTGACTTGTGGAGAATTATTAGTTCATTAATATTTTAAATGTGCTATCATACTTATAAAAATTCTATGACTTTAATCCTAAGTAGATGTTTCCACTAGTTTTATCTTCTATATTTAAATTTGTGACTTCTGTGAGTGAATGAAAATTAATAAATGTTATTCAACTCAGTAATATTCAAGCAGTGCTAAATGCAGATTGACTAAAAACTTGAAATTTATTGGCAGGCTAGGCAAGTTAATTGCATAGTAGATATCAAGCTGAATTTAATGATGAATTTTAAAATACAAAATATATTTCTTTTTTTTTTTGTTATAATCTGAAAAATAATAGGTTTTATCAAATTGTTGGCAAAAATTAAGTTATCTTTTTTCTGGCTAAATGTAAAAATATTGTTTTGAACACAGGAATTTAAGTTTTCTGTGATATTTTTACTGTGGAAGTTGTTTCTTTTCTTTTTTTAAAAGAAAAGGAAAAAAGAAACTATCCTTTATAGCCTATTTATTTTTTTTAAGAAAAAGCAAGATTAGTGGGCTATATTATTCAAATTTGGTTTGTATTTTTGTATGAGTTATAAGCTATTAATTACATCAAAATTGTTCACAAATACTTCTTCTGGGTTTGACCCTATAGTAAAGTTTCTTTTTCCCAAGCCATCATATGATGTGCGAAAGCTTGGCAAAAAGTAACTTTACTACATGGTCAAGCTCGGAAGAAGTATTTATGTCATTCCTGGAGACCATGAAACCTGTGCTAACATCAAAACTATTATTTCAAATATTCCTACTGTGTTCTAACTGATTTTCTTATTTTCTTCGTGTAAAAAAAAAAAAAAAAAAATATTATGGAGAATGTTTTACTACTAATTTGGAGTCTTTTCTACTACTATTTAATTTTAATGAAATTAATTTAATTTTTTTCTATTTTAATCCCTCTTTAAAAATATTTAAAATTTTGATTGTCATGAAATGTAATATGTAAATTTTACCATAACTAGAACAACTTTAATACTATGATAATTCTGGACTAATATTGACTTCTATTAGCTAAAATTGATAAAGATAGGACTTATTCATTCTTTAAGTTAACCATTGCTTAAGTCAGAGAGACTCCTCTTGAGCAGAAACTATTTGAGAGTCATAGTTTTCTCTACTACCTCTCTTATAAAGTCACAATTCAACTCCAAAAGTGTTTTTACTGGCATACATTGATTTTTTCTGTTGTGATAAGATATTTCTAGAATACTATTTGAGATTATATACTATTTGTGTTTACAATTTGATATTTTATGTAAAAAAAAAATGAGGCCTAAGAAACGGTATAATTTGGCTCCTATTGAGAATCATTTGTAAAATTTGTAAAAATCAATATATATCAGGAAACTACACCACCGTGAACATGAAGTCTTCATTTCTCATTTTACAGTATATTTGTTGCAGGAATATATTGCAAAAAAATTTTTGCACCCTGAAGTCCATTTTATTATTTGATTGCCAATTTAGACATATATTCAAAAATTATTATTTTAGGAACAACCTTAAGAAAACAAATTTAATACTTTAATACTGCTTCAGTTTAGACACTAACAGTATGCTATTATTCAGTGAGTTCACATATCAAGAAAATAGAACATTGGTATTGTTACTTAGGAAACATTCAGGGGATTCATCCACTAATATAGAATATAATACTGTAGTTGACAGAAATAAATGAAAAATGTAAAACTATATATATATAGTTTTATATTTTTCAAGTATTTCTGCCAACTACAGTATTATATTCTATAAATATATGTATATATAACATTCTACTAATGCTGCAAATTTAAGGGAGAGCCTGGACCAATACATTTCTGAAAATTTGTTTTTGGGTAAAATCTGAGTTAATGTCTAGCAGTCAATAAAACAGGAATGATAATGTATATTTGGAGTCAAAACTAACAAATTATAAGGAAAATAAATTTCTGAACAAATTTACAGTTCGGATCTGTTATTCACTTATTATAAGTTGTAAAACAAACAAACCAAACAGATTTCCTATTTTGATTTCAATAAAGATGGGCAGAGTAAATAACTAATTAGATTTTTCAAGCAGAAAATGGCAACCACAAGTAACAGTTAAAACATCTCTATTTATCTATCAAATTGTCCAATAATTATAATTCAAAGTAATTGTATCTAAATGTAAATCTTGTTTTATAATTAGGTATTTTGTTATTTCCTGTATTATCAATTAGGGAATTGTTTTTCAAGTCAAAGTGTATTCACAAGAGCCTTTTTAAAAATAATTTGAAGTTTAAATATAAGTAAAACTTAGTTTCATCTCAAAATAACATGTAATTTGTTAATATTTTTTTTTAAAACTAACTCAAAAATATAATATATCATTCTTAATACAGAACAAATCACAAACCATATGCGTGTGTGTGTGTGCCATTTGTGTGTATTAGTATTAAATTATTTTAAAAGTTATTAAAACCAATGCAAATAAATAATAAATATTGAATTGGGCTTTTCCATACTCAAAAATGGCTGAAACAATTACTTCCACATTAATTGAAGAAATAAGTTGTACAGAATGTAACCTCTAAAAAAATATTTTTCTAGGCCTAGATAAAATTTGATTTTTGTTCTAATTTAGGTCTGTTTATATTTTCACTTACATTCTCATTTATAAGCTTCACTTATTGTAGAATATTAAATTTATTATTCGCTTAATCTAAAGAACTTATTTAAAAAGTTTTATAATGTAAGGCTGAAAGTAATGGATGTACTTAAAATTGTTATTATTATAATGCACGTATGCTCATCATACAGTAAATTTTTATGAATGAGGGAGATACTTTAAATGTATTTATCTAGTTCCTAACTTAATATCTTTCTGATGTATTTTTATTAGAATAATAATATTTTTCAAATTAATTTTTGTTAAAATAACATCCTTTTTGGAATTGAATCGATATATATATATATAGGCAGTGAACTCTCCTTGTTTATTATCAGATCCACTGTTAACCTTATAGCTTAAATTAAGTAAAGCCTATTAGAAAATTAAAATCATAAGGAAATTGCTTGCAGACATTATTTTTAAAACAAATTTATTGCTTAAGAAATATAGGGCTTTGCAAATATATTTTACAGAATTTTATATTATGAACTAATTACTTGAAATAGAATACATAAGCAATATTAATCCTATGATTTGGATTATGTGTCAGAATTATAATAAAATTCATAATACAGATGTCTATTTTCCTGAGGTTGGTATAGGAATATGTAGGAGAAAATGATTGAATCTCAACTTTCAACTAAAGGCTCTAAGTACTACTCTTAGGCCACTTATTTTGATCTCTATATAGGGCATTGAGACAGCTAATTTTAAATTATTTATACAATTTATTTGAAATTTAAAAGGCACCGAAATACCCTCCTAAATTAATCTAAAACAGTATTTTGGCCCATCTTATTATTGTTTTATTAATATATTATTAAAGACATGTCATTGCAATAAAACTAACTAAATCATAATTTTAAAAAAATAGTTTTTGATTTAAAAAGGTTAATAATGTTGTTAAGTGGGAAAAAAAATGCTTGAGGTAATACACTAATGCCAGTAAATTTCAATAGTAGAAAAATAGTTCAACAGTAGTGCTTATTAATAGGTCCTTAGACAGCCATAACCAATTCTACAAGGTATTATACAAATTTAAAATTTTTATAATTCTTCTTAATATTACTTTAAATGAGGAGATTCTTGGTTTTCTCATTTTTCTACAGTTAAATGAGCCAAACTTTTGTACAGGCCTCTAGCTAGTAAGAATTCCAAGTATTGTAGTGTATATATATACCTTTTTAATTCCCATCTTCTCACTCACCACCATTAGCACAATGAAGCAAATTGTATTTTACTGCAGCTACGAGTTGACAGAGAGGCATAAGTTAAAAAAAAAATTATATGTAATTTTAATGAAATATCCTAAAAGTTTCAGTATATTAGTAAAAAAAACTGCAATCCTGCAATTTTCTTTTAAAAGTATGGTATATTATCCTTTGCACCCCTCTGTCACTTCACAATAAATTCATTATTGGTTAATGCTTCAATGCGCACTAGATGTAATGTCATTGTGACAGGTTTAGTCCCATTAGGCCATTTATACCATGATAAATTATTGCTGTAGAAGTTATTTTTATATCTACTAACATTATAATCATGACCATGGAAATGAAAGTTAAGATATAAATTCATGTTACCTTTTTAGAAATAATGTATATCTTAAATTTTATTTCTTCAAAACAAAAAATAATTTATCAAGTATAACAGTTACAAGTGAGAGATTGATTTTAAGATCAATGCCAGCTTCTGGCATTGTTAACTATCAAAAAAATTTCTAATAAATTATTAGTTTGTTGTTTGCTTTAAGGAATATTTTGTGATATCTTCTAATCTTTGAATTTTAATTTAATTTATTGTTATTTTGTTTTTCTAAGGATTTTAACATACATTTAATTTTGTTTTTTAACTGTCAGCTGTCTAAAGTATATTATTTACTAGATGTTGTGTTTGCTTTAAATGTATTTTTAAATATAGCTATTCTTGTGATGGGAATGGAAGTGTTATTGATTGATAACTAGGTTGTTCAAGAGGTGTCTCATCTTGAAATGCTTCAATCAACAACAGTTCTCACTCAATTTTTTTCCATGACATTGTAATTTAATGTAATTATGTTTAGTTTTGGCTGTGAAAGAGAGTTATTAAATTACTTATAAATATATATATTTAAATAAGCATAGTATATATTCTAAATGTTCATTTTTAAAGCAATATTAAATGATCTTAATTAAAAGTTTTTGGCTGTTTTCAGTTTCATTTTAAACCTTAAATCTGTTGTCATAATTGCTGCCTGTGAATGAAATATAATTTGAAAATGTACTAAATATTTCTTGTCTTTTATAGTTAAACCTGGTAGAAACATTTTTATTTTCATTGACTGATATTTTATAGGTTTTATACGATGGACCTAAGTGACAAGAACAAAAGTACTGGCTGAATTTGGCTGGATCTGTGGAGTACCTGCCACTTGTGGTCCTGAGGTTAAAGAGATAGCCAGTCACTATAACTGTGAAAACTTTCCACTGGAACAAATACTTTTGACTCAGCTATTAGAGTCTCAATCTCAGGCTATGCTATTAACTAATTAATGATTTATTAATATTCTTACTTTTTTTTAAAGATATGACTAAATTTGTCATTTGCATACAAAAATCTGGAAAGAGACTTGATGAGCTATATAAAATATGATAATAATTTATTATAAAAAAAAATTACAAAGAGTAAAATAAATTTTTGGGAAGATTTCTCGCCCTTCGTCAGTGAGGAGTGCAGAGATACTGAGGGTTGGGTATATAAAGGGCTCCTCACTGACAAAGGGTGAGAAATTTCCCCTAAAATTTTTCTCATTGTAATTTTTTCTTTTTTGTGTTCACTATGGTATTCTGTTAAATATAAACTGGGGGACAAAAAAACCGGCGCACCTGGAATTTTACCTGAAAAATGCATATAAACATTTTTATAACAGGTCAAAGGTCACAATTTGCTCACCTTTATTTATTGTGATATATTCTGTTTGTTGTATACCAAGAATAAAGGGTAAAAAACACAACATGAGTGGGTAAAAAAATCTTTATTGAAAAAGAAAAGAAAAATGGTCACTTTTAGNCACCAAAAAATAATATTTATAAAATTAAAAATTTAAAAAGTAAATAACGAGAGTCATTTAAACAGCTTGACAATATCAGCTCCTTCAAACATAAGACAATGTATTCATCTGCCTCGGAGGTTAGACTCTCGACACCAGTGCGGGGAATTTATTAACTTATCAGACTTGTCTCGGTAGCGCTACTACTAGTAGCGCAAATGGAAAACGCACCGGCCCGGAAAGCAAGAGATCCAGGTTCGAGTCCTGGCTGGGACAGTTAGATTTTTTATTCTGTTCCCTTGTACTAAAAATTTTTAAAATCTACGTGGGATTAAATACCACAAAAAATAATATTTATAAAAAAAATTTTGAAGATTAGAAGTAATTAAGGGCTGGGAAGGCCTTGCCCCAGTTGGAGTTAAAATATAATAACTCTCTTCTTTTTGTGAATAGTAAAACTAATGAAAAAAAAAATCAGTAATAAGCATTAACAAAATGTCACCCTAATGAGAATGATTTTATAATTATATAAAAAGATTGTATAATTCCAAACATTCATAACTTACTATAAATATAATAAAACATCTCAATTTAAATCAATTTTTCATAGTTGTAAGAGATGTCAGTAGGGTTTATCTACATTCCAGCCAAACTTCCTTTATTTTCCCATAAATATTTCTTATAGGGCCCCATCTGGAGCTAGGTGAGGAGTGATCTCTGAATGCCACTCCTCACCCAGCTTCTGATGATTTTGAGTTAAGAAGCAACTGTAGACTTTACTTTTTCAATTAAATCCACCATAAACCCCAAAATCTTGGGACCTTCACTTCGCAGTTTACTTGTGCCTGACCAAGATTAATATTGAAACAAAGTGAAAATGAAAAGGGTATTTTGCTTTATATAGCTTTATATATATA
>KZ807259.1:35690-59482 GCA_000696205.2 Oncopeltus fasciatus | reverse complement strand
ACTACTTAATAACCAAAATATATATGCAGACATTAGAATAAATTAGAAAGTTTGTATTTACATTTTATAATTAAGATATTAAGAAAAATTAATTTAATGAATTTAATAATTGAAGGATACTTTATAATTTTTATCATCTGAAGGAAGTTCAGCCATGAATATACATAAAATTTAAGTGTAACTAAGGTAAGATACTATGTTTATTAAACAAAATAAAAATCAATAATAATAATGAATATTATAAAATAACAGTGCATATCTAATATTTAAGTTTCTAATTACTGCTTAATAGGTCTACATAAAAGCATGCACTTATACATATAAGCCTATACTTATATATAACACACATGCATGTGTGTATGTATGTATGTATATATATAAACTCCGTTTTTTAACAATAGTCAAAGTTTTATGTTTTTTTAATTTGGTCTTGCAGTAAACTCCCTTTCCACTTTGGCCAATTTTAGCCATTAGCAAACTTTCCCAATAACTTTGTCAATACTAGAGCAATTATGTCCAAAAAATTGTTTTAAATTTAAGCACTTATAAGTAAGGTGAAAGATGATTTTTATTTCAGAATTAGTATTTAAAATTAAAAAGGCTTGGGTAGACTGTGACTTCCTAATTAGTAGGAGTTGACTGCTTAGTACATTATTGTTACAAGCTAAATGAAGAACTAAAATCATTTATAAAATGAAGGTTCCATTTTAAGTTTGATACACACATACACACACACAAGAGCTAGTTTGTGAAATACTAGTTCTAGTCATGGAAATGTGAACTTTGGGACAGAACGTCCTTTCTCGTCTTCATGATAGACAGCCCTGAAGATGGCTTACATTGTAAGCCAATGCGTTGGCAGATAATCTTTTTAAAAAATACTCTTTTTTTTTAAATTTGTGTTTTTTTTTTTCGATCTACCTTGACCAAACCCCAACTAAAATCATCTGATAACTAGTTTGTAAAGGTTTACTCCTGGTACTGATCTCAACATTCAAGCATCTAGGTAAAATCACACTAAATACAATTCCATGATAAAATATAATTTGGCATTTATGATATCTACAATTCAGTGTTGAATTTCTGACATCTATTTGTTAATGAGTTTTATTTTACATTTATAGTAATTAAGTACTTAAAACTTTTTTCAATTATTTCCAAAATGTTTGAGATTTTCATAGTTGTTTGGCAAGGCGTAGAATATAATTAAATAGTAAAACAATAGAATGCTTAAATGTGATTTGTGAGAGAAAAGTAGAACATTACATGTACAATATATTACTATGCTAATTCAAGAATAATACAAAGTCCTTTTAATCAGAATTAAACAAGCCCTATTTATTTTTATTAAAATATATTTAATAACAAATAAAATAACTCTTTTACTTGTCTTTTAACCAGTATGAATGTTGAATGTGTCAACCTTGTAATTGAAGGTTCAATTAAAAGATTCTCAAAATGTCAAACTTGTGACAAAGCTATGTAAACTTATATATAAGTAGATTAAACTTAATCTACATTGATAAGTTTAACAAATTCAGATGTTCCAATGTTGATTGTTAATTTCTTAACAATTATCCCTTAAGCTTTATGGATTGTTATAGCATTTGCAATCCTTAAAAGAATTACTTTCAGCTGTTAGTTGCAGCAGATTTTTAAGCCTAAATTTTGAAGAATAAAATTATTTTACTAAAACACCCATGAATATTAATGGTAAATTATGATTTTCATTATGAAGAATGGGTAACAAATATGTAAAAAAACAAAACAAAAAAAAACAACTATAATGACATAAAATTAACAGAATTTTTTATATTATTATGCTATTAAACAATTTGTTAGAGTAAATTATGAAATTATGGCATAAAAAAAACCCAACAAAATTCTGGTAATACTCTAACAAAAGTGTTGCAAGCTAACAAAAGGTGTTATGACAAAG
Source organism: Oncopeltus fasciatus (assembly GCA_000696205.2). NCBI lineage: Eukaryota > Metazoa > Arthropoda > Insecta > Hemiptera > Lygaeidae > Oncopeltus > Oncopeltus fasciatus. Next base: position 57,543 of record KZ807259.1, on the reverse strand, counting down.
TTTATAGAACTCTATAATAGTTCCTGCACAATTTTGCTTTTAGTAATTGTTCTTCAAGTATCTCACTCTCTCTCTCTCTCTCTCTCTCTCTCTCTCTCTCTCTCTCTCTGTCTCTCTCTCTCTCTCTCTCTCTCTCTCTCTCTCTCTCTCTCNCTTCCACTTTTTTTTTCAAACTAGTTAATATTATTTATGGTTGTAAAAAAAAAAAACAACTGATTTATGGGTAGACAGTTGTTCAATTAATAATAATTGCCAAATATCATTCTTGATTTAATTATGCTGGCCAAGTAATTTTATGAAGCTCCATATTTCATCTATTCCTTTATGTTCTACCAATTTCCCTATTTCTGCTTTGTGGTGTTGAGTTAATAATTGTGGTAACAATAGAGATGATTATGAGAAAGGACTGAAGATTTGACAGAGGATGTAAAAAAGTATGTATTTACTCATTCTTGTTGACAAAATGGGGAGTAAAAAACCTTCTGGCACAATTTTTTATTGGTTAGATAATTTATTTTATATTCAATTAATGCAACTGACAGTCTAAATTATGACTAGTTAAATGCTTAATTAGATGTAGAATTTAAAACCATCTTAATGTTTCCAATATAATTCCACTAGTCACTCTTCATCGAAAGTATATTTATTTTGAAATTAAACAATTTATTCTTCCCTTCTACTTTAGATTTGATAATACATAAGGCGAGTGCTAATGTATGAAAAAGACAAAACACTTCTGCTTGTGGCAACAGCATCAGCACTTCCAAACAACCTCAGTTGTAAGCTTCTGGACCCATCACGAGTGTCTGAGGCTGTAGGGGTCATCCATGGGGGCTTCATTAATGTCATCCCATTGCGGACAGTGGACTACTCCACCCAGTATATTCCTTGCTCAGACAATGCAGAGAGGTACTCAGCCACTGTTCAACAGGTAACCTAAGCTTCACAAATATGAATAAGGATATTGCCAATTATAGTGGCCAATTTTGATATTTACTTTGCTAACACTTTTTATATTATTTTAATTTTAAAAGGCATTATTATTCAATAGAAATTATTATATTTTTTATTGTAGGAAAATTTAAATAAGGGATGAAAAAAAGGTTTTAGTTCCATTTATTTCAGTTTGAGTAGTTTTTGGAAAGAGTTAATATCTTGTATAATGTCCTCTGTTTGTTAGAGCCTTTAACCCTTATTAGGCATATTTTTAATAATATTTGCACTATTTTTTTGAGGAATTTCATTCCATAGATTTTGCAATTCTGCACCCATTTGTTGAAGGTCGGCTGCCTATGGATTTTGGTTCAAGGTCTTCTCGGCAATTTATCCCATATGTCAATGAAATTATGGATGATTATTATTTCATTGTGTTGATAAAGGTTTCAATTAAACATCTTTCAATTCATTGAGGATCTAGTAGGCACTGCAAAAAGGGTTCCTTCTGGTGGTAATAACAATATTTTCATCCACTTTTTGCATTGTAATGCACTGTGATCCATTACAAAACCTCCTATTGGCCCTCCTAGTTTCTAAAAATTGGTTTAAAGCCTGGGCGATTAAGTTCTGAGAAATGCCAATTGCATATGCGATATTAACTTGCCAGAGACCTTGGTTGCTCATTCTGAATAATATTTTGAACTTCTGCTTCAAGATGACATCTTTCCATGATTTCTAAAAATATAACTGGATTAAAATTCAAATACCAGTGCAACCTGGCAAGACACCCACGAGTATTAACGAGCATAGGTGCCAGCCTATGCCTTAAGCTTGCTCTACAAGTTTTAGATATAGTAGAGCTACATTGTCAGCTAAGAGATGACACTAGACCATCAGTTATCATAACAAATTTGTTGTTTGCCAGTTGATGGGGCAATGGGTTTTTGGGTCGATGGGTTTTTTGGTTCAGAAAGGTGAAGAGGAATTTAATTATTCACAATATTGGCTACGAGGAATATGACTTTCACCCTATATACATAGGTGAGAGCTTGAACCCCATAAATAGGCATTATACTTGCTTGCCAGGTGAAGGAAGGCTTGTTAAAATATGTGTGGTTTGCTGGCGGCTGATCTGTTGTTATGGTCTACAGCAATCACTCATGTCTGATATCTAAACGTAAGTTCTTCTCCAGCAGTGCCCTTCCCTGTCAGGTCGATCCTTAATAATTTCTTCCCTTTTTTATTTTCTTATTTTATATTAGAACCGATACAACAATTAATTGTTCTTATCAAATTTATACCAATAATACTCAAATTTACTTTTCCTTTTCTACAAAAAAATTAAAAACTAAAATAATAAAAATTTAAGAGACCTAAATTTAAGTATGTTTATGAGCTTTGACAAACAAGCTTTCTTTTTATGTAAAAGTCTCAGACTATATTTTTGGGTCTGAATCTTTACTTCAATATATTCCTCTTATTCCTTTCACTGTCTACCTGAGAGTCTATGTGTTTTGCCAATCTTGTCATCTTCTCCTTTGGAAAGTCTGCAGTTTGTTTTCTCCCTCACTTTTCCCCCAATTAAATTTAAAATATATCCATATCTCTAAGACCTTTTACTTTCAAATAATCCAAACTTTCTGATACATCCATTCCTAGAATTACTCTCCTTCTCACATTTAGTCGTTTCCTACTTATTTGTTACTTCTCCTCTTTCTCAAACATCAAATCCTAACTATTTCAGTGTACACACACACTCACCCTCACATATATGCAATGAGTATGAAAATGACTCAACCTCAAGGCATTTTCAATTATCAGGGGGAAGTTATCAAACATCTTATTAGGAATAAATCACATTTAAAATTTTTAGAAATAATCTGTTGGAAACAATTAACATCCTTTTATTTGTAGTTTATTTCAAGAGATTATTCATAAAATTATTAAATAGCCCTGTCCTTATTGAATGCTTCAAGATTTCCCCTGTAGATCTCAACATAAAATTTGGTGAAACTTAAAAAAAGAACAATTTAAACAAAAATGTTTTCTTGGAAATTGGACCAGGAATGACATTATTTATACTATTAAAATTTTATAACTTAAGAGATGGTTAAAGACTAAGTTTTAATTAATATTTAATTATTTCACAATAAATATATATATACATTTGCTATATCATTCATCATATAGATGAAAGACTGCTTCAGAAATTAAAAAAAAAAATCCATTAAAAAAAAAAAAATCTTAAAAAAAAACTTGCTGAAATAGATTTCAACTTAGTTATATTTCAGCCATAATGATTTGTTAATAGTGTCTGCAAAATCATGTATAATGAAAAACTTAATAAGAAGAGTGAGTTCATAGCATATGGCTAAATTCATTTTATAAATATAAACAATCCTAACCCTTAAATTACGAAGAAAAAATTATTTCTTATTTAGGTTAAATCATGAATCAATCAAACAATGGTAATACATGTATTTATTTGATATTCATTTAATTTTGTTTTTTAAGATAAATAAATAAAAACAAATCAGGGAATTATATATGCTCATAAACATTTATTGCTTAAAATAATATGGGCATTATAATTATCACAGTAATGAAAATGACATTAAATATTATAATTATACTATAAGAAGTAACTTTATAATCTTGATTGAGAGGTCCAAGCTTAAAAAAAATTTTCTGAGTTATAAATATAAAACAATTTTTTCTTCCATAGCACTCACAGGAAACACCAAATTTAGCATAGCATATTTTATTTCTAAAGGAACACATTTTAATTGATATGTTCTCAATATATATTAATATTTCATTAAATTATATTTCATTCATTTACTTAGTAATTTATTTTTATATTTTTCTCATTTATTTGGAGATTTATTTTTACATAAATTTTTCAATTTTTCTTGGGGTAATCCCATTAGAACTGAAGTAGTCTTCTGTTTTGTCAAATTGGTGGTTCGTGAAAGCAATAGTATTATAAATGTAAAAAAAGAAAAATTCACACATTATAAAACTAAATCAAAATAAAATGTCAAGAAATATTAATATATACAGATTACAGCATTGAATTCAAGTATAATGCTCTAAAATATTAAACCAAAGTTATAGATCTGAAAGTGGTACAATCCTTTTATTAGTAAAGCCTACATTTTAGCAATTTTTAGTTTTTAACCCTTACTTTACTCCCCCTAGTGCAATTAAAATGTGTATGAATGAAAATAAGAATTCAAACTTAAAATACTATTAGATTCAGTGACAAATTTCATAGATCATATTACAAAAGTTTTTTGGACATAAAGTATACAGCTGGCATAGAATGACACAGATTGCTTAATTATTCAAGAGGTAAATTGTAAAAATTTGTAAATTGGTTTCTATGATTTCTTTTAATTTCTGATATATTATTATAAAATAACAACTTAAAAAGTTTAAGAATAAGCAAATTTTATTTATTAATATACTTTTTCTAATTTTTATTTGTTTTAGGTAATTTGGTGCTATTTGAACTTTGAGCCATGTCTTGTTGTTGCTTCCAATGTTGGACTTCAAATATTTGATTGCACATCTCTTACATTACGATTTTCTCACCCTTGCAAAGATTCACCAGCCGGTAGAGAACATTTTGCTAGAGGATTGACGAATCCTCCAGGAGATTATATTTGTGTAGGTATGTGTAAAGTCTGTTATTACTTTGTTTTATTCAACAAAAATGAAGTTTCATGAGGGTAGGCCATATCAAATTGTATAATCAATTCTTCACCATTTGATACTTTCATAGTCCACAATGGATCCATTTGGGACTTCTGCTGATTCTGTTTGTTTTAGTTTTATTCTGGACTGGCTTTTATTAAGTAATGGTAATTGAAAGGGCCTTGAGTTTGTAGAATAGGTTCCTTTAAATAGGCCCCTTAAAAGCCAATCTGGTTGCATAGGTCATAAAAGTTAGGAAGTGAGAAAATCTTCACCATGCAGCCTATGAAGAGGATCAGAACAATTGTTCTGGTCTGTGGCATGAAATCAAATGTTCTATATGCACGCCACAAATACACAGATTCAAGTATGATCATTAAACTCATATTATTTTTTTTATTTTAATGAGAAAACTTCCTGATTTATTAAGGAGGGGATTAATTAATTAGGGTGATTAATTGCTAATTTAGCATTTATAAAATACAATTTTATCAATAAAAATTTGCTGAAGAGAGACAGTAGCATACTTGAGCCCACATATAATTTACCCCCTCTAAAGGTAGTGGTAGGTTTCTTAAGCCTTTTAATAAAGAATGAGCACTTATGTTCAACTATCCAAATCTTGACTGTTGGCCGACACAGGACCAATCCACCTCTTCAATCTCTTCAGCTCAAACAGGCCCACTTCTCCATCCAAGAAGGCATTGCATTTAGTAATACTCATTTAAACAAGACTTGAAGCTTACAATAAGTAAAATCTAATTTATTTTTATATTTTTTTTATTTAAAGTTCAGAATAAATTAAAATGAATTAAAATATTAAGATGAATATTTAAAAAATTAGTCTTTAGGGTTGTGAGGCCTCCTTTAAACCATAGCCAATGACTATGACTCTAGTATAAATTCCGTCATCGTCGGCTGTCTTCTAATGGCAAGTGCTTTAAGCAATGGTCTGTGATCCTTTAGCCGAACATTGTCACGTCCACAATGCACTGTCTGATATTCTACTGATTTGTTTTTCTGTAATGCTTTAGTCCGTGGTTTTTCCCATCTGTTAGGTCCATCATGTAGTGGGGATCATCACCTCCTGATTTCTTCTCTCTTGTATTGTGAACAGGTGTTATGGATCATGTTTTTATATATGTATGTTTGTAGTAGTAGTAGTAGTAGATTGAAGGGCAATCAACTTCTTGTATGTTTGTATGAATTTGATTAGTAATTTGTTTTATATGGGTTATTCCATTCTAGGTCCTAGGAAATGAAAGAGTGATTAAATTAAAATAGATAAGAATATTCTTGATTATTTTATGAAATTTTTTTGCAATTTGGGTCTTCCCTTGTTGAGATTAACAAATTATTATTTATAATATTTAATTTATAAATTGTAAAATTTTATATTATTAATGCATTTGAATCTTATATAAACANAAAACATTTACAGTTCTTTGAACTCAAATTTGGAAATTATATTTTTTTTATTCATATATATATATTTACTGACTGAAACATTACAGGTAAGTGGACATAATTATGTTCAGCCTGTGGATAGCAGACCACTGCTGAAAGCACTTCCCATCAGAAGACATCCTATAATAATAACAGAATCTCTAGTATTAAGTAATTTGAATATTATTAAATACTGATTCTATTATTATTAAATTTGAGCATGGATCAGAAACTTTTTCAGTTAGTTTTTCAATCTGGGATACCAAAACATTGGATGAAGTAAGGGTTGTTTTATTATACTGTACTGCAGTTTGTTGTTATAGTGTAAGGTTATTTGTTTTGTTTGTTATACTTTTTTTTAAAATAAAAGAGTATAAATTTATTTAATAAAAGAGCACTACATATTCAGAATTTAGATGTTTCAAATTTGATGAGTAGCCACTGATAGATACTTAGTAAACAGGACTTGGTTGTATTAGATTTATTTGTATAAAATATTATCTCTGTTCTTACTTGTTTATATAATATATTTTTCTATTTCCTGCTTTATCTAATTTTCTTTTCATATATGAAAACATAGAAGTAAAAATACCAAAAGAGCAATTTTATCAAAAGCTTTTACATTTCTGCCATTTAATTTGATTTAATTTTATTAGGAAATATTCAATAATAACAATTTCTATATAGTATAGGCTGATGGTATTGACAAGAAGGCCAATATAGTAAAACTAAGAAGGAAGCAGCTATTAATGGCTTTAAGAATGATAAAGAGTTATAATATCATTTGATGCTGTCTGTTTAATAACAAATATAGTCCATTGAAATAAAAAGAAAGGAAATTATTTTTTACTGTAGACACTCTAGCCTCCAAAATGTTTCCAAAAAAGGGACCATTCATCATTCATTACTGTTAGAGATATATAAAAAAAAAATCTAAAACATATTTTTCTAACTTTTTTATACAAAAACCATTTTGTTAATAATGCCTATTAATAAAATATATAAAAATGTAATTTTTACTATAAGGGTCCCCTTATTTTTTAAATGCAGAAACCAAATTATGTATTTTTTTTTATTACACACTATGTAATGAATTAATTATGGTTGAAATAGAATGAGAGAATAGAGGGTAAGAGGAAAACTAAAATTTATCATGATATTTTTTTGTTATTATGTTCTTACAAAAAGTTTATAGATCATAATAAGTTGGTGTAGTTACTATGTGTGCTAATTGTCCTCTCCAACATGTAAGGCCAATTTTGCCATTTACTCTAATTTTTGTCCATCTTTAATGAAACATGGGAAATCTATTAGATCAAGCAGCTTCTGCATGACAGACTTTTTTGTACTAATATGAACATTTGATAAATATTTTCTGAAAAGGCTTTTTATGAAATAGTTTTCAATTAGAAAATGTTAATAAACTTGCAAAAATCTCTAAATTAATAATATAATGTAAAATAATATANTGTTACATAAGCTGGATTTCTGCTGAAAAATAAAACATAGTGGCTCTTGTTGAAATCAATTACAAATTTGTTTTTAACTTTTTAATAACAAATTTGTAATAGTAATATTTGAATTATAGTTTTTAATAATAATAAATAACAATAAAACCCATATATTTTATATTAGGAAACCCTAGACAGGACTACCAGAATCTTAACACTAATTATGAAACTTTAAAATTTTTTAAATATTTCACTTCATTATGAAATAAACCTAATTTTTTTTTGCAGTTAATGGGTCTAGAGTGGCTGCTATTGAAATTTACTACAAGTACTGATTAAACAGAAGTTAATTCTTTTGACAATTCAATTTTGAATTAATTTTTAAATGATTTAAAGCTAAACTAAAAAAAACAAAAAAAACTTCTTATGGGTTATAGATTGTTCTTAAACACCCTTCTTCACTGGTTAATTTCTTTTTTTTTACTTTATATCAACCTGATGTTATGAACATGATATTACAGTATGAATCACAAAAATTAAATATTGATGTGGAAAGACTTATAACTGATCCTAAAATTGATTTTTTTATTTATGCTCTCCTTAGATATATTCTTTCCCCTGATTTGATATATTTTAAAATTTGTATCTTTTGATTGTTAGGCAATAATAGTGGAGTGATAAGACTTTTCGGAATGAGTGATGATGGAGGAATGATATTTATTGACAGAAAACAAGTTCACACTTCACCCATTGCTGACCTTACCTGTTCCAAAGAACTGATGGCTTCCTGCGATGATGCTGGTGTCATTGTTTTATGGTCAATAACTCCTGAGGAAATGATTCATTGGGCAGAAATCAGTAGCTACGGGTATGCTGTTACATTAAACATAAATAACCAGCACTTTATCATTATTTTACTATATTTGTTCATTGGTACTTATTTAAATCATGACAATGATGCAAAAGGTTAAAGTGGTTCAAAAGTGGAGAGGGGAATATTCAATGAACTTTTTACTTACAAAAATTTCTCTTTGAATTTATATACCTCTTCCTGATTTAGCCCCACACTAAATGTACTATTTGAAAATTCTATCTTGTAGTTTTTTGTGTTATTTCTACATTAAATTAATGTAATTTAAAGTGGCTCCTTTTTATCTGAGTGATTTTACTTTTTCTAATTAACTTGGTCAAATGACTTTTCAGAACAGAAGTTTTCTGATTATTATTTAATATGTTATTTTTTTTATTCAATTTATATCAAAATTTAAATGCTTAATATTCTAAAAAATAGACACCTACACATCCACACACCCATTACTATTTTAAATAACAATTAAAAACTAAATTACTCAACAGTTTCTCCTTCCTATTCCACGGCACTTTACATTTAATCTCGATTCTCTGCAAGTCAATCATCAAAAACTTCTATTATAATTCATTAAATTCTTCGTTTAATCAACTTTTATCTCTGGAATATTAGTTAATACTACTTAATAACCAAACCCCTTGAGCAACTTGTCCAGTCTCAAGTATCTGCCTTTCTTGAATCCACCCTTGCATTAGACTCCCGAAAACTGGGTTTTCATTTTGTCCTCACTACCTCCATGCTGATTTAACCCATCTTAAAAGGGTATCACCATCTGGTTATCCTTATCCTACATTATTCGAATTTCTCGCCATCTCATCTTCATCCTTGAACTTTTCTATTGTTCTCAGTACCCTCATCCCTAGAAAATTTGGAAACTCCTTGTCTCCTTCCCTTTTCTTAAATTTTAACTATGGTTGTGTAGTGCTTGGTGGTTTTATTGTCAACCTCAAAGATATACTAAAACAATAAATTCATCATGTTTATTTCTGGAGTTCCCATAGATTCATATAGATGTTGGGGATGATCCCAGCTTCCCATAAATTCATAAATCTTCTGTTTTTTAAACCCAAGTTCAAGTATGACTGAACTGTTTCAACTGAAAAGCTAAAGCGAGCAGGACACTGCTCTAATGCACGCTACATGAAAGTGAAATGTAGCATTAGTTTATGCTAGGGTACTGAAGTGTAGCTAACTACCTCCAGTTCCATTTGACATTTTATGTAGATAAAAACATTTGCTCAACCAAATACTTTTGACTAGTTCCCTTGAATATAATTCCTTTCGGAATATTATGTTATGAGATTCCATGACACTGGCAAGTTTTATATTGTATCCAATGATCTTTTTTAATCATTTATTAATATTCAATTTTTTTTTTAAAATTTTGTTTATGTAGAATACCTGTGAAAATTGAATTTTGTCCTATTCCTAATGCTTTCTGGATTTTAGCCTATTTCCCAATCCATACCTACTCTTCCCTATTAATAGTTTCCCTAGTTCATTGGAGCCATTCCAGCCACTTCAATCCTGGAGTTCAATATGATCTTAGCTTAGATCCTCAGCTAAAAAAGTTTTAATTGACTTAAGGTTAGGTCAATTCTTGATTCCAGAAATCAAAACATAAGATAATTAAAAGACTGAAAATGAATGGTGACAACACTGTTCTTACTTCATCCTAAATTTTATTTACTCCTGCTCCATCTCCATCATGGATCTCCTTTTTGTTATGGCTCTGAACCAGTAACATTTTACCTAGTATTGCAATCATTTTCACGAATTAAGTTCACATTATCGATTACAACAGGGGCTTTATTTCCTACAGAATATCTATTTATTTTTATACTTATAAATTGATTTTTAGTCTTCTACCACATCAGCTATATTATTACCACTTCAGAACTGTAATGGTTCAAAGAACTCTCTGATTAAAACTTTTGATTTACTCTCTTGCCTGTAAGCCTGTGTCCATTTATATGCTGAAGCTTTGAGCTGATTTTGTTATTGTTTTATTGTAACATTAACTTGAGAGAGCTAAATATCCACTACCATTTTGTCTGGTAGGTCAGCATGCACAAGTGTGAAAGTATGGCGGGGGCTAGTAGTGGGGGCCTATGGTTCTGGGCATATCCGCCTCTTCTCAGTGGACCATAGAAGGCGAGAAGTCAACCTAGCTGTAGAAGTGGCTGCTCATGCTCGCTGGATTACTGCATTAGATATTGCACCTGAATCTGGCCTCATCCTATCTGTCTCTGAAGATTCATTTGCCAAGGTTTGGCAGATTTCTGGCTCCTCAGACAATCTGGTATGTATGCATTGTCTCGAAAGTAAGGTTATTATTATATATAATAATGAAAGGGAAAATTGGTGTTAGCCCATTGAATAATAATTATACATGAAACCATTTGATTAACTAATTATTGATTCATGAATCTAGGAGCCCAAAGAGATAAATTATATAAATATTAGAAAATATGAAAATTAAGCAGATTTTTTTTGTCTCAGCTATTCAAGAGCTCCTTTGGATCGAGAATTTGATATCTGAAATCAACCTTGGTGTAGTGAGTGGTCTTGAGGACTAAATTAATGTTGAGAATACTTGATAGATGTTTTCATTTTTGGTTTGACTTCAATTATGTATTAAAATATTTAATATATTTATGGTTGTAAAAAAAAAAAACAACTGATTTATGGGTAGACAGTTGTTCAATTAATAATAATTGCCAAATATCATTCTTGATTTAATTATGCTGGCCAAGTAATTTTATGAAGCTCCATATTTCATCTATTCCTTTATGTTCTACCAATTTCCCTATTTCTGCTTTGTGGTGTTGAGTTAATAATTGTGGTAACAATAGAGATGATTATGAGAAAGGACTGAAGATTTGACAGAGGATGTAAAAAAGTATGTATTTACTCATTCTTGTTGACAAAATGGGGAGTAAAAAACCTTCTGGCACAATTTTTTATTGGTTAGATAATTTATTTTATATTCAATTAATGCAACTGACAGTCTAAATTATGACTAGTTAAATGCTTAATTAGATGTAGAATTTAAAACCATCTTAATGTTTCCAATATAATTCCACTAGTCACTCTTCATCGAAAGTATATTTATTTTGAAATTAAACAATTTATTCTTCCCTTCTACTTTAGATTTGATAATACATAAGGCGAGTGCTAATGTATGAAAAAGACAAAACACTTCTGCTTGTGGCAACAGCATCAGCACTTCCAAACAACCTCAGTTGTAAGCTTCTGGACCCATCACGAGTGTCTGAGGCTGTAGGGGTCATCCATGGGGGCTTCATTAATGTCATCCCATTGCGGACAGTGGACTACTCCACCCAGTATATTCCTTGCTCAGACAATGCAGAGAGGTACTCAGCCACTGTTCAACAGGTAACCTAAGCTTCACAAATATGAATAAGGATATTGCCAATTATAGTGGCCAATTTTGATATTTACTTTGCTAACACTTTTTATATTATTTTAATTTTAAAAGGCATTATTATTCAATAGAAATTATTATATTTTTTATTGTAGGAAAATTTAAATAAGGGATGAAAAAAAGGTTTTAGTTCCATTTATTTCAGTTTGAGTAGTTTTTGGAAAGAGTTAATATCTTGTATAATGTCCTCTGTTTGTTAGAGCCTTTAACCCTTATTAGGCATATTTTTAATAATATTTGCACTATTTTTTTGAGGAATTTCATTCCATAGATTTTGCAATTCTGCACCCATTTGTTGAAGGTCGGCTGCCTATGGATTTTGGTTCAAGGTCTTCTCGGCAATTTATCCCATATGTCAATGAAATTATGGATGATTATTATTTCATTGTGTTGATAAAGGTTTCAATTAAACNTTAATATATATATAACGAGACATTCAAGACGAGTGTCAAGACGTCTCTTGTCACTCCTCACTGGCAAAGGGCGAGAAATCCCCGAAAATTTTACACTTTGAAATTTTTTCTTTTTTTGTGTTCACTGCACTCTTTATCCCACTTGTTCTTGTTTACTATGTATGTACATGTCCTTATGTATTGTGATGTAAACAAAAAATATAATACCTTTGCTGTTTATTATTTAGTACTAAATACTATGTAAAACAGATAAGAGGTCAAATTATTAAACACTGATACATCTTCAGGAACTTAAAATAAATTCAAGTATAAGAACGACAGTCACACAATTAAAAATATTTTAAAACACAACAAAAAATTTTAAAAATCTTATATGTACCATACATTTTATATTTCTCTCCCCTAAGCCCCATCGGTCGGAGATTCTAGCACCAAAGCTACGTCAGAATTGTTCTGTCATTTTTATAAGCAAAAAACTATGTCGACTGTACATAAAAATGTATTTTATGCTATTGAAGAGGGGCCAGGATAAAACATGAAACGGCTAGAGCAAAGAAAAGTCGACTTATAAAGTAATAGTGTTTATAATATGACCTTTTACAGAGTAGAGAATAATTACTTATAATTTTAGTAATATAAAAAACTATAGTAAATTATTAATTAACATTTTATCTTACATTTTGATTTCAGTCAATTGTACATAGATTTTCGTCTCAAGTGAAAGACTGTATGCTTGTTGGAGGACGATTTCTCACTCTCTCTGGTTCCTTGTTTGCTGTTTCTATATTCGACAGTAATTTAGTACAATGTTTTAAGATGTGAATAAAATATGTAATGAATTAATGTAAATTATTTACAAACATTTAAAAGCTCTAAATAAATTACTACAGCGACATGTAGAATAAATCAATCAGTGAGCGTCCCCATGAATTTTTACACTTCAGTTCATTCTGCAGAAAAATGTGTACATATGGACTTCATAGCACAGAGCAGCAATGAGGTAAGTGTTTGAGTGTGTATTTCTGAGTAGCGATGATATTTGGTTCCGAGCAACGTCAAGCTAGTAAGTGTTGGAGTGTGTGGTTCAGAATAGCGTTGAGGTAACTGGTAGAATGTGTAGTTCAGAAAACGTTGAGGCAAGTGGTGGAGTGTGTTGTTCAGAAAGTGTTGAGGTAGGTGGTGAAGTGTGAGGTTCAGAAAGTGTTGAGGAAAATGGTGGAGTGTGTGTTGAGGTAAGTGGTGGAGTATGTGGTTCAGAGTAGCGTTGAGGTTACTGTTGGAGTGTGTGGTTCAGAGAGCGTTTAGGTAAGTGGTGGAGTGTGTGGTTTAGTGTTTGTTGAGGTAAGTGGTGCAGTGTGTAGTTCAGAGTAACTTCAATTTAGTAACTGGTGGAGTGTGCGGTTCAGTGTGTGTTGAGGTAAGTGGTGGAGTGTGTGGTTGAGAGTAACTTCTATTTAGTAACTGGTGGAGTGTGTGGTTCAGTGTGAGTTGAGGTAAGTGGTGGAGTATGTGGTTCAGAGTAACTTCTATTTAGTAACTGGTGGAGTGTGTGGTTCAGTGTGTGTTGAGGTAAGTGGTGGAGTGTGTGTAAAGATAAGCAAAGGATTTTATATTTTTTTCTCTTACCGCTTGTAAAATTATTTTGAATGTTGGGGACAAAGAGTTTTTCCCTCTTTGGCTTTTATACAAATACCCTGGTAGTAAAGTTAAAGTGAATTGAATTGAATCACCACTTTTGGTGATGTTGTCAGTCGAGGGTTGGTTTTAGGCGGTGTCCATACTTCTGGTTTCTTTGATACGAATAACTGGAGAGTCACCGAAGACAAGATGAGGTGTGTGCTGACAAGATTATATTCAGAGGATAATCAGACAAACTAAATCGTTCACAGATTAATCACGCATTTTAGAAAACACACTTACAAAAAAGTCACCATTGATTTATACATTTTTTCTTTTTTTGAATTTTCATGTTGTTATTATTATTTATAATATTTAATTTATAAATTGTAAAATTTTATATTATTAATGCTCTTGAATTATATATAAACATATTTACACTGTATTTCACAAATAAAAATGAAACTTTATTTAAATGGAGAGTTTTTGAGCATGGAGATTATTAGTGGAGAATATTTTGAGGTTCGGTCAAAGATTGTTCAAAACAATACAAGTTTTTATTAATTACTTTTAAGCCGAAACGTCGTCAGGTTATAAAAATACACTTTTAAAAAAAATTGTTTTTTTATTTTTGGATTTTACTTTATTGAATCCCAACAAATTCTTTACTGAGAAACTTTATTTAGATTTACCCTCACGTGTGGAAATAGGGACGTCATTATAGTAATATAATAATTTAACAACAAAAGAAAAAGTACAATAAATTAATAAGTTTACTTAAAAATTCATTTTTAATGATAAAAATAAATAATGTATTTTTAATACTTGTTGTTGAGAGTAGTGAATGACTTTAGAATACAATTGCAGAAACTCTTTTATTTTGTTTATAGGATGATTTTTTGGATATTTATACTTTTCTTAAGATAAATTTTCATCCCTTTATTTTTTAATGTGACTGTAAGGTTTTTAAACAGGACAAATTACATATACAACTTATGCATAATATAGGTATAGTATGGTAGTATAAGACTACTCAATACAGCTTTTAAATAAATTCATTTGTTACTAAAACTATTAATTATCTATATTGAGATGATATATATTTTTCCCTTTTTTTTCAGTTTTACTTGGAATTTATTTCAAATATAAGAGTATTAAGTAATGCAAAAATACTGCAAATAAATTTAAAATTAATATTTTGGGTAGGGATGTATACAGATAAGAATGAAGTTGTGTATACTCATCACTCAATAGACAATGTTGTGGATAACAGTGTTGCCTTTAACTATTCTAACAGCAGATAACGCAATAGGAGACAGTGTAGCCATAAATAATCTTACGGAGTTTTTAAATTTTCAATATGATTCCCCTAGACCTCTTCCAAAAATCTTTAAAAGGCTGTTGATGGAGTTACGAATGTCATTACTTTAAAAAAAAAAAAAAAAAAAATTGGAAAGCTGTGCAAATAGCTTCGAGTGGTTGGTACTCATTACCTCAATCAAAAAATCATAGCTATAAAGGTTTTTATGATCATTCGTTATCAATTCATTGTTTAATTTTTTAAAACAATTAAATTTTTATATTTGCTTTCGTTTCGATAAGGCTTCTTTAAAATAAACAGTTAGTGCTATTTGAGAAGCCAGACAGATCATTTGCATTGGGTAATTATAATACACACTAATTCATCACTTTTTGTTTGTGATAGTAAATAATTTTATTTATTTTTCCTTAAGCTATTCTCTTTGGTTATTTGAAAAAAAATTTCTTTAAATATTTACCTATCATGTTAATTAGAAAATAATATAAATATTATATTTGTTGTGGTATTTAATCCTACATTAATTTTATACAATATATGCAAGGAGAATAAAAAAATCTTACTGACTCAGTGGTGTAAATGGTTAGCAAGCCAGCCCTGCAAGCAGGAGATTCGGGTTCGATTCCCGACTAAGACAGTAACATTATTTTTCTATTCCCTTGCATTTATTTTATTTAATGACAAATCTATCACAAATCCAAACAAACCCGTATAGATNTATAATTTGGTTGCTACATGATTTATAATTGGACATTATACTCGTATTTTTACTACATTGGCAGAAATATATTTTATAATAAATCCCAGAAAACTTTCAATACTTGATATATATATAAATTTCCTATGATCTTTTTCAATACTCGAAAAAAAACAACAGTATTTGAGCTTTTTTATGCAAAACGCCTCTGCAAACTAAATCGGTGATTATCTTTGTTACATATCAAGATTTTCTCGACATTTACAGATGTATGCTCAATATTTTAGCCTTGACTTTGTTTTGAGCGTTGGCCAGCTTATCATAAAGTACAGCCAAATTTCGTCACCCGTCATGTTACTGTTAATATATTGAAATATATTATCTATATATATATTATCTTATCAAAGAGTTTCAGCCTCCTTTGACGCCGAGTCACGTGACGAGTAGTCCGCCCTTCCGTCAGACTATGGGTCATCCGAAGACTAGAAAGATTCACTACATATAAATGGTCTCTCATATTCAAATGAATTGCTCTTCCATGAATGTGTAGGTAAGGTCTCATTTGTCTGTTGATATGTCACTTGCCGGACTTCATCAAGCATTTTTCTCAAATACGAAATGCATTCTTCTTTTACCGATGTTCGGGACCTTCCTTATTCTCTCACGTCGTCCCACAGAGTGAAATTCTCTATTTCAGGTAATTCTCCCCATCACACTATTTGGCATCTTGCTCTCAGAATGTTAAAAAATAATTTTTTTTCCTCTCCAATATTTTTAGTATTCATTTTTTTATGCATTTTATATGGTCGATAACACACAGTTTCATATTACCTATTCTTTGTTAGATTATGACATATAGAAACGTTTCTATATTATTTTTGCAAGTTTTTTTTTTGTCATATTTAGCCCTGATGAAGGCCTGAAATTCAGGCCGAAACTTTATCAAAAATATAGACTTATTTGGTTGCAAATTAGTTTTTAATTGTTCAACGACCATGACCGAATTCCTAAGACTCCTCTCTTCATAAAACTTGAAGGTTAACAAATTTACCTCCAAATTAAAAACATAATATCTATCTTTAATGAGAAATTGTCTTTTTTCTTTTTATGTAGTTCGTGCACGATAGATTTCCCATGAATACTGACTCACTTGAGATAGGCTACAAGTGAGTAGTAAATTAACTTAACCGAATTCTAGATTTAAAAAAAAAATGTTCAATTTAGCACATTAAACTCAAGAATCATGCGTTTATCGAGTCTGGATCCACTAACTCACCATACAATGCGTTTTTAACCCCTCCAATTTTTTCAAATTGTATTTATTAAAACTAAAATTATATTTCAAGAATCGAAAATTTGGGTTCGTCGCTACAAAATAAAATTCTACTACTTTGGACTATAATCATGTCTCTAAGAACAGGAAAAGTGGTACTCAATGCCTCATTAACGTTTAGTGAAGATAAAAGTCCATATTTACATAGTACATTATAAAACTTTTATTGTTAATCATTATTATCAATAAAGACAATAGCTTATGTTATTGTCTTTATTGATAATAAAGATTAAAACTTATGTTTTGTATTTATAAATACAAATATTGCTCTAGAAAGTAATTAGGGACAAGATTATGTCAGGTTGACTATTAAACTAGCAAGGTTAATTAGGACTATCTTAGCGTCATAATAAGATATTCCATGTTTTTTCCCGGCACTTGAGAAATAAATTCTCAGTGGTGTGGTGTTATTTCTCGCTGGAATTCAGTAAAGTAAGTATGGGAGAATATATACACATTTTTGGTAATCAGCTTATATAGCACATATAACATTATGTTAGATTTCCCATTAAGAAATAAAGGTCATCAATTCGAAAAATTCTTATAGATCCACACTGGTTATATATTGGAAACATTGTCTATTATAAATTATATATATATATCTATATATAGTAATCAAGAACAGGTGGGATAAAGAGTGCAGTGCACACACAAAAATAAAAAAAATCACAAGTAAAATCTTCAGGGATCTCTCGCCCCTTCATCGGTGAGGAGTGAGTCTCTCTTCACTCCTCACTGATGAAGGGCGAGAGATCCCGAAAATTTTACTCATCATGATTTTTTCTTTTTGTGTGTGCACTGCACTCTCTATGCNTACATATTTATATATTTATATCCTACATATATTTTCAAGCTGAAGAGAAAAATTTTGGTATTTAAGAATCTTTTTACTTACTGAATAATGAGTTTTTTAATGGCTGGGCTGAAATGGATTGAGGAGGCTGAGACGGTCCAGCTACAGACAATATTCAAAATCTTGATATTTTAGTCATAATAAGTAATGCGAAAATAAATATTATTTATAAAATGAATTTTTTTTAAATATTTAATTTGCAACATTTTTATATAAGCACATTTATGACGTTATTTGAGAATATAATTTTAGAACTGGTTGAGCCCACTCTTTTTAAAAATATATATTCAAAATTGATGGAGGTCAGCTCCTTAAATTAAAAAAAAAATTTAATATCTGGGCTTCCGTTTCGTAAATTTTTAAACCAGTTTTTCTTGGTTCGTATAGATGGGAGGAGAAGTACAAAGAGAGACTAGAAATTATTTAATTGGTCTTCAATATATTCGTAATTGTTTTTAAAAAAATGTAACGAACGTAGAAGTTTTCTAAAATTTAATTTTATAGCATTAAAAAAAAGTAATAACCATCCAACCAAGCTTTGAATTTACATTATTAAGTATTTACCTAAATATACATTTTCAATATGGAATGTAAATGTTAAAAACTTATTAGTTGAGAATTTGTTGGGGTTCGGTTAAGGTTTATATAAAGAATGCAATACAAAAAAATTGAATTTTTTATTATCTGCCTTATATGCAAGCAGATAATAATTAAAACAATTTTTTTTTTTAAATTGTATTTTTTTAAAATCAATCTTGGCAAAACCACAACGAATTCTCTACTAATAATCTTCATGATCTTTTTGATCATTGAAAGTTAAAAACTTATGTCTAATTTTTGAATGATTTATTTTAACATACACGTAGATATTGCACTCAAAAAAATAATTTCTGTTGATGAAAAGGTAAAAGGTTTCTAAACAAATATTGGTGGAATCATCGAAAGATTAATCACCGCAATTAGTCATTGCCTATAATCATTCAAAAATATGACATCACTGAAGTATCATTCATGTGAAGTCATGACGTACTTTCTAAATGCTTTAGTTCTCAATGGTGTTAGAATAGTGCTTAATGGTACTAGGATAGTGAGTGCTTAGAGCAACTGGAATAGTACTTAGTTATAATAGAATAGTTCCTAGTAGTACTAGGATAGTTACTAATAGTTCCAGGATAGTGTATATTAGTACTATAATAGTGCTTACTAGTACTAAAACAGGTCCTAGTGGTACTAGGATAGTGCACAATAGTGCTAGGATAGTGCATACTAGTACTAGATTGAGAGTGTTGTCATTGGTCACCTTCTTTCCTCATATGATTGATATTGAATGTCATTTTTTTTTAAATTCATTGTGGTGATAAAATTACAAAATGTTTTAATTTAACAGAATGTAATAAATAAATAAAAGTTTAATAATAATAAAAAAGTTCTAGAATATTGCTTTCTAGTACTAGAATAGGTCCTAGTGGTACTAGGATAGTTACTAATAGTATTAGGATAGTGCATATCAGTACTAGAAAAGTGCTTAATAGTACTAGAACAGTTCCTAGTGCTAACAGAATAGCTCCTAGTAGTCCTAGGATAATTTCTTATAGTACTGAAAGAGTTTGGGACACACAATAGTCCCTCAAAAGTATTCTGATTCATCTGAACGAGTTCAGACCAGAATTGTGCATTATTTAGTTATTTTGGAAAAGATGAATGTCGAAAAATTTATTCTCAATTGCCATTTTAATATAAATATCATAAATAAATCATATTAAACCTAGATTATTTCTATACATTTTATTATTATTTTTATTTATGATATACTATTCTTTTAGAACCTTTATTTAATTACTTATTTTATTACTTATTTTAGATAAAAATTGAAGTTATTTCATTTACTTTGTTATATTAGTGAAACATTACTTTTCCTATTGCTACCAGAAAAAGCCCAGTCTAAGGAATAATACTTTCTGTCAATACCCCGACATATCTGATTTACTGAAGTACAAAAGTTGATCTCGCATCCTTTAGCCTTCAATCCTAATAATCCATCCTCCCGCTCGTAAAATGTTTTCTTGATGATATAAAAGATTAACCCCCAAAATTTTATCTACGTAGTACTAATCATAGTACGGAATTGCTAACTTAAACTGAACAGCTGCCTATTTTCACTAATGAGTGTTATAAACAAGAGTAAATTTAATTTATCTAAATTTCATCTTATAAGTTTGAGAGAATATTAAGCAAAAGTCTTTATATTACTAAGTCTGGCTTTAGGAAGAGCTCAATCTTCATAGTTACATTCGTAAATATCTCCATCATTAAAATACTTATAATTTCATTTGTAACTAATATTATTTGTATAATCTAAGTTTCTATAAATACATTTTACAATTAATACATTTCATAGACTTTATAGCACTTGTTTTAACGAAGATATAAAGTTTATAAATTCAAAATGTAAAATGAAAGACTGAGCTTATGATTGCGAGTGAGTGAGATTAGGGTATTAATTGGATTTTCAAATGTTAGTTCAAAATGTCCTTTTGTTGCCTTTTGTAGTCGCTAGGAAACTCAATACAGATATCCTTTTTAACAAAAGGAATTTTATTTAGCATAACAAAAAGTCATGCAAGCATCCTAAACAAAATAAATGATTTATCCTCCCTTTTATTTCCTTCCCAGCGAATCCCCCAATAAGCCCTAAAAAATAAATAACACTATGATGTTCTTGTCTAGTCGGTAGCCAAAAAATGTTTCAAGCAAGCCTTTCGGAAGAACCACGACCCTTTCACCTCGAGTGGCAATGCATTTAGCTCCCTTGTTGCAGCGACGTGGAATGCACTCCTGAATACGTCCGTTCTACAGGTAGGTAACTGGAGCATTCCAGCATGCCTTTGTTGGCAAATAATAAATTGTCGTAGAGTCTCTCACCAATCTGGTGTCTAGAATTGTTTTTTGCTAAGCATAACAAATTCAACCTCCTGCAGTTCTCTGTTGTGAGCCAGCCCAGCCCCAAACATTTTGGAGTAATATGATCATCCCATCGCATACCATAAATAAATCTAATGGCCCCATTCAATGCCTTCTGGATCCGTATGTCCTCATGTGCTGCTAATGTCTATGCAGACCGAATCTTAGAGAGGAAGAGGGAGAGGGAGTGAGTGAGAGGGTGTGGGAGACAAAGAGAGAGGGAGAGGAAGTGAGGGAGAGGGTGTGGGAGAGAGAGAGAGAGAGAGAGAGAGAGAGAGAGATGTGCCTAATATTCGTAATATTCGATTGGTGCAGATTCCTTGTCGTTAGGCGACACACTTCACCTTGGCGGCACATGCCCCATTTTTCAAGAACTCCTCTATCCGGATGTGACACTTTACGATTTATGTACATCTCACTAGTCTCACACTTTGTACTTTATGGGCCATCAATAATGTTCATTTCAGAACGTGAATTTAATTTCCTGATAAAGGAAGTCCAATAAAAGGGACAACGAAAAACATATTTTTCAGTTAGGTTTTCGCTTTCAGCTGACGAAGTACTTTCCACAGCCTCTTTAGTAAGTTTTTCAAAATTGTTTTTTTGTTACTATACTTTAAAAATGAGATAATCAGATCATGAGCTAAATTGCTTTTCTTAGCGACATTATTATATATCATATGATTGTTCATGAAGCAACAGCTTACTACATTAAGCGAATTTCTCAGCATTGTAGTTAATGAGTATTTGTATTCGGACTTCCCATGTAATTTAAATACAATTCCTAATGATTTCACTTTATGTATATATATA
>KZ807259.1:19295-30118 GCA_000696205.2 Oncopeltus fasciatus | reverse complement strand
TATATATATATATATAAAAGTTAAAGTTCATCTAACTTAATCACAGGAACTCTGAATAATATTGACACATTATCGATTAAAATTATAGTTGATTATTCATTTATTCTGGCATACTGTTATTACATTATCAATCAGTAATGACCATTGTTTCAGTTTGGCAAACAACAACTGTTCGAAAGTGGTCTCGTACTGCGAGGCCGCTACGGGAAATTCTTGAATGTCGACTATAGGCCAAAAGACAACCTGGTTTATACAAACAAGTAAAGTATTATTTCACTAGAATATATAAAAATATTAATTCATTAATTTATTTTTAATATACCGTTAATTCAAGGAAGGTTATCTTTGAGCTACATATATAGTTTTAGACCGAATATTTTCTTGCCCGTAATAAAAGCCAGGGTATATCAATGGTTTGGGTGTATCAAATATGATTAGAAATATCTAAGGGTATATCAAAAGATATCAAAGAGTATATCAATGAATTGGATTTATCCTTTGAAGTATTATTAAATTATAAAATATTACTATCATACCTTCTTTTATCCGTCTTCATTGGTTTCTGCAAACCATCCTCCGTTCGCGAGCGCTGATAATAACATTATTAACGCTAAACGACTCTTATACCTGACGCAACCCACAGAATACAAACGCAGTTGAATACAGACAGTGACAGTGAACACATGTATTCGGTCAAGAAGATGGACAATGTCCGAAAGCGCTCAAGCCAACAGAAGATGGTTTGCAGAAACCAATGAAGACAGATAATAGAAGGTAGTTCTATATTCATTGGTAGTGAAAATAACCTTTTAGATTATTATAAAATATTAATTCATATATTTTTCTTAAATATAACTTTAGTTCAAAAAAGGATGATGGTATGTTTCTTTGAACTGTGCCAATTTTTCATATATGATGTTACTTCCGGGCTTATAAAAACAATATTCCATTAATATTTATCATTAAATAAATAAAATAATAATAATGTCCTCACTCGATACACCTATCTTGAATTCTCAGAGTTTTCAATTTGTAACTCCATTATTCTCAATCAACCCAGTCACATAACTCCTTCATACATTGCCAAGACTGGTCTATACGAGTTTGTTTTTTTTTGTTTTTTTTTTAGCGAAAAAACTCTTGTCTATCCAAAATGTGCTTCAAATGCATGCTCTGCTTTAAAATAATTTGATATTGCTTTAAATAAATTATAATGCTTATAAAAAATGAATCTGTTTTAATATAACTGGCCAAATAAACTGTCCATGTGACTTGCTATTTAATTACTCAAAAACAAGTAAAAATTAGCACTCAACAAAAAGTAAGTAAACATTTTTGATGGCTGCCAATAAATAAATATATTTATCCAGGGAATCTATCTACTTTCCCACTCGCAA
Organism: Oncopeltus fasciatus; assembly: GCA_000696205.2. Classification (NCBI taxonomy): domain Eukaryota; kingdom Metazoa; phylum Arthropoda; class Insecta; order Hemiptera; family Lygaeidae; genus Oncopeltus; species Oncopeltus fasciatus. Next base: position 28,721 of record KZ807259.1, on the reverse strand, counting down.
AATTGTCTTCCAAGGGGGGGGGGATGAATATTTCCCCTCCACAGTTTTTGGAAAACAAAATAAATTGTTTTAAAAAGAAAGAAAAAACGGACGCAATGTATAACACGAGAAATCAAATCAACATCTTATATGCATATATATATATATATATATTTATATAAATATTAATTGCTTTAGATACCCTGTAAATAATTATTGGTACTTAACTAGGAGTGGGGGTTAATTTCCTATCTGGCACTTGATAAACCATTGGTTCATTAAGAACCAGAAGCTACTCCAAGAGTTCGTTAGAAGTGAAAATTAATCCTTTTGACTCGAGTTTAATCTCGAACGAATCTAATTAATTAGGCTGCATGCAGAGTAAACCAGACTATCGTCTGCCATGATATTAAATATTATGTTGGAGATAATTAATTTTTTTTTCTTCATTCGTCTTTTGTTTTTTTTCTTTGTCTTCTTTTGATATTTTTATTTCTATATTATTTTTTAAAACTTTCAGAGCTTCTTCTTCTTTTGAATCAATTTTTGTCATGTCAAGATAATGAAATATCAATTACGTTCACTTTTGTAGGTACAACAGAGATTTTATGAGTGCGGCATGTCTTCTAGCTGGGCTTTATCCGCCAAGAGGTTACCAAGTTTGGAACGAAAATTTAAATTGGCAACCTATTCCCATTTGGGAAGATCCATTTGACGTTGCTTACGTAAGTAAATTTATAATTTAATTGACTTACTAATGTCATTGGTTGATTTATAATTTTAGTATGACTGAGAACAAAACTCTTTAACTAATAACAGGTTCATTAAGTTAATGTTCAAACTAGAAAACTAGGGGAGGGAGGGTATAGGAAGCGACCAGTCTTGAATCTAGCTCGTGAAATAATAAGGCAGATTTTAGCTCTTAAGATCCTAGTGGTATATTCTAGTCACAATTCAAAGAAATTACAGACGCAGGAAAATGTATTTTTAAACCTGTTCAATTTTATTGAGTATACTTCTAAAATGATAGTTTGGCATTGAAGTTCGAAATTCAATTCACAATTGGCTGTCTAAAAACATTTAGCAAAACATTTTTTTAAATGGAAATCAGGTTTTGAAAATTTCTTTCTGTTCTTCATCAGACGACAACCACTGAAATGATCGTTTAAAATTATTGTACAAAACCCATTTTTTGTCGCAGTTGATGATCTTGTTTAAAAAGGGTTCCATTTTTAAAGACCATGCAGTTGCTAACCTTATAGGGGATCCATTTATCCAGTTTTTTTTCTTCACTTTTTCCATTTGAAACTCAGTTGCATTAAACTCAATTGTCCTTTGAACTTCTTTTAAATCCAAATCCAAGGAAATATTTAATTTTAATCTAAAAAATTCTCCCTTGCTCTCAGAGAGGGAGTCTGTTCCAAAAACTAGGCATATCTTTCGGACAATTTCTGTTGATGTTCACAGAATAAAATTATTCTAAAATGAGTTTCCACAGAAAACATTTTCGATTAGTCACATCGAACGCTTAAAGAGTTTTGAATTAAAATTAATCCATATTTTCATAAAGAATTAATTAACAATTGTTTGCAAGAATCAAAGTCCAGTTTTTAATTTATTGAACAGCAAAGGCTCTCAAAACTATAAAAAGGAAAGAAAAAAAAACTTTTTGTATGATCTTGTACCTTTGACGTATCTTCGATTTAAAATTATATTGACGGTTATTTTAGATGTAGCGAAGGAATTGAAATATTTTAGAAGTTACACTGCAAAAATTGAACAATTATGAAATGAGCTAAACTTTAATTTTATAAGTGTAGGGGATAACATAATAAGGGAAATAAATATTAATCTAGTTGTGGTGTATCATTCCACGTAAATTTTAAACAATTAATGCGAGGGAATAGAATAAAAAATCTATCTGTCCCAGCCAGGACTCAAACCTGGATCTCCTAACGGAATAGAATAACAAATCTATCTGTCCCAGCTAAGACTCAGACCTGTATCTCCTAAAGGGAATAGAATAAAAAATCTATCTGTCCCAGCCAGGAATCAAACTAGGATCTCCTAAGGAGCTTACATAGCTTACCGGCCCGGGAAAGCAGGAGTTCCTGGATCGAGTCCTGGCTGGGACAGATAGTTTTTTATTCAATTCCCTCTCATTAATTGTTTAAAATATGGAAAGTTTAAATATAAACACACATTAACTACAATGCTGTAAATTTAGTTAGTTAACTATAAACTTATATTATAGTTATTCGGTTTAGGATCTTATTTTGTCTATATTTTCTTTTCTAAAATCATTAAAATTAAGAACTACCTGAATAATTAATATTTTATAACTTGTTTGACTTTAAAACATAAGTAATTTGTAACAGAAATTATATTATATTTACACTACACTTGTTGAAGATTTTCTTAAGAACCTTTAATGATTTTATTAATAGTTCATCATTTATTGTAAATTTAAATGTATTTTTTATGTTTCAAAACTTTTTCAAAATTGTTTACTGTCCTGCAGCAACTGATATTTTTTGGAAGACTGGACTTGGAGTTATTTATGAGGTTATGTTTTGGATTTTTTAATGTTTGTTTTTTTTTTTGTTTCAGTTTTATACTGACAAATCATTTTGTCCCAGATTTGGCGTAGAATCTATGAAGGCTTTTTATGAGTTGGGCAAAATAAACGCAAAATATACAGACTTATTGGAGTACCTGTCGTCCCACATGGGAAAGAAAATTGAATCTATTGCTGAGATATTAAATATCTGGGATGCTATCCATCTACAGGTAGGTATCATTTATCAAGAAATAATAGATTTGAAAGTTTCGTGGACGTTTAAAATAAAGAGACTATCAGTAGATCTCTAGTGGGTAAAAGGGAGTTAGAAAAATTATAAATAGAGTTAGATCAATTTGTATTTATTTTTCATGAATTTGTTTTAATCTGACCGAAATATTTTTTTCTCTTTTTTACGGAAAGCTGTCTATATAACTGAATTCAATAAATTAATTAAAATAAAATTAAATCCTTCTCATGAGAATCAACTCTACTATACATATGTAAAGTGCATAGTTTCTACTATATATTATATAAATTATATAAATAGTTGAACCTATATATATATATCCGTTCCTCACTACTATTTCTCCTCTCTCTCTCTATTTACGTTAAGTAATTTGTTACAATAAACCTTCAAATACAGAAAAAACATATTGACTTTGAAAAGGTAGAAATGTTAGTAAAAGAAATAACAATAAAAGAAAATATAAATGATAGAAAATATTCAGCAGAACAAGCTGACTGATGTAGAATGTGAAAACAAAAAATACGATTTGGAATATGTGAATACAATTAATTATTAATTTTTAGTGCAAGGGAACAGGGAACAGAATAAAAAATCTAACTGTCCCAGTCAGGACATTCTATTCTGTTTCCTTGAACTAAAAATTGCTAAAATTTACGTGGGATTAAATACCACAAAAAATAATATTTATAAAATTAAAACTTAAAAGTAAATAACGAGAGTCATTTAAACAGCTTGACAATGTCAGCTCCTCCGAGCATAAGACGATATATTCGTCGGCCTCGGAAGTTGGTTAGACTCTCAACACTAGTGCAGGGAATTTAAACACTTATTCAGAAAGCAGGAGATCCAGGTTCGTGTCCCGGCTGGGGTAGTTAGATTTTTTATTTTGTTCCCTTGCACTAAAAATTAATTATTAATTGTATTCACATATTCCAAATCGTAGTTTTTGTTTTCACATTCTACATCAGTCAGCTTGTTCTGCTGAATATTTTTTATTTTCTTTAATTGTTATTTGTTAATTTACGCGGGATTAAATACCATAAAAATAATATTTATACAATTAATTAATGCTAAAACAAAACATAAATAAATTGTTTCCTAAGAGATAGTTAAGAATGTAATATATCTTTAAATAAAAAATTTAATAAATCTCATTGGTGGTAAAACTTCATATACTACTATAAATTAATTTATACACATTACGTATTAATTTAGTTTGGGATAAATTGAATTATTTTTTAAAAAATAAGACACATATTCTACTCCAAGAAATTATGAAATTAAAATGAAAACAGATGTATTTATAGATGAATATCCTTTATGAGTAATCTAAATACCATGAAACTGATTGGACAAAAAAAATAAAGGGTTGAGAGAAGAGGAATAAATCCCTGTCACTGCTTACATGCCAGACAGAGAGCAAATACAGATAGTACATAATACATATTTTAAGAAAGTAAGTAAACAAAAAGCTCATTTGAAGAAAAAAAAAATAGCTATTTAAAACTGAGATTAGATGGGGCTGCTAATATGCATATTATTATTAGTTCAAAATCTTGACACAGACAGCGCATAATTTGACCTAGACTAAAACTAGACGAATGTTGACTAATTGTAAACATAATGGCGCATCGTGGGCATTATGTTTTATCTAAGATTTTATTTAAATAAAACTTAAGGTATAAAAGAAAGTAAGTAAACAAAAAGCACATTTGAAGAAGAAAAAATAGCTATTTAAGACTGAGATTAGATGTGGCTGCTAATATGGATATTATTATTAGTTCAAAATCTTGACACAGACAGCGCATTGAACTAGACTAAAACTAGACAAATGATGATATAATTGTAAACATAATGGCGTATCGTGGGCATTATGATTTATCTAAGATTTTATTTAAATAAAACTTTAAGTATAAATGAAAGCAAGTTTATTGCCAGCCTTCTTCTGAATTACATAACAGACTTTGAGAGATAATCCTTTCAAACGCTGCATGGAATCCTTCGTTCACTAATTCCATAGAGTTATCTAAAACATCCATATTAGAATATATTCTTATTCTTTAAATTTGTTTAAGCTTTTTATACACTTTTGCCATTGGTTACTTTTTCTTCCAGGAACAAAATGGCTTCACACTGCCTGACTGGACTAAAGAAGTGTACCCAGATAAGTTGGCGCCTCTGTATGCTCTGGTCTTCAGGATTAGTATAGCTGGCACACCTCTAATGAGCAGACTATCTGCAGGTCTGTATACTTTGTTATGTATTTTATTTATTTAATGGTTTCCCTTAATTAGATTTTCTTTTATCCGAAAATTCTTAATCATTTGGTGAGTTATTTCTTCCTATCGTGCATATCTTTCTCTCTCTCTCTCTGACATATTCACATAGATTTTCTTTTATTTTCTCTTCAGCCATTTTGATCCCGCCCTAGGCAAGCTTTTATCCATAAATAAAGTCCTGATCCATGTAAGTTTCAAATAAGAGTGGTTTAATGGGAGGTCTTAATGTAAAATAAATAAATTCAAAAAGATTAAATCCATGGGCCTACACTATCCAGGAATTTGTTCTCTTCCATTTTACTTTCCTTACTTAAGATAAGAAACATATGGCGATTGACAAAAAATTAACGGCAAGTTCACCCAAGAAAAGTAACTGTAAAGTTTGTGTTCATGATAGATTTTTAAAAGTTTTTCATTATTATCTCAGAAATACTAAACACCAAAAATGATATATCACGAAGATGGGCTAGTGATAATACTCTCATTATAGTATATATAGGGTATTTTAATAAGAGTATTATCTTCTTGTCCTAATACAATTTTCTATGTTAATTATATTCTTTGTAATGTGTTGTAAATAACAGAAAGTTATAAATAAATATTTAAGTGAAAGTACTTATTTTATTTATAGATATTATATTTATTATTATTATTATTTAACTGTTTATTGTTGTTTTTTAGGACCTCTTTTGAAGAAGATAAATGGTCATTTGACGGATAAAGCGGATGGTAAAACTCACCCCGAGGAGAGATTAAATATTAATGCTGTACACGACTTAACCCTTCAGGCGATTTTATCTGCACTTGGCTACGAGGATTCATTTCCCATTGAAACCTCAGCGTTCATGATTTTTGAGCTTCACAAAGATCCAGAATTTACTGTTCAGGTAAGCTAACTTCATTTATCTCAGTAATGTTATAATCTTATTTTCACTAATTTATATATTGTATTTTTAGTAAGTTGCATTTTTACTATTGAAATATAATTTACTAGTAACAGATTTGGTCATAAATACTTTAATCCACATGAAAATGGCTATAGAAAAACAATTTACAAGATGAAAAATAAACCATAGCCAAATGAATAATAAGTTAACAAAAAATTATCTTTATATTGTAACATACTTTTAATAAATTAATATATTTGAATTTATAAGTAAATATTATAATTCCGATTATTCACTTAATAATGTTCTTTTGTATATTATTAATGTGAAATTATCGAGTCCCAGCTTTTACAGAAATATCATTTGGGATTGTTTTGACTGGAAGTGATGGTCCTGCGTCTTTACAAAGGGGCGAAGAACATCATTCGAGGAAGTGATTCCGGAGGGTAGAAATATCCCTTCTTACGTCATGACTCTGGAGTGTCTAGAAACTCTTGATCTCTTTGGTGTTGAGAATCTCATGGCATATCGATTGCCGATTCTTTCAATCATGGCAGTATCAGCTGTTCAAGGATTACAGATAGAAGCTCGATATTTCACGTAAACATGATCACAAAGGGGCGAAGAACATCATTCGAGGAAGTGATTCCGGAGGGTAGAAATATCCCTTCTTACGTCATGACTCTGGAGTGTCTAGAAACTCTTGATCTCTTTGGTGTTGAGGATCTCATGGCATATCGATTGCCGATTCTTTCAATCATGGCAGTATCAGCTGTTCAAGGATTACAGATAGAAGCTCGATATTTCACGTAAACATGATCACAAATAAAGGAACGGAAATTGCATCGATTGCCCTCTCGGATTTTTCAAATGTTTGCATCCCCCCTATGTATTTATAAAAAAAAAAAAAACTCATCATTTTTGCAGACCCTTGCTGAATTTAAGACATGTATCTAAAATAACTGCAAGATCCCTTGCAATATTCCTTTATAGTATTCTTTAATTAATTGAATTGTTAAACTCAATGGAATTTATTTCCTTTATAAACTAATTTAAGAATGATTAGTTACAAAAAAATGTTTGCAAAATTCATTGATTTCTAACGGTTTTCAAGTGAACCTTACTTTGAATTCGAAAAGTTCCTTCAGACGCTAAAAGAACAACTTTATCGCGAGGAAGCAGAGAAAAAGCTAAAGAAGAAACAGCTAACCACAATTATCTAACAAACTAAACCAAACAAAAAACATGTCTACCTATAATCTAACATTCGAGTTTCACGAGGAGAGGATTGCCAGGTATTCGGTTTTTAGAACTAAAAAAATTAAAAACTTGTAACCAAATAGGCAATGTTTCGACCCAAATTTTAAACCTTCATCAGGGCTCAGTGTAAAAAAAAAATACCAAAATAATATTGGAACATGTCTATATGTCATAATCCAACAAAGGAATAATATTATTTATTTATGAAATAGACACATTATTTTAATTTTATTTCTTTGTTCATATGTACATGTTTATGTATTATTTTTGTATGTTTTTTTTTCACTTTTAGCCCTGACGAATGCCTAAAATTTGTGCCGAAACGTTGGAAAAAATAAAAAAAAAATTCTTTCGTTACAAATAAGTTTTTAATTCTTCAGCTAACAAGATCGAATTCCTGACAACCCTCTCCTTTAATTTAAATTTCCGAGCATAACTTTTTGCCGAAATTTTGCCTAGCCCAGCCTTTTGTCATTTTTCCTTTCTCTTTTTTTTTAATTATCTCCAATGATTTCCTTTCTCTCCCATAAAACTTTTTTTTTTTTTTTAAGTTTAGAAGGGCTGGGGAAAGTGATTCGACCCCAAGAACAACAAAACAAGATGGATGAACACCGAGTTTTGTGACGCAATTAACCATGGCATCGTCTTTTCTTCCAAAATTATCCCCTCAACTCGTTTATTTTATTTATTATTATTTATTTCCTTTTACAGTTCCTGTACTTCAACAGCAGTGCGCACGTGGTTCCTCAAATCCTGGACCCCCCAAATTGCCGCCACCCCTGCTCACTGGAGAAATTCAATCAGTTCGTCATCAACTTGAGTCCTCAAGATTGGGAAGCTGAATGCCAAGTTAACGACGAAGATAGCAACATTATTTCCAATGAAATATAAACTTATATTAGGTTGTTAAATTATTATTTTATTGCTAATTATACAAATCATTCTATTATCATTTGTATCTAATATACTATTATAGGTTATTTATTTGAATATATTGTAAGCTATTAAATGCAGTATTAATATATCTATTTATTACATATAGTGATTTTTTTTTGTCCTTTGAAGTATATGTACATCATTATATATTGTTATAATTAATATTGCCCCACGCTGAAAAAATAATATTAAGAAAACCATTGTCAGAAAGAAGAACTTGACACCGGCTTATATTATTTAGATCTTGTACTAAAGGCTTACCCAGTACCATGGGCATTTAAAATAAAGTAGATACATGCAGATATGCCTTTTTATCTATGTATTTGAGTTGTTGCATTGAAGAAGAATAAATCACTTCAAGAATCATAGGGATAACAAAAAGAAGGAAAAAAATAATTTTAATTCTTATCATCGATAGCTGTAACAAATTAGTAATAGTCATAAAAAATATCACAAACAAGAGGTAAGTGACACAGAGAAAAAAAAATATAAATATAAAAAATAACTGTATGACATAATAACACAATAAATAGGATAAAACCATAATTACTTATAAACAAGTTTAAATTACATACATATTTAAGGTATAAAGACCACTTTGGTAGATATTTTGATACCTGAAACGACAAAATGGAGGAGACCAAGACTCGATATCATCAGTATGTAGGTCACCTGCCAAATCCAAGTCCAAAAATACTCTAAAGGCACATAGTGTACAAGTTAATTAAGGGCAACAAAAAATTAAATAAATGAATAATTTAATAAACTCTTGATCTCTTTGGTGTTGAGAATCTCATGGCATATCGATTGCCGATTCTTTCAATCATGGCAGTATCAGCTGTTCAAGGATTACAGATAGAAGTTCGATATTTCACGTAAACATGATCACAAAGGGGCGAAGAACATCATTCGAGGAAGTGATTCCGGAGGGTAGAAATATCCCTTCTTACGTCATGACTCTGGAGTGTCTAGAAACTCTTGATCTCTTTGGTGTTGAGAATCTCATGGCATATCGATTGCCGATTCTTTCAATCATGGCAGTATCAGCTGTTCAAGGATTACAGATAGAAGCTAGATATTTCACGTAAACATGATCACAAAGGGGCGAAGAACATCATTCGAGGAAGTGATTCCGGAGGGTAGAAATATCCCTTCTTACGTCATGACTCTGGAGTGTCTAGAAACTCTTGATCTCTTTGGTGTTGAGAATCTCATGGCATATCGATTGCCGATTCTTTCAATCATGGCAGTATCAGCTGTTCAAGGATTACAGAT
>KZ807258.1:490355-508309 GCA_000696205.2 Oncopeltus fasciatus | reverse complement strand
ATATATTTTATATACATTAGGTTGACCTAATGTCATACCTTAAATATCAATTGTCTAAGATAATGTATAATTCGTCAATTGACCTAGCTCTTGCAAAAGGGACATTTACATTTAATATTTCAAATTGAACTTAGTCTTTTTGTGAATTATTCCCTTAAATTTACGTGTATCTTTTTTTACTGCTCAATATTTCTTTCTATTTTTGAAATTAATCTTTACTTTAAATAATATAGATTACATAATTGCGATATATTAAAAAAAAGAAAAGGATTTACTGCAGTTTATTTATTAGTAAGATACCGAGTATCTTATTACCATTGTTGACTTGGGTGTTATGTTGTTGTTGTTTTTATATAAATAATTTAACTTTGTTATCCCACCTCTTAATTTGATATTTAAAATTCAATACATGTAAATTCAGTGCATTAAATATAAAAAAAAGTCATTAGTTCCTTTGTGTGACACACGCAAGTATTTTTGTCACGCTAAAGCTCTGTTAATGTGAGTGGTATATATGTGTGGAATATTTTTCCATCTCTCAATATTGTATTTTTCATATTCACTCAAGAAAGCCTTTTTCAATTCTTGTATGCAATCAAACATAACATTGCTACATATTAGCCACATAGCCTTGTGTTTTATCCGTTATATCATAACTTCTGTGAGTTAATCAAGGTGCCAGGACGCGACTTTCGTTAAATCTCTAAAAAAATTTCATAAATCCCACATAGGAATCCATATTTGTGTGTGTGTGCCTGTGTGTACACTCACACAAACTACTGACCACAAATTTTGAAATAAACAGAAAAAGTTAAAGTGGAGGAGAGTTTTCAGAGGGTTTTATCAATCAACCAAAATTTAAAGACGCAATATATTCTTTATTTAGTTAGGGAAACGAAAAGAGGGGTTAAGTGTAAAACTTTTTTTTTTTTTTTTTGTTTTAAAATGTGAATTTTTTCCCATTCAATGACGATTGGCTTCTTTGGCTTGTTCTCAAGTACCCACGAAGAAATCATTACTAATAAAAGCATTAAAAAAACTTTAAAAAGCTAACTGTTCATTATTATTATGGGTATCTTACCTGGGGTAGAACTCCATCACCGAGAACCGTTAGTAGCCACTATCAGTTACCTCTTTGCCCATTAATTATATAAATTTATATATCTGTGTGTGTAAATAAATGGTTATTAAGGATTTTGGTCGAATATTTTTTTTCAGTAAATTAGTCTATGCCATTATTTCGAGATTTAATTTTCTCTTCATCAGGACTGTAAATACACACAAACCATTTACAACTTTGAATGATTTCTATTTATAAAATCAATAGAACTATTATGTAACATTTACTTTTAGTCACATAAAAGTTACTACATATTTTATTTATTTGAAGAATTTATTTGAAATTTCAGTTGACCAAAAACTAATTGTGCTACACTGAAATATAGAATAAAATCCTCGAATAATTAATGACAGATAAAAATATCAGTTTCCTGCTAACCCATCTCTGCCTACGTATTATAAAAGTACTGATTTCTCCCAGAAATTTTATATACATATATTTTACAATAATATAGTTATAGTTACAATAATAACTATACTTTACGTTAGTTGATGTGAATTGTTGTTTTCTTGTCTTACATTTTAAGTGGTTCAGCGAAAAAATCTAACCTAAACCGCATCCAATCCTTTCAATCCAAAGTTCTCCGATATATCCTAAAAGCTCCTTATTACGTCACCAATTCAACTATCCACAAAGATTTACAGATTCCAACAGTCAATGAACTTGCCAAATCCAGATTCTCTAAATTTCACTATAACCTATCCGCTCATCCTAACCCACTCTGTCAAGGCCTCTCTGCTGTAACCCATCCTGAAAATCCTCCTCGTCGCCTGAAAAGGCAGTGGCCAAGAGACTTTCTACCTGATTAAACCTTGACAGAATACCCTGTATATAAAAATATTATTACTATTCTTTAATTATCTTTATTTTAATTTTATTTCTTGTAAATAGTTCTACATATACTTATTGTTTTAGGAGTGCTAGGCAGTGGCTAGCTTCTCCTCTCCAGAATGCTATTGTGAATTAATATGAAGTGATACTATTTACATGTTGTAATTAATGCAGATTGTAAATAAAAATTAAAAGTTAAAAAAAAAAAATAATATAGTAAGAATGACCTTCAATGATAATATCAAGCTATTTATGTTTCTATCATAATATGACATTGTTAAAATGTATTCGCTTTTTTACCATTTTTAGTCAGTATTTTTTTTACGAAAGAAGAAGAGATTTACATTATTTAAAAGTTTCCTTCTCTGATATTCCTTAGCTATCTCATCTATTACTGNTATAAAATAAAGCACTCGTGGCTGAGATATATAGTAATCAAGAACAGGTGGGATAGAGAGTGCAGTGCACACACAAAGAGAAAGAAAATCACTAGGAGTAAAATTTTAGGGAATCTCCTCTTCGTCGGTGAGGAGTGAAGAGATACTGTCTCTTTGTAGAAAATTTTACTCCTTGTTATTTTTACTTTTTCTGTGTGCAAATATGCTCTATCCCACCCCTTCTATATACATATTCATTTATTTATTTTCACGAACCTGTGGTTAGTTAACCTCGTTAATGGTTAATTAATGAAAAGTGGTTGAGGGGAAATTTATAGGAAAACAAAAATATTTTTTAAATCCTTATAATTAATGCTTTCGTAATTTATTCTTACGAAATAAATTTTTAATGCATAATGATTCTAAAATTCCGCTTTTTGATGTCTGTATTCTCTAGCGGTTTACGAAATAAGTAAAAAATGTCGAGCATAATTAATAATATAACTACAAGGGTTGAGTGGCTACCTCTCGCTTTACGAGGGTGAATATATAAATTCTGCCATTAAGCCTCTTTAAGCATCTTGTAAAATTAATACTGAAATCCCGAAAGAGGAGATTGTGAGGAAAATTTTACTTGAAAATTACCAATATCATAATTTTAAATAAATGTTAGACAATATACAGTGTACTTTCACATATGTATAACTTAAGATATGTTAAGTATACACACACTTAACACTGAATATTTAGGAATAATTTAAACACTATTTAAGAAAGTGTTTTATAATAATTTGTTTTCATAAAACAAAGATAAATCATATTTATGTGTGTTTACTTATGTGTAAAAACGTCCTTGTTTCTTATTTTTACTTTTCGTTTTGTATAATTAAAACAGCTATTGACACTTACATATTTATAGAAACATGATTAATTTTTTTTTACGATTTTAATATTAATAAATTTAGTATAAATATATATTAGATAATAAATGCATGAGAATAAATAAAAAAAATGTAACCGTCCCAGCCAGGACTCGAACCTGGATCTTCTGCTATCCGGGCCGGTGAGTTTTCCATTTACGCTACTTAGACAAGTCTGATAAGCTATTTGCTTCACCGCGACTAGCCAGATAACTTATTAAATTCCCCGCACTAGTGTCGAGAGTCTAAACCTCCAAGAATGACGAATATATCGTCTTATACTCGGAGGAGCTTACATTGTCAAGCTATTCAAATGACTCTCGTTATTTACTTTTAATTCTTTTTTTTTATAAATATTGTTTTTGTTGTGGTATTTAATCCCTCTTTAATTTTAAATAATGAATGCAAGGTAATAGAATAAAAAAATCTAAATGTCTTAGCCAGGACAGATTCTGGGACAGACTTTAGACTCTCGGCAGTAGTGCTAGGAATTTAATAAGTTATCTGGTTTGTTTCGGTGGTGCAAATGGATAGCTCGCCGGCCAGGATAGCAGGAGATCCAGGTTAGGAGTCCTGGTTGAGACAGTTTGACATTTTGTTCTATTCCCTTGCATTTATTGTTTAAAATTAATGTGGGATTATATACTACATTAAATTTGTGAAAGGGGAAGCGACGCTTGCTTCAGGAGTATCCTGCGTCTCTGGAATGTGTAGCCTCCGAGATATCTGCCTGTGGCAATGCTCAATGCAGTTAGGGATTTTCGAGGGTTGGGGGGAGAGGAAAAAGTCCCAAGAAAATGGCAGGAATCTCAACCTGCCCTCTTGAGGAAACCTAATTATTGTACCTTCCCTAGGCCCTCCTGCGCGTACGTCACCGGCTCTTGTTGTTACAATAAAACTTTTTAATTGTCTCCAGAATCAAGTTCCCTTCGGTTTCACCGCTCACTTCACGTTTCTTCCGCGCCCTCTTTTTCTCCTCCATCTTTTCCCTCCGTGTTGTGGAGCAATTTGCCCTCAGCTCACTTAACTGCTTTAAATTTGTTATACTGCTTTCTATGAAGGGGAAGTTTTAATTCTGTTCTGGCCTGAGGGCTGCTTTTTTTTTTTCCAGATTGAAAGAGAAATAGCAAAGGGAAGTTTTGCCATATTGACATCAAAACGCTAAATAAGGAGGACTTCTTGCAGTATAATCATTGCTTTACTTTTAGTGCAGATCTTTCGTAGCGCTAATACCATTCCTCGACTTGTTTTCTATTCTGCCGGCTTCCATAGTTGTCAGCGGGCCCCAAAGATTTAAATTTTCTCTTCGTTTGGGGCGCCGGGATAGCTCATGGGATCCGTTGGGGTCTCACAATCCTGACGCCGCGGGTTCGAATCCCGCCCAGGGCAATCTTTTATTTATAATATAGAAGCTTTTCCTGAGCCATGGTCATTTAGAAAGAGGTGGCAACCTGTAGATAGCCCCTCCACCCTCTAAGTGGTTGAATGGAAGGCTAACACTAAGGTTCTTGTCCCTTGCATTTTCCGGAGTTGTACCAATGACCATCAGCTCTAAAGCATTCAATTATTTATTTATCTCAAAAATTTCAATCTGTGGCATCAATCCCGGGGGGGGGGGTAATAAAGTATTATTTATTTAAAAGAAAGAAAGATACATTCGGAAAAAGAAATGAAAGAAAACACAAAACATTTATAATAAAATAAATAGTGCAAAAGTAAGGAGGAAGAAACAATTAATCATAGGTCTTTTATTCACTTCCTCCCACCGCTCATGTGAGTGAGATCAGTGGGACATTACCCGTCTATCAATGAGCCAGTCGAAACTTAGTTTTAGAATTCGTTAGTTTTGAAAATACAAATTTTGTTTTAATTTTATAAATATGATTTTAATTAAGTGAACCAATAAATGGCTCCGTATAGTTTCCTAAGTGAAAGTAGGAAGTAAGTTGAAAAAGTAAAGAAATGTAAAAAAACAAAAAAAAAAAAAAAAAAACTTCCTAATAATATTTACCATTTCATCTTCCAATATGTTTAATGTTCAATGTGAACATCTAACAAATTCCTAATAATACTTTTTTCTATTAGTATTACCTCTATCAAAGTCATATAAAATTCAGATTACTTAGATGGAGAGTTTTTTGACCGTAAATATATTACTGTTAGATGCTTTTTGTTGAGATCCAAAAAAAAAAAAATACAAATTTAAAAAATGTATTTTTTTAATGGATTATCTGCCAACGTTTCAGCTTACATTGTAAGCCATCTTCTGGGCCTATCATGAAGACAAGAGGTGACGTCGTGTTCCTAAGATTACATTTTGATGACTAATTATTTAAAAATTTGTATTTTTTTGGATTGTCCAAACCCCCCCCCCCCCAAAAAAAAAAAAAACATCTAATAATACAGATTACCTTGCTACATTTCTGTAGGCTCGGCATTTCCCTACACATATAGTTGTACGGCACATGGTTTGAAGACTATTCTTCTGGGCGGTTGCGCTCCTCCCTGCAGGCGTCCGTCCCTCTAGAAGTCTGATATAAGTTTGGGGGGCTTGATAGTTAGCGGGCGGTTAAATTACCCCAGTAAACCCGAAGCGCGCCGACCCGACTCCTTTCAAAATAGGGTAAATTAATTAAATTTGAGTGGGGGCTGGAGAGAGAGAAGTTGAAGCTCGCGTCGAGATTAAACAGCCTAAGGGGGCGCTGAGAGGTGGTATAGCTTTGTGAGGTACCTCTCTCTCCCCCTCCAGCATCATCGGGAGGAGATTGTTGTTGTAGGGGTTCTGGAGGTAGTTGCCGGGGGATGGTGGCCGGTTCTGCCGCTCTTTCTCTCGCCAAACTCCCGCGCCTTTGTGCTGCAGTAGTTCTCTAGCTGTGTTCCTCGGCGCTCTGTCCCGAGACAGTCGTGGAGGCTCTAGATATCCGGATATTACCTCAAATCATATTACAGCCAAATACATCATTCGCATCATTAATATAGATTATCTGATGCCATATATCTATGTATAAAACGAAACATTAAAAATAAGAAGAAATGGATAGTTTTTTGACCGTAGATATTATATTAGATGATTTTTGTTGAGGTTCGGTCAAGGTAGATCCAAAAAAATACAAATTAAAAAAAAAAGTGTATTTAAAAAAAAATTATCTGCCTACGCTTCGGCTTACATTGTTAGCTATCTTCAGGTCTATCATGAAGACCTTCAGGTCTATCATGAAGACGAGAGGGGACCCTGTCCCAAATCTGACGTCGGAAAATAAACTTTTTTTTTTTAAATTTGTATTGTTTTGGATCTACCTTGACCGAACCTCGGCAAAAATCATCTAATAAAAATCTGAACTGGTGGGATATAGAGAGCAGTGAGCACACAAAAAGAAAAATCACAAAGAGTAAAATATTCGGGGAGATTTCTTGCCCTTCGTTAGTGAAGAGTGAAGGGGGTGGATAATGAAGACCAGTCTGGTCACTCACTCCTCACTGACGAAGGTCAAGAGATCCACAAACATTTTACTCCTTGTGATTTTTTCTTTTCGTGTGTACGCAGTGCAGTACACTCTATCCCACCTGTTCTTGATTACTATTACTGTTATAAAACTTTGCAGGGGCTCCTTAAGTGTCTGGTACTGTTATTTAATAAATAATAACAGAAATGAAACTATATTCGGTACTTAATTTTTTTGTTGATCCAAACATATACACACATTTATACACAGACTTGAGAACACAACGTGCTATACAAAACTATTAATACATTTGATGCCTTGAAGGGGCTATTTTCACCTTATTAATCTTTGTACAAGTATCGCTGCAAATTATCTTTCTCAGGTATTATTTTATTTTCTAAAGTATAAAATCAAATGGAAATTTCATACTCCACTTGTTCAATTTTTTCATTTAAAGACACTCTTAAAATGTAAAATAAAAATTATCCTTAGTTTTCATGAAATTCAAAATTCAGATCCTAACAGTTCTGGAAACGGGTTCGATTTCAAAGAGACATGTATATGACTATAATTAAGGGTTTTTTTTTTTTTTTTGTTTAAATTAAGAAAAATAAACTATATTGTGGCACCTTTCGACCTATCTATTAAGAAAATTGTATGATGTTTGTGTTTTATCAATGCAGTTCAAATATATCAGCAAAGTTGTTTGTTTGAGAGAGTGTTATGTGATCCCCTCTCTTCATAAAATAGATAAAGCAAATGGCTACTCGTGATTTTTCTTTTACGAACTTTTGTCGTCTACATGGATGGCTGAGATTAAGACAGAATGGGGGGGAGGGGTGGTTTAAAAGAAACCCCATTGAAAAATCTTCGTTTAACATTATTTGTAGAATAAATTAATGATATTTGGTAACCGTAAGATTCTAAAACATTTTTCTTAAAAGAACGCATCGAAATATATATATTTATGATTTTAACTAAGAGGTTTTTGTTTGCACACCTTTGGCCAGCTTTTTGACAAAAGCTGTGCGCAACTTTCCATTTCTCTGATTTTCTCCAGTATCTATGATGAAATTTTTTAACACTACTCACACACACACATATATATATATATATATATATATATATATATATATATATATGAAGCATGGAAAATATTAATTAAACATTTCAGATTTAATTGTAGTCCGTATAGTAGTAGTAGTAGATCATTGGAGGGCAATCAACTTCTAGGTTATTACGCCCTATAAATACCCTTTAATATGTTTACTATAAATTTGTAGTCTGTATATATTATTAAGTAATTTATCCCAATATGAATCGTGCCCATGCCTTAGTTATGTTCTCATGATTTTTTATTTTATTTTTTATTTTAGTGATTATTAATGATGTGTGAATGGTGAATAATGAATTTATAAAGATATGAGGATTAAGTTGATTCTTACTTTATAAAAATATAAATGTTTGAAGTGGCCAATAAAAATACTGTTCCCTGGAGTTACCTTTTTCTCTCCCGTCAGCAGAAAATCAGCTTAATTTGTGCAGGATCCTCTTCCTCCTCCACTTATTGGAGAACAGCCAGCTTATTTTTTTTATTTGATTTTTATATATTTGCCTCCGTTCTGTAACAATTATACTGGATTTAGACTCGGCTGAAAGTGGAGAATACCCGCCTCCCACCAATAATAATTGTTGCAATTAAAGGTGAAAGGGGCGAGGTGGGAAGGGGTAGCCAACCCCTCAAGTCTCCTGATTGCCTTCGCTCAGTACCCCCCCGCCACCCGGAGTTACCGTCCAGAATTAATTCTTCTCTCGGTGTTGGATTTTATTCGCCGCGCTCTCGGTGTTTCGGGGTATCGCCGACCTTCGGGATTTATCCGCTGATCAAGGGGAGAGCTCATTTTTCTCCAATTCCCCGCCGAATTTCCGCTTCGCCTCACGATTATTTTAATTAAAGGTTATGTCCTCCCTAATGAAGCGAACAGGAGCTTCTTTGCTTTCATTGTTCCCCTGAATCGTATACACACACACACATTCCCAGTCATGGAAATGTGAACTTAGGGACAGGACGTCCTCTCTCATCTTCATGTTAGCCCTGAAGATGGCTTACAATGTAAGCCGAAACGTTGGCAGATAATCCTTTATTAAGAAATACATTTTTGTAAATTTGTGTTTTTTGGATCTACCTTGACTGAACCCCAACTAAAATCATCTCTTAGAACACACATATATCTTGCTAATATCTCCAACTCTTGTGTAGGGAAAGCTTAAACTTATAAGCCTATCTGCTCTACATAATTGTGTATATTTTTATGTTGTGCGTATCTTGTCTTTACTATCTAGTAGAAGCCTTTATACAAGAAATGCAAAGGGAGCAAGAAAAAAAATCTTACTACCCCAACCGAGAATCTAACCCGGGTCTCCTTCAATGTGGGAAGTAGGAGACCCGGATTCGATTCGCGGCTGGGGTAGTAAGATTTTTTTTCTGGCTCCCTTTGCATTTCTTGTAGAAAATTTAACCTTAGGATTCCATGGCACAATTAGTTTCATTGTTTCGTGAAATATTTCATGGGGATGAGTCATCACACATCCAATAATATCTAGGCCTTATAATGTCATATATATATATATATATAAACGTATTCATCCTATGCTAGAGCTATCTTTTATCGATCCCCATCAGTTTCCAATCGCCAATATTCTATCCGTCCATCTTACCTTGGTCCTTCCACGCCCCAGCTTTCCTCTGTCTTCTACAGTGGTACATTCGCTGCCTAGACCAGTGCAACTGTTACTATTGGAAGTATTTTGAGACATGCCCTCGAGAATCTCAATTCCTCATCTAACAACTTCATTTCCGGTCTTCTCCAGGCGTGTTAACTTAATTCACTGCATTCTTTAGTCCACGGTTGTATGTTGGGTTCAATGGCTGATGTACTGGCTGGGTTTCCGAGGCGTATCCAAGGACTGAATTCACGAATGTGTTGGAAATTCGCCTTTTATTTTCCCGATGAGATTGTTTTATTGTAGGCGGCCGAATGGAACATTCTTTCCTGGCTGGGACAGTTAGATTTTTTATTCTATTCCCTCTCATTAATTGTTTAAAATTTACGTGGAATAAAATACCAGAACCAAATAAAATATTTATAAAGAAAAAATTAAATAAAGTAAATGACGAGAGTCGACAAATTGCTTGACAATGTCAGCTCCTTCGAGTGTAAGATGTTCTTGTCTTTCTCGTAGGTTAGGCTCTCGCCAATGTAGAGGAAATTGAATGAGATACCTGGCGCGTCCTGGTAGCACAATTGGCAAGTGCACCGACCCGGATAGCAGGAGATCCAGGTTCGTTTCCTGGCTGGGACAGTTAGATTTTTTATTATATTCCCTCTCATTAATTGTTTATTCTTCCGAGTATTTTAGTAAAGCGGGTTTCCAGATTTAGTTGTAATGGAACTTTAATATTTTGGCCAAGTAAATTCCCTGCATAACTCCCCCCCCCCCCATTCCCATTTACTATGACATTTCATTATCTTTTCCAATCGCCAAACGAACCTTCCGATCACTAAACGATTTTTTGATAAAAAAAACAACGTGAATGTAATTAACTTGGAAGCAATACCATAAATTAAACTGTCACAAACAAATATTTTGAATTCTGATCTATTACATTTTCATTGAAAGGGGACCCATATTATTAAGAATTAAATATTCTCCTTTATTTTTTCATTTTAGAATGTAACTTGTAGGGCTGAGGGGGATTTCGCTAAATTTTCTCTTCTTGGTCAGTCTTGAGCGACATTTCTTTATTTATCTATGAGAAGACATCGGCTGGGTATATGAGGAAATAAAAACTATTTTGTAAATAAAAAAAAATTTTTTTTGTTCGCAATATTGCGGCCTAAATTTGTCCTCATACAGTTCGACGTTCAATTAACTATCTCTAAATTTATTTATTTATACCAGGTATGCAAGTTTAAAATGTCGTTTATTTCTTAAAATATATACACAGTAATTTAAAAAAAAGTATAATATATTTTATTCAAAGTACTGGCCCTCGCTTTCTACACATTTTGTCCCATCTCTCGGGCAATATATGGATACCATTCCAAAAGAATGCTTCATCTTTATTTGAAATCCATTCATCGAGCCATTTTCGTACGTTTTCGAAATTGTTGAAGTGTTGCTCCGCCAATGAGTGTCCCATCGATGAGAAGAGGTGATAATCAGAAGGCGCCAGGTCAGGTGAATACGGCGGGTGGGGTAGGAGTTCCCAACCAAGCGAAGAAATCGTTTCCTTAGTCAATCTGGCTGAATGTGCAGGAGCGTTATCATGCTGAAGAATGACTTTGGCGTGCCTGTGAGCCCATTCTGGGCGTTTTTCGATCAATGCGTGACTCAAATTGATCATTTGTTGTCGGTAGCGCTCGGTATTGACTGTTTCGCCGGGCTTGAGAAGCTCGTAGTCGATTTGGTCGATATTCTCGTTTTTGATCAGTAACATCAAAATCACCACGTTTGAAACGTTGAAACCAACGTTCACATGTCTTGACGGTTGGAGCAAGATCGCCATAAGTCTCAACAAAAATTCGATGACATTCAGATGCCTTTTTCTTTTGATTAAATAAGAAAATCATGACATGCCGCAAATGCTCTTTATTTGGCTTAAAATTAGACATTTTTAACACCAAAGAAAGGTATGATACGTCCACGTAAACGACTTAAAAACAACTGACTTTTGTAAACAAATGACTAACAAACAAAATAGCGTTTAGAGATAAGCAAATCCTTCAATAGGCTAAGAGCGCATTCTATTGGAATTAAAACGACATTTTAAACTTGCATACCTGGTATATTTTTATTTTTGTCAGCAAAATTAATTGTGTCATTTACTGTTAATAATGCTCGTCTTTAAGGAAGCGTGCTTAGTTGACATAGCTCCTACGGGACAAGCTTACTTCATTTTTTTTTGTCTCCATCGCTTGTTTTCATTTAATCACATGTTTTCCAAAACAGATATTCAAGTAGGAATACTTTTCCACTGAGCAAAAACACATTCATGACTTTCTTGAGGGTGAGCAATGGTGTAAGAATGACTGAATTCAATTTCATAGATTCAGTTCTGTCTCGGATGGAAAGATTACTCGCTTCATATGGAGTATCTTGTCGCAGGACCCGCGGTTGTACCAGCAGTAGTTAAAATAAGCAGTGCATAGCGTCCCGGGTTCGCAGCGCACGAGGGATATCTTTGAAATGCAGATTGTAAACAAACACAATCAGTTTCCAATTAGCTAGAGCCAACAAAGACCTCACCCCGAGCGACGGGTCTCGCCTCACCGATTGCTAAGTGTCGATACTGCGTCCTCTCTGTTCGCCCCTAATCACGTACATGGAAAAGTGTTAACAGCTGTTCGACCATGACGTATGCAACGCTATGTTCGTAGCACAATTGAAATCTCTGACTCAAGGACTATATAAGCCCTCGAGGGAATTCCTCTTCGCTCATTCCTGGGACCAATTCACAAGCATTGAATGATTAATTTTATCGCTCGACCAGGAAAGTATTCTTCAGGAAACCGGAGAATTTCTAAGGTTGCCCAATCAGTGAAATGCCCATCATGCATAAACAGCTTTCTTATACAATAATTGCAAGGGAATAGCATTAAAAAAATCTTATTACCTCAGACGGGACTCGAACCCGGGTCTCCTGCTCTCCGGGCAAGTATGTTGTAAGTATGCATCTCGGCTGAGGTTGTAAGAATTTTTTCTGGCTCCCTTGAATTTCTTGTTTAAAATTTAACATAGGATCACAAACCACAACTAAAATCATTATTTTAAAAACAGATTTCCAATGTTTAACTGAGTTGGGTATAAATAAGTTTAAATGATTATTGATAATTAATTTACAACGTAATCAAGACTATAGGGAAAAAAGTGTAGGCACATGATGTCTTGTATGGTCAAGATTGAAAATCGGATAAAGCACATATTTATTAGATTCATTCCTAAATAATTACGTCATTAAAAGAATTTCAGAAAAATTGTATAGTGGCACATTGTAGAAAACTAAATATTAATACTATTACGTTCTCTTAAACTTTTTCGTGGCATCAATAACGATTAAGACGTTATTCTTTTATTGTATAGTTATAGTCACCTAAAACCCTTTATTTTTTATTTTCAAAGAGAGAGTTTGTTGACCGTAGATATTATTCTAAGATGATTTTAGTTGGGGTTCGGTCAAGGTAGATCCAAAAAAACACAAATTTAAAAAATGTATTTTTTTANTTGATTTGTTTATTGGTGTGTGAGAGTGGGAGTTCACATAAATTTAATTTAGTTCAAGCCGTCTGTGATCAATTTATTTTATTGTAGATTTGAGGTAGGGTTTCTTAAAATGTGAACTCTCTTAAAACAGCGTCCGAACTCCAGGATTCCATATTTAAGAAAAATTACATCTCGCAAAAACGGTGTAAAGCAGACAGTTTTATGATTCATTATAGGAAAGTATATGAAAAAAAAATATTTGAAGTGATAAGATCAGATCTGTAAGGCTGTCTCTTGAATATTCGGGAAGTATATATATGTTTTGAATATTTAATAATGACGTTTGAAAAATAAATACATTTCCACTATTTTTTTTTTTTTTATATAAATTCTAAAATATTATCGAATATATTGTTGATCATCCCGTTTGTTCTAATTCTAAGCTCTCCCCTCTCTCATCCCACTTCAACCAAAAACGAATCTGTTTATCGATTTGCAAAACGAAGTTTAAATGAAATATAATTTTGTATGAAAAAAGAACTAGGTACGTCTGCCCAATTCTAATAAAGTAATAAAATGGATTAATATGTATTCAGTTTGGAAAACTTTATATTTTGGATTAAGATGTAAAAAATGATATTGTTCATTGATTATGTTCTCTAACGAGCGGTTTTAGTAACGAAGATATTACGTATTTAAATTTTAGTAAGTCTCTAAACTCCCCCTCTCCATCTGTGCATTTGAATCTGTAAGAAACTTATACAGTGACTGCAGAGAGAGGCTTATTTTAAAACTTGGGAATACTAAAGCCGTACAGACGAATGTATTTATTTTTGTACGGATAATATTTTAGCTTCACTTCTTAAGAATGGATTGAAGTCTGAATGTCGGTCTGTTACGGTACTAGGTAATAGTTACTTTTCGAGACAGCCTCAAGGATGTCCGGAGCCTTTGACTGATCATAGGACGAGACTCTAGAGATTACAACGAATCATTTAATGAATCGGCGAGAGATGGTTTGGAATGAGCACATTATTCCCGAATAATGGTGGTACCGACGCTGTTCTTGTCTACAACGGTGGTACTGAAGAGGAAATACATATCCAACCAAGACTTGGAGAAGGAGGTACACCAAGGCCTGTGTCGCACTCTGGTGGACGTGGCACGCCTCTGAAGGTCCGGGGTATTATGCTGTTAGGGTAATGGGCGAGGCAGACACCCCTTGGGGCTTCTGCAGATCTCCGCGATTAGGCGAGACATCCTCCCTTCTTCTGCAGTCCTGCACCCTGTACTACCCCTAAGCGAACAAGTAAAGGGATCTATGTACTTCAGCAAATAATCCCGCGTTATCACGAAATTAATTTCATTATTTGTTTTTAAAAAAAGGAGAAATGTTCATCGCCACGTGAATTCTTCAGCCTCGCTATTGATGAAGATTTGCAGTTGTACATCCTGTCATGTGAACCCCACCCATCATATTAGAATTTTCACATAACACTCAGACAAAAATAATAAAAATGAAAGTCCTACTCCCTCGAGCTGCGTATTCTAAGCAGATGTTACACCTTTCATGAAGCTGCTAAAATGACCTTAATGCCCCTCCCTCTCCCTATAAAAGGATAAAAAACATTTTTTTTTCAAAATAAAAAGTTGCAAAACAGTCATAACAAAAAATCATATAAAAATTAAATGATTTACATTATTATTATATAAAATTGCCATAACTAAATGTAATATGATATTTAAAGTATGTAGATTATGTAGAAAAATTCAAAATTCAAAAAAATATATATAATTCACCTCATCTACCTATCATGATGGCGAGGGGGACGTTGTATCACCAGGATCTCCAATATTCTTGACTGTGAGGTAAGGTTTGGAACTTATGAGAGATTTTGATAGACAAGGGCTGAGGGAAGGGGAGGGGGTACGAGGCGGTAAGTACAAAGAGTAACCTGCATCAAAGGGGGCAGTACCAAGAAGTAGATAAGTATCTATAATATCTACGGTCATAAAATAAAAATTTGTTTCAAATTGTATTTTTTTTATCTGCATTGATGGAACCTCAACAAAAAAACATTTACTAAAAAGTTGGGGTTCGGTCAAGGTAGATCCAAGAAACACAATTTTAAAAATGTATTTTTTATTAAAGGATTATCTGCCAACGTTTCGGCTTACATTGTAAGCCATCTTCGGGGTGTAGAAAAACAATGTCATGAGAATACAATAATAATTGAAATTAGTATAATAGAGAATTACAATTTTATAATGTGATATCAAGAGTATGAATGTAGAAAGCTATGTAAGAAAATTTAAAGTTTATGAAATACATTTTTTATAATTAAATACATTTATTAAATTTGTGTTTTTTGGATCTACCTTGACCAAACCCCAACTAAAATCATCTTAGAATAATATCTACGGTCAACAAACTCTCCTTTTGAATTTACTAAAAAGTTTCAAATTTTTTATGCCTCTTGATATTTTAGTTGTAATTACTGCGCAGGCGTATTGTAGGGCGTGAAGTATCCAGCTCTCGCTGTGATGGCACTTTCCCCAAAGACATTTTACCATGTGGCGAATTATCCTCCCCCCAGAGTAGAGGAGCCCGTGGGAACGGGGACAGGTGACCCCCCTCCGATCACCTCAGCAGCAAACTTTAATCACCTCTCCTGCCCTGGTGGGGTCCTCCACCCCTCTTGAATCATAGATTTCCATCTAACCTCTCCCCTTGCAGACATGGTTTTCTCCACCACCGGGGGGCGGTTTTTAATTGAGCCCTAGTCAGGAGCGCCCCTAATCAATTGCTGTCCTTCTTATCAACTTTCTACAGTCAGCAACAGGCTTCTAAATTTGGCATATCAGCTTTTAATGTACCATAAATAATGGAATTTATTTTTGAAATTGAACCCAAATGACCAACAAATATTACCATTTTGATTTGGTTAAAATTATATTGTCTTGTGTAAGGTTATTTATATCTCGCTAGAATTCAGCCTGCATTTTTATTTATGTAACAAATATTTCTGTAAAAGAAAATAGAGCTTCATAATTTATTCCTTGGATATAACTACTTGTAAAATAACGAAATATATATAAATTCATACATAAATATTATTTTTTGTGGTATTTAATCTCACGTAAATTTTAACAAGTTTTTAGTGCAAGGGAACAAAATGAAAAATCTAACTCTCCCAGCCAGGACGCGAACCTGGGTCTCCTGCTATCCGGGCTGGTGCGTTTTCCATTTACGCTACCGAAACATGTCTGATAAGTTATAAAATTTCCCGCACTATAAGTCCTGGCTGGGACAGTTTGATTTTTTACGTTCCCTTGCACTAAAAAAATTGATAAATTTATACATTTTTTGTCTAGTAATATTAATTTAATTGGAAGTGTTTGAAGTTTAACTTAACAATTATTTTTTTATACATAATGACTCTTTATCTGAATTAGTTAAGAAAATTTCAGTTCTTTTCAGTTCAATAAAAATTTATAAATCTCTGCAAACCAACAATAAATTTTGATAAAAAATAAAAAATTTAAAATCATTCCAAATAGTAATAATAATAATAATAGTAGAAGAACAATAATGAGCATTTCTCCTAGATAAATGGTCTTTGTAATAAAATATTAGTCATTGATTAATAATAAAGGTCGTCAAACTTTAATAAATTTCTATTCTTTTGTAAATAATATATATGAAGTATATTTTTGTTTTTCTATAATACTGAACAATTTATAAGTTTTTGGGGCTAAATTATATTAATTATTTATAGAATGATGTATGACTATAACTTAAATAATTTATATATATGATTTGTGTTATTAAGTAATATAAATACTGCTCATCATACTAATGGAAGATAATTTTAATTTTAGTTCAACTAGCTTTCCTGAATTCTTTTGTACCTCACTTTTTTTGACGACATTTGAATTTCCTTATTCCCTCAGGATATATGATGAAAAATATGATTCTTGAGTATATCATTCTAGTTTTACAAATTCAGAAATTCTACCTAGTTCAGTGATTTGTTGATTTAGTTTTTTTATTTATTTTTTTTAATTTAGATTATATCACTACTCTTACTACATAATTCTTAAGTTGCAAAAAAATATTTTAAAGTTAGTATAAAAGTATTTTAATTTAGCGTGTAGTTTTAATTTTTTTTTTTTTTTTAATTTTCTTTATGGAAGTCAATATGATTTTTGAATGAATCCTTAATAACTTCACTGAAGAGGCGTCCAAGAATGTAAAACTTGTCAAGCAATAAATGTGTTTTGACAGATGTCGTTCTTGTTCATTTTTCTTTTCGACTTACGTCAGAAAGTTCTTTGCTTGTATTGTATACTTCTTTTGAATGACTCGTAATTTACGCTTCTCGTTTTGCGTTATTGTATTTCGTGAACTATAATAAATATGTTCAGCTTACTCGGTAGTTGGTGTGCCGACTTGGCTGAGGGTCACCGCGAGCCTGGTGCTGCGGTTCAAGCCCCATCATGGACAAGTTCTTATCGAGAAATATAAGCTTGCCCTGTGCCCTGGGTGTTCATAGTTAAGTGGATTCCTTTAGATAGTTTCTCCTTCCACGACTCTTAAGTGGTTGTTCGGTTAAATTCTTAACTTACTCTTTACTGACCATCTACAAGACTATAATACAACCAATCAGGACCTACGGTGCAGAATTGTTGGGTGCCGCTAAGCCTTCCAATATCCAACGAATACAATCCTTTCAGTCCAATATGCTCAGAATCATTGCTAACGCTCCATATTATGTGTCCAACTCTACCCTTCATCACGGCTTTAATAATCCTTTCGTCAATCTCCACCCGCTTCAAGCTCTTCCATAGTAAACTCCAATTTCAACCCAATCCCTTGCGACCTCATGGGCCTCAATGCCTAAACTTATTAGGAGAGGGGTCGATGGGCCTCTTCGCCCTGATGACCATTTATTTATTTTTTAGTTATTTTTAATTTATATATATATATATGGGGTAG
>KZ807258.1:443193-480341 GCA_000696205.2 Oncopeltus fasciatus | reverse complement strand
TATATATAGGCCTGTGTGTTTAATGTCACATCATTTGTCGAAGCACAGGTAAGATGAATATTAAAATAGCACTTCGTGAGAATATGGGTAGGAAAGGTTTCTTTAAGGAAAAGCTTAAGCATAACTTTTATCCAAAGTTAAAATTAAAAGTCCTTAATTTTTTTTTGTATTATGTTTTATTTAATACCATTGAATTTTTTTTTAAATTTATCTATCTATAGTTTAAATTCATTAGTGGTTTTTGCACGACAGCTAGCTCAAAGGAAACTGTAGTTTGTCCCCAGACTCTCATTAAGAAACTAAACAAGGGGCTGAAACCAACCCGTCGCTGGCCGCAGTTTGGACAGTGGCTCTCTGTGTACCCCCATCCTCCAGGTTTGCACAGACCTGGTGTCTCACGGGGCACTACCCTTAGCCCTATTCTGTGCTTCTCATATATACGTAGTACCGCCCACCTAAATTGGAAAGGGTCTTTCTAGTTTCGGGTCTACATCCAGCTTTGGTTCGAATGGTTTATTTAATTGGTATGCCTATTCTTCATGAGCTTACTATAATTTTGATTATACGTTAAAAAAAATATCCTAATGGTTTACTAATATTTAGAAGATATGAGTTGTAGTCGGGAGACATTCCGAATAACTTTTTTCATTAAGTGTTAGCTTCCCTTTCAACCACTTAAGGTCGTGGAGGGAGAGGCTGTCTACAGTTTGTCATCCTAAAGTAAAGTTGATAATAATTAAGAATTATATATTATATTCGAGTGGCAATAAACTTGTGTATGAAATGAACATAACAAACTAGTTAAAAAACATCTAATAATAAAATCTACGGTCAAAAATTAACTCTCCATTTTTTTTAATAGTAGAACTTCGAGATGGATCCATAGCTTATACGTTAAAATGTACAAATATTTTATTTGGTAGTAATTTTTTATACCACGTAAATTTTAACCAATTAATGAGAGGGAATATAATAAAAAAATCTATCTGTCCCAGCCAGGAATCGAACCTGGATCTCCTGCTATCCGGACCGGCGTGTTAAGCCATTACACCACCAGGAACACGAAGTTCTCGTCTTTCTCATGGGTTAGGCTCTCGCTAGTGTAGAGGGAATTTAATGAGATATCTAGCTAGTCCTGATGTAATGGCTTAACACCCCGTTCCGGATAGCAGGAGATCCAGGTTCGATTCCTGGCTGGGACAGATAGATTTTTTTATTCTATTCCCTCTCATTAATTGGTTAAAATGTACATTTTGTTCATTTGTATTTCAAGTAGGATTTTAATTTTCTATTCTTACATTTATAATTATTGTTCTTATAATTTCTTTTTATTATTTTTTTAAATTAATAAAAGTGAAATAAATAAGCTATCCTATCTTATTTTTATTTATAATAAAGCAATTATAATTTCTCTAGTTCCAATGGTTTACACCATTCTTCCTTTAATCACATAAGGCTTTGGCTCTCTCATCTAGAGTGATAAAGGGATAGGCAATTTAAAGAAGCATTGAAAGAAAAAATAAAAAAAAAATCCAAATAACATTTCATAGATTATTGGCGTGCTGTGTATCCGTGATGCTATTTGAGGGGGGATTATGGGGGGTGTTGGACGAGGTAATATGGAGAGATGGGATGAGGTTATGGGTCGGTGGGATGCCTATTTTTACCCACCTTCCGATAACTTCCCACCTTATCAGCAGTTAGCCTACTTCTCTACGCGCTACTATAATTGCTCTCTCTACTTATATAGAATGGTGGTTTATGTTTCCCTGCTGCCAACAGTCTCCACTATTGCCTCCTTCCGGTAGTAGCTGCAAATCCTTATTTCTTAGATCCTCTATTTGTATTAATGTAAAGAGGGAGGGGATCGGAGAGATGCCGGCTCTAATAATAGGCAGCTGCTGATTTTACCATACAAATATTTATCATTTTGGTTTTGAAACATTTAAAAAATATAAAAGGGGCGCCGGGATAGCTCACGGGATCCGTACGGGTCTCGCAATCCTGACGCCGCGGGTTCAAATCCCGCCCAGGTCAATCTTTTATTTATAATATAAAAGCCATGGGTGTTTAAAATGAGGTGGCAACCTGTAGATAGCCCCTCCCTCCAATGACCCCAAGTGGTTGCAAGGGAGGCTAACACAGCAAAAAAAAAAAAAAAAAAAAAAAAAAAAAAAAAAAAAAAAAAAAAAAAAAAAAAAAAAAAANAATAAAATGTTGACCAGTCATCCTTTCCTTTCTTATTTATTACACTCAGCAAAATAATACGAATTAATCATACGATCAAAAACAGATGTAAAATGTAATTATAAACATGTAAAGATATTTAATTTTTTGAACTAGGCGGTTCCCAATTTCTTAAAATTTATATATAGAAACGCGTTATTTTGAATTTATATGTAGAACTGTTAAAAGAATTTAATTTTAGTTCAAGTCACATAAGATAAAGAGAAAGTTTTTTTTTTACCGTAGATGTTATTATTAGATGATTTTAGTTGGGGTTCGGTCAAGATCCAAAAAACATGACTGAGTCATGGAAAAGTGAACTTAGGGACAGGACGTCCTCTCTCATCTTCATGATAGCCCTGAAGATGGCTTGCAATGTAAGCCGAAACGTCGTGAGATAATTATTTTTTTTAAATACTCTTTAAAAAAAAAATTTGTATGTTTTTTGTGACCTACCTTGTCCGAACCCCAACGAATATCATCTAATAATAAGAATTAATGTATACTTCATACTTTACATAGGCCAAACAATACAACTTATTTTATTAGTATTTTTTTCTTTATTTGAATCGTACAAGGAGCCATAAAAAATCTCACTACCTCAGCCGGGAATCGAACCTGGGTTTCGACTACACCACCGAGGGAGATGAGAATATAAGTGAGGGGCGGGGAGCCTGAAATTATTCCCATCTCCCTCGGTGGTGTAGCTGCTAGCTCAGCCGGCCGGATAGTTTGGCCGGGTTCGATTCCCGGCCAAGGTAGTAAGATTTTTCCTGGCTCCCTGTACGATTCAAATAAATAATGAAATGTGGGTCTACTTTACCACAATTATCATCATGATTTTTTTTTCTTGTTTTCTGTAAAACATTCATCAGAAAACTTTTAGTTTTTGAAAAACTTATTTCAGTTTCTCTTCGAAAGCGCTCAGTTTCAATTAAATATCATTATTTCCGAGCGAAGTTTAACTGTTTTTTTTATTCCTTGTAATGGAATAATAGTGTTTATGTGAATTGTACATTTGCGTGGTACTTGGTAGTGGTACTTGGCGCAGTGGCGGGGAACACGAATGAGAGGGGGGGGGGGCTGGCAGGGAAATGAGAGTACGCGTCTGATGTGGTCGGTGGCGGCTAGCTTTGTCGGCACATGTCGTCTCGCATTAGTGTGATTGTGGTCCTCATCAGAGATGTGTGTGTATCTCTGCGGACCGGGCAATACGCCTGCATCTGTACATATTGGCCGGGGATGTGGCCCCATTCATCTGTCCCACCGGTATTATATCTCCCATCGCCTTTGCTCCAGTGATTACTCTCCGCTGGCGTAGGTCCACTTAGCTGTGGTCAGATCTTGATGATGATGATGATGGGCTTTGTCTATAGTGGTTGAAATGGTTACTCTTTCTGTGACCATTATCATCATTTGTCCTGAAGATGGCATAAAATAGGCCCATTCCTCATTTTCCCAGGGTACTTTATTTCCACCAAAACCTGAAGTCCTACCATAGTCTGGATTGAAATCTCTGAGTAATTGTTTTTCTACTTCAGAATTCGACGTATAGTTCATTTTTCCTTATCAGAAATATACTACTGCTATTTAGGATCGAATCATAACTGATATCCATTCACAGGTAGTTTTATCACGTTGTGCTCCCTCAATATTATACTAATTTACAGACTAATAAAATTTTGAAAAAAAATAAATAGATTTTTCAAAGTGAATAAAATATTCTAAAACAATTTAAAAAAAATCTAACTGTCCCAGCCAGGAAATCTGGCTGTTTAAAAACAGTTAGATTTTTTATTTTCTTCCCTTGTACAGTGGGATTAAATACCACAAAAAAAAAATATTTATAAAACAATTAAACTGTTTTCAAAAGTATTTAATTTTCTCTTTACTGCATTTACTTACAATTTCGAAGACTAATAACTAATGATGTGCCTTAGCAGTTTAAAATCCAAACACTTATAATAGGCCTTATACCCTGATTAAAGTTTAATCACATTAAATTTCTTAGTTTACCGATTCATGAAATAATTCGGGTTCGGTAAAATACAGTTTTTTAGGGGAAAATACAGTTTTTTCCTTCCAAAAGAGGATTTTTTTTTTTTTCGTATGATATTTTCATTTCTGATTACAGCTAACAGTGTCATGAAAAAAAGATAAGAAATAGAATAGGCAGTAATTAGAACAGATAAAAATAATAGTAATTAACAAGAAAATAAAGTAATTGACAGGAAAATATGTTAAAGTGTTTAAGAATATAGAGTATTCTTAGATCGATTCTAAGATAGATATAGAGAGCAGCAAATCCTTTCTAAAAAGTGCCGGTGCGCATACTGTTTACCAGAGAGCGCTCTTGCTTGTCAACGTACGAAAATTAAAGAAGGCTTTAAATTCGGCATTTAACCTTTAGTTCGGTTAACCCGATGTGATCAGTTCCCTTCCGGTCGACTATATTAGTAAAAACTATTTCCACAAAAATGTTATTATATATTCTTAAATGGAGTGTTGACCGTAGATATTCTTATTAGATGTTTTTTTTGTTAGGATTCGGTCAAGGTAGATCAAAAATACAAGTTTAAAAAAAAAAAAAAAGTATTTTTTTTAAATTATCTGCCTATGTTTTAGTCTATATTGTTAGGCATATTCAGTGCTGTTGGAATACAATGTCATAAGAATAAAATAAAAACAAAAATAATGATTTACAATATTATAATATAGAATTGCCATAACTAAATGTAATGTGACATCAAAAGTATGAATGTAGTAAACTATGTAGAAAAATTCAAAATACAAAAAACTATTTACCAAAAAAAAAGAAAATTGGTAATTTTTTTTACTCACACCTTCATGATAGATAGGTGTAGTAAATTATCATTTTTTTTTTTTTTTTTGTATTTTGAATTTTTCAACATAGTTAACTGCATTCATACTTTTGATATCACATTACATTTAGTTAATGTAAATATTAATACATATTATTAAGCAATTCTGTATTATAGTATTGTATATCATTTAATTTCGAATTGCCAATGAAACGTTGGCAGGTAATAAGTAATAAAAAACACATATTTTAAGATTCGTATTTTTTTTGTATCTACCTTGACCGAACCCCTAGAAAAAAAAAAGCATCTAATAATATATGACATATATATATATAGTCTTACATTTTTATTAAGTTAGCCTTGTGCATGTCTATAATCTGAGTCCATGTCAGAAAAAAAAAAGTTTTAGTTATAAAATGTTTCATGAAACCATAAAAAACAAAAGAAGAAAGACTTAATTTTCTCATTAGTATAGCATATGGTGCTCTGTACCTATAACAATTATGTATATCCTCTAATGGTTTCTTTAATTCCTTCGTCAATTCCTGCGGCGATAACCTTCACGAAGGGAACCTTCACATTATGCTTGGCTAACGTTGCGAATCGCCTCGATGTAGTGGATTCAAGGGGCTGTTCTCTTTCGTTACGCATGCTCTGTTTCGGTAGACTGCGTCAAGCATAAAGCTCTAGTTGAGCTTCTGAACTTGCATTCTTTGAGGTGTACTTCTGTGGCTGTAACCATTCCACGTCCGAAAGGTTGGGGTCTTTGGAAGCAACAATAGCACCTAACACTCATTCGGGTTCTAGCTTTTCCTTATGTTTTCTGTTCGAATATTTAACGCTTTCATTGGTGTCTTGATGACGAAAAGTAAATGAGTTATTTTTATAGTTAATTATAATTATGGTTAACTCATAAATGTAAATTGTGAAGAAAAATGTATTTCTTATATTTTATGTCAGTTTAATTATTCCATAAAGGTACTGCTGGATATGAATCTTATTATATATTAAACAAATAATGAGAGGGAATAGAATAAAAAAATTTAACTGTCCCAGCCAGGAATCGAACCTGGATCTCCTGCTTTCCGGGCCTGTGCACTTACCAGTTATGCTATCAGGACGCGCTAGATATCTCATTAAATTCCCTCTACACTTATTATATATTTCTTAGTTTGCACTATAGTTCCCTAATATTTTTCAACGAGATTTCATGTAATTGGGTATTAACTATCCTTATAAACGAGTTTTTATCATTATCTAATTAGATTTTCTATGATTATTCTCTAAGTAATAATCATTCAAATTCATGTGTTTGTTATTGACTCGTTACCCAAAAGTTCTGATCTGAAGTGAATTTCATCAAAGTTTTAAGTAAAAAAAAAAAAAAAAAGAAATTCATGTTCAATTTGTTTGCAATTATTTTAATTACAAGTTTTAAATTGATGCGGCATAAAATTCTTGACGGATGTAGAAAACATTATTTGAGAAGCTATTAATCTTGAAGAATTTCTATTCCAATTTCTGTATTCTTTTTCTTGAAATGTACTCCAGATCATTTACAAACATAAACTCTGGTCGGTATGATTAGTTTCTTCGAAAGATGAAATAATTGATTTGATGTTTTAATCACTTATCAGAAGATTAAAGCCTTCAAAGGCTGGAAATATAATATTCCTGTTGACTACAATGCTTGATGAAGAGCTTCTTCTTCTTTTGGGAATACTTAGTTAAAGCTTGAGAAGTTCTTAGCATTAATCTGATATTGTCTGTCGGGAATCCGTGTTTGCCATACAAATCTTTTTCCACTTGGAGAAAGGGCTTAGCGAGTTAAGAAGGCTGATGGAGGATTGGCAGAGGCCGAGTTGGATAAGCGATGCTCCGAGGATTATACTAAGAAGAGAAAGGGAGATGTTAATAGAGAGAGAGAGAGAGAGAGTAGGGGTGAAGCCCCGACAGCAGGTGGGGAAGAGGGAGGGTGGTCCAAGAAAACTTAATATCTCTCTGCTGGTTCATAATCCCGAGGGACGGGCTGAAACTTTTCGGATTCCTTCCTCCGAGCGCTTTTGCTTATAAACATAATGACATCCTTCCATAAATCTTGGTCGGCTCCTTGTGTGTGTCCTTTGTGGCAAACTTTCCTTCATTTATAGCATTCCTCGCCTCCTCTATGTCATCCCCTCACGCAGGAGCTGTGTAAGCTATCCTGCACTTAGTCACCCTTTGATGAGGGGTGGCTGTTGCAATCCTACATTCTGGGTAGTGCGAAATACACCTCCGCCCTTCTCTGGGTGGACCGTGGAGTAATAGGTTCAAGAGGTTTTACGGCTTCGGTCAAAATATTGATTAAAAAAAACAAAACAATACTTTATACTTATTCGCCGACGTTTCGGGTTACTTTGGAAGTCATTTTCAGGGCTATCACAGATCAGTAGGAACGTTCTTATCAATATGGAGAAATCTGCATAGCATTTTAATGAAAATGTTGGAATAAAATATTTATAAAGCAATTTTTCTGTCGCTTTCATGGTAGTTTTGAGGGTATAAAATAATGTAATGAATAATAAATAATACATGCAAAATTATAATAAAAATTACATGCAAAAACCTTTCAAGACAACTGTCGGCATCCCTGGCAAACCATGAATCCAATTTAGGCAAACTTAGGTGCATTTTAAGAGATACAGGCATATATGAAAAAATTTAATTAACCCAACAGTCAGGGCGTAATAACCATGATGTTGATCGCCCTACAACCTGATCCTAATCCTAATCCTAAATAATACAATTTGATGTTTTTTTGTTGGGATTCGATCCAGGTAGACCCAAAATGTACAATTAAAAAAAAATGAATACCTTCCTACACATTGGTATGAGATGACAATGTAAGCCGAAACATTGGCAGATCATTAAAACAATACACATGTTTTTTAAATTGCATTTTTTGTATCTACCTTGACCGAACCCCAACAAAAAACATTAATAATAATATATACGGTCAAAAAACTCTCCGTTTGAATAAATAATATACTTTTTGAATAAAATTTTATTTTTAATTAATATTTTGCCTTAACCCCTAACACCTTTTCAGTATATTTATTGAAACTTTTTTAGGTTTTATTGTATTCCTTAATAAGGGCTTTTCGTAATAATTTGATATAACATAAGTGTTATATCAAATTATTACGAAATATAACATTTCCAATTGTTTATGTATAGTATTTTATATTTGCCGTTTTATTGTATTAAAATTATTTCTTCAAAATAATGAAATAGTTTCCTCACCGTTTTTAAACAAGTCAGCTGAATGGTCCTATTATAAATTACACATACAAGCACACGCGCGCTGGTTTATGGTTTATGGTTTATGGGCTCTAGGTATAGATCATGTGTGCCTGTCAAAGTTCTATACGTTCAGTTATACGTATACACAGTCGGGTGAGCGATCAGGTAGTTTTATCAGAGATAAAGATAACGGATTCTGCTTCATGTGCAGTTCTTGTAGCTTTATGTACAGTTCTTTGTAGGGGTTTTCTTAGTCAGGGGTGTCTTTTTCCATGCCGCAACGTAGATTGTGCGTCTTAACTGAAGGGATTATTTCTTAAGCCTTCCACTTGTATACCAGCGCTCCAAATACAACGCATGCATCTTAGAACCAGGCGTAGCAACCTCAATTTTCCTTTTAAAATTCAGTTTTCCAGATGAAACTAGTCATTCATGTCCACATTGGATGTAACTAAAGTGATAGCCAGAAAAAAAATAAATACTTTTTCTTGTAGAAAATTTAACATGGGATCACATACCACGATTAATTTCATTATTTAAACAAGTGATGGAATTCGTTTAGAAATCTATTTTTAGCATTGGTTTTTTCACTATTTGTATATCAAAGAAATTAATGTCAGTGAAATAATTTTGTATATTTTCCTAAAAATCTATATTATATAATCAATCAGGAATTCGGATTAAAATATATTTATAAATATATGTGAAAGTCAACTAGTTGCTGCATTTTGACTCCTACTGTTTCCTTGGTTTTTGTTCTTTTTTAGTTATATGATACAGTGTAATTAATATTTGCTGATAAGGTTCTTTATAATCCGTTTTTTATTTATTCATTATAGTTTATGGAGGTTCCAAACTGACGTGTAGGTCGTAAATAAGTAAATGTTAGTGTTTTTTAGACAGAAATTCAAACTAGCGGCATGGAATGCTATGGCCAAATGGCATTAGCGGAGGAGTGTGGGGGCTTCCATTCCCCCGTAATTCGGAGATGGATGTTGGGATCTGAATGGGAAGTTGGATGTGGACAGCACGTCCACAAGCACTGTGACCTGCGGAGTGTAAAACCTGGAAAGGGATTTACATCTTCTCCAGCCCCATTCATGTTTATTGTATAGTACTAATCTTTTCTTTATATTTATTAATGAATTTCATTTCCCGCTGCCCTTCGCCAGCAACACTTCATTATTCATGGGCGCCCTCTTTTGTTGTTTTCCCTACATTCCGACAATCTTTATCTGCTTCACTTTTCCATCCGCTCTTCTCTCTTTATGTAAACAAATATTCTCATACATAGGTATACCCCGCAAACATATCCCTATTATATCTTTTCTGCTTGTATTTCATATTTCCCTTCTGTAAAGTCTAGTATTATTATTCATTTTCGACAATTCGGGAAATGATATCTTTAATAAATAATATTGTATGTTTTGTTCTTTATTCTGAGAAGGTATGTTCTTCAGTTGTGTTATTTCTTTTTACTGATTTACCTTAGAACGTAATAAAAGTTTGTACCATGATTTGAATTTAAGAAAAGTTCTGTTGTATCTTCACTGGACCTAAATCAGTAGAGTGTAAAATATAGTCCTTTCAAAATTGTATTTTATTTGTTTCTACTTGTCCTAGCGTACACAATTTTGAAAATATAATCTATATTTGAGCTTCTTTCTGTAAACCGACTTTGTTCATGGTTGAAAACGATCGTCGTGGAGTGGGCTTGTTAGATCAAAATTTAAAATTTTAATCAGTTAATGTGAGGGAATAGAATAAAAAAATCTATCCCAAAAATCTGTCCCAGCCAGGACTCGAACCTTGATCTCCTGCTAACCTGGCCGGTGCATTAACCATGAGATCCAGGTTCGAGTCCTGGCTGGGACAGATAGACTTTTTATTATATTTCCTCTCATCTAGTCGTTAATTTTTTATTGATTAATTTTTTTTTATATAGTATTAGTGAAAAATTTGCTGTTTCTTATTAAGGCAATATCATTTAAAAACTGACTATATGAAAACGTGCAGACTTTCTCTTAGAATATATGTATTTGGCTAATCACCATCCGAGATAGTGCACTTCTTGCAGTACACTCACAGAGCACATTATCAATAGCTTATTGCTAAATGATTTCTTTAGCTGGTAAATCATGATAATATTTAATAATATAATATAATAATGCAGTTCAATTATAAACTTCTCCGTTCCGTGCAAAAATGGTCACAGCAGCCGGTTGCTGGATTTAATCAAAGCATTACCATCGCTGCAACATCCCCTGGTCTGCCGTATTTTTGTCATCCTAGCTAATTACGATTCCTTCTTTGACTCCCGATTAAACTAATTACTCTCACTACTTCAGCTACTGTGCCCATTTCGTCTTCTTGAAAATCAATTTCTGTTTTCTGTTTACAATGGTCATTGAATAATTAACAAACTCTTGTATTCGCTTTCGTAAAATCCTGATAATTTTTTTTTTTTTTATACCCTGTACCGCCTTCCAACATTAATTTTTTTAGTGAGTGGGGTGAAGATGTACGTATTTGCAAGGGTTGACATAGTGGAGGAAGGGGTGAGGTGGATAGGCGGTGGTGCGGCCGCGAGTGAGGCGGACCTGCGAGGTGGGGAGAGACGCGCATGCCCCACCCCTCCCCCCGAGAGGGTGGTGGTGGGGGTAGGAGCCCGTCTCCCAGTAGCAACTCCCAGGCGGTCCAGTCCGCTCGTCTGCCTCTCACTATCTCTCTGTCTCTTATCTCACCCCTCTCTCTGTCTCTCTCAGCGCAGGCGGGCCGCCTCTCCGTCACAACCAGCCACATCCGACCTTACCCCACCTCACGAAAAATCACATCGCGTTCGACAATCACTCACAGCGACCGCGAAAATCGCACCGCCGAAAGGCGCGTAACAACTATGTCTTTCTCTAAAATCTAATCTATCTTTTATATAAAACAAAAAAAAATCTTTCTATTTATGATATAAAAGTAGGAGTAATTTTACACTTCTCGTCTGTATTCTTGTCTTTTCTGTGTTTCTCACGTCAATTCTAAGCCGTGATCTTTCTGTAACTTTATACTTACACTTCTGTGATCTATACTCTTAAGACAATCACTCTTTTTCTACTCTAAAATAAAATCTATTTCGCTGAAAGAAAACTTCTTGACAATCATTTAGCTCACTTTCAAAGCACTCTTTAGACTGAATCACTTTTTGAAAGATAACTCTAACTCTTCTTTCATTATTATAGCGTTCTAAATTTTCAAATTTAACCTCTAAAGGATATTTGAGGCCTAACATTAGGATTTCCTGTTTAGCGTGTGTAGTTGAGGTCTCGTCGCTTCTCTCTCGTCAGTGCGGGAACTCGTCTCTTGGAAAATCTCGCTAGTGTTGCGTCCTTCCTTCTCTTGCACTTTCGGTCTAGGAAATCCGTTCAAGATTGCGTATTACCAGCCTTGGTCGACGCTCCCCCTGCCCTGCCCCCACTGTTTCTGCCCTTCCTGCGCCCCTCATCTCCCTCAGTACCAGTTCTTCCAGGCTCTCCCCCTTCCCCTGGCCGCCTACCACGAAGAGGAGCAGCTCAAGTCGCTCGTACAGCACACCGGTCCCGCCGCAGGTCTCCACCTCGCAGCCAACGCCGTAGGTCTACAGCACCACTTCGACATGGTAAGAGAATGACAACCCCAAAATAATCTCACAAAAAAAAAAAAAAAATTGTAAATAAATTGAAATAAATACTGCACCAATGAGGAAATACCATTAGAAAATCCACTGCCTTTCCTTCTATCCCTTCTCCAATTGAGCACAAGCATTGCACTTCTTCTAGAATCTGCACGAATATGTCTTACCAGCACTTGCATGTTTATCAGCACCTGTCGTTTTCTCTTTCATTTGTCTGCAGGGCTAAGCACAACACACTGTCCAGTCAGTCTCCCTCTTGAGGAATGGCTTCAATTGCAGGTGGATTCCAGAATTTTTTTTTTTTCATTTTTAGAAGAAATTGCTACGGGTCACTCATGCTTGGACAGCTACGGAGTGTCGTTTCAATGTGTAGTTTTCACGGCAAGTAACAGAACTTCCTCATGTATTTCTTTTCCAATTCTAGCTTGGGATGTGTCGTTGGGATCGGATCAAATAAATTAGTAATATTGTAATTATTACTTAAATATATTTTAATGGATATTGCATGGTTTTTATTTAATTAAGATTTATTACAATTTTCTCTATGGTTCTTTATATTGAATTTATGTATTTGGATAGAGTTGTGTTTAATATTAATTTTTTCTGTTTATTCTTTCTTTTATTATAATATTTAAATCCTTCTGATACATTCTTTGAAAGGGTATATTTACAGTCATTAAAATTATAGATTGATTCAATTTGGTCTGTGATTCGTTGAAATGAGGAAGGATATAGCTCCTTTGTGCCTTTAGAAGAAATAAGAAGAGGAAACAGCCATTAAAAAAAGAAGATCGAAGTAAAGGAAGGAAAAAAAAGAAGGGTGGGGTGGGGGGAGGGCAATTGAGGTAGCGTCGTCTGTGTTGGGGCGAAATGAAAGGGAAGAGGTGGAGGCTGGAGGAGGAGGAATCGGTTTTACCTTGGGGAGGCCGAGGCCCCCCCGAGCCGTGGTCTATTATCTCTGGGGCAGGCCGGCGCATTCCTTCTGTACAGGCGCGGAGACCGCAGCAGACAATCTTCTCCGACCGCTCGGCACTGGTTCGCAGCACTCGAAGACTTCCGCCACTTGTTGACCACTGCCAGCTAGCTGAGGAGCACGAAGCACTGAGTCTGCTGTCTGCTTCTCCGATACCCTTATCATTTTTTTTTTTTTTTTTTTTTTTACCATAGATATTATTATTAATGTTTTTTTTTCTTGTGGTTCGGTCAAGGTAGATTTTAAAAAATGCAATTTAAAAAATGTTAATTTTTTTTAAATTATCTACCAACGAGTCAGCTTACATTGTAAGCCATCTTATGGGTTATCACGAAGGATCCCATTTTCATGACTGTAGCAGGTTATTTAAAAAAAAATACACATTTTTAAACAATTTTTAGTGCAAGAGAGCAGAATAAAAAATCTAACTGTCCCAGCCAGATATCTGCAGAAGATGATATATTCGTCTGCCTCGGAAGTTAGACTCTCGAGACTAGTGGGGGGAATTTAATAACTTACCAGATTTGTCTCGGTAGCGTAAGTGGAAAACGCACCGGCCCGGAAAGCAGGAGATCCAGGTTTGGGTCCTGGCTGGGACAGTAAGATTTTTCATTCTGTTCCCTTGCACTAAAAATTGTTAAAATTTTTGTTGGATTAAATACCGCAAAAATATAATATGAAAATACATTTTTAAATTGTATTTTTTGGATCTTCCTTTTACAGAACTCTAACAAAAACATCTAATAATAATATCTATCTGCTTCAAAATCATAATGTGTTGGTTTATTTTCTAATGAGCGCCAATCGTAATTTCAATAATTCTTTTCTTGCATTGCTCTTATGTTTTGTCAGAAAACTTGAAGACTTCAAAAAATTAATTTATTGCTTAATAAATAATAAACCTGTAAGAGGTAGTCAGGGTTCGGTCGAAATGTTGATTTCATACCAAGTCATAAATTTTATCATTTTACCGAGCCTACTGCTACAATCATTTTTCTTCACGTCTAGCAACCTGACTCCAAATTTTATTTATTTATTTAATTTTGATACTTTTTACGAGAATTAATGGTGATATTTTAGGATTATCTAACTTAATTATATTTGTTGATTGGCATCTGTCTCCTCGAACCTAACAAATGCCTTACTCTCTATTTAGAATATTAAATTTAATATATGATCCGATTACTACAGAGCAGCAAACAGAACGAATTATTAATAGTTGTTAAAAATAGACTTTTTCACAAGCTGCAAGCTCAACGAATTCGCTGAAGTAAAAATTTGTGCTTTTGGCGTAATTCCGTAGTGAACTGTACGAATTCCCGTGAGGTTTGGAGAAAAAAAAATTTTTTAGCTTGGCAATAAAGCATGAAGTAACTTTTTATAATTGTCTCTGTGAATAAATAAGAGAGAGAGCTAACCTATGTTTATAATCGGCTTCCAGGTTTTTATTCATTTCAATACTTGTTTAGTGGGAAACACGAAGCTGCAACTTAAAAGCTAGAAGTTTTTCGCGTCCGTCCTTTTCCGCTTTTCCAAGTTCCAAAACGTGGTACGTCATTGACGAATGTTTGGGTAGCATGCAGTAGAAGGTGTACGATACATATAAAAATGTTAGAAATTAATTTTCCAGTGGGTAGTTGCAGAGAGGAATGCTCTAAATTGCTCCGTTCAATTAATTATAAGACAAGCACCTGCTTGTTTGACTCTTAATTCAAATTTGCTCTATTAATTTATCGTGCCTGAGGCGTGAGGGAAGCCAAAGTGATCCGTTCAGGTTTCTATAGAGGGTTCAAATCCCTGCGAAAATTTTGTAGAGAAACAAAAGCTTGCCCATGGCTGTAATAATATGGTGGCTATCTGCAGATAGTCCCTCCATTTTAACTGTAAGTCAAGGAGAGGTAAAAAGAATCATCATACATCATTAAAAAAGTAATTTATTCTTTTTATTTATTATCATAAATTCGAACTATTTTATTAAAGTATTGCAGTGTTATAGGGGAATTACAGGAAAGTTTATGCTATTATTTCTACAGAAATTTGTTTTCATTTTTAATAGATACCCGCGCGTTCACACCACACAATCACACACACACAATCATTCTCGAATGTGCAAAAGATAACATAAGTAAATATTTAATTTGGTTGTGGTTTATTATCCCACGTAAATTGTAAACATTTAATGAGAGGGAATAGAATAAAAAAATCTATCTGTCCCAGCCAACAGATAGATTTTTCCTGGCTGGGAAAGATAGATTTTTTTTATTATATTCCCTCTCATTAAGTGTTTATAACATAACAAGTAAGCAGGTTGAGATTGAGAGAATGGAATGAATTCTTGAGGTGTCTGGAAAGGGGATATTCGGGATGTTCGTGACAAGTTATGGGCTCAAAACGATTGGGATGGCCTTGAAGTTGTGATGGAAAGAAATCTCGTCCACGATTGGTACATAAAATAAGGTGAGTAGATGGTTCAAATGGACTCCAACGAAAAAATTTTAGGGTGATGAAAAGGACTGGAATACGCCAATGTTCAATGGATTTGCAGAGCGCTGGAATCCCCACGTACGCCTTGCATTCCATAGATATACAGAGGACTGTATCTCCTAAACACATCTTATAATCAATGAAATTAGAAAGCTTTGGAATCCTTGGATACGGCAATGTTCAATGGATTTGCAAAGCGCTAGAATCCACACGTACGCCTTGCATTCCATAGATATACAGAGGACTGTATTTCCTAAACACATCTTATAATCAATGAAATTAGAAAGCTTTGGAATCCTTGGATACGCCAATGTTCAATGGATTTGCAAAGCGCTAGAATCCACACGTACGCCTTGCATTCCATAGATATACAGAGGACTGTATTTCCTAAACACATCTTATAATCAATGGATTTGCAAAGCTCTGGAATCCTTGGATACGCCAATGTTCAATGGATTTGCAAAGCGCTGGAATCCCCTCGTACGCCTTGCATGGGCATTTTAAATGGGTATTTAAAGTGCTGGAATTTCGGGTTACGCTTTATGTTCAATAGATTTGCTAAGCCCTGGAATTTAAAAGAGAAATTCACCACACCTTCCTATGAAGAAGGCGAGTTGGCAGTTGTCAAAAAGGAAAAATCATGGTTACTAAGTTGGGGTTCGGTCGAGGTAGATCCAAAAAAACACAAATTAAAAAAAAAATGTATTTTTTTAATTTGGGTTTTTTTTGGATCTACCTCGACCGAACCCCAACTAAAATCATCTTAGAATAATATCTACGGTCAACAAACTCTCATTTTGAACATGGTTACTAAGATATGTAAACGGAAAATGAGGTAAAGTATAGATGTTATATTTGTGATAGGGTTAAACCATTTAAAAAAATTAAATTATACTATTCTACTATGTTCAACATTTTGAAAAAATTTCGAACTCCTAAAATACAATAAATTTAAACAAATTTCTAACCTCGTAAATAATTTCTGAGGATAAAGTTCTACAAATGGGATTTAACAAGCTTAGAGAGTGCTCTTAAGGGATTATAAGTATTGTTAAATATTAAATACGATTAAAACATTTACTGTCCTTTGAAATCCTAAGTTTGATTAAATAAGCTTTAGTCGTACTATTTTTAAAATATCTTATTATCTTTGAAAAATTAAATTTTAACCCTTAAAATAGTTTAAAATGTTATTTTGATGTATTTTTTGTCATCTTATCGGAGTCGTAGCTTGGCACTAATTAATTGTTAAGTTGTTTAATCTTAGTATATTCATATATAGCTAAATCATATATAACGAGTTATTATTAGCAGTAATAATGGAAGTAATTTATTGTAATTTTAATTTTGAAAGTTTATATTGAATGGTAGACACATTGAGTTTTCAACTCCCCAACTCTACTCCTATTTTGAAAATATTTTCGTAGTTATACATTGTATGTGTTCACACGCGCATATATGTGTGTGTAAATATTTATGTTTAAACATTTACCTGCTTTAATTAATGAATTTACCGTAATTACTTTTTTCCGTTTACTCCCCCTTTTCAAGTATTAGTTGGATGAATATAAGGAGATTGAAAATTTGTTCTCTAAAAATTCTCGAACACTAAATAATTTTTATAATACATTTAGATGTTTTATCAAGTATTCAATACTCTACCTTTCCTTATTTCTCAGTATATTAGCTCGTGTCTTTACGGTATGCAGATGTTTGAAC
The DNA here is from genome assembly GCA_000696205.2 of Oncopeltus fasciatus. Classification (NCBI taxonomy): domain Eukaryota; kingdom Metazoa; phylum Arthropoda; class Insecta; order Hemiptera; family Lygaeidae; genus Oncopeltus; species Oncopeltus fasciatus. Next base: position 463,174 of record KZ807258.1, on the reverse strand, counting down.
ATACTACCATTCGGAGTTCGACCTGTGACCTTTACTGTTTTCTTAATCAGCCTGCATAATTTACATACTTTGTCACTCTCATAACTTTTATTTCTTGTAGACTTCTCTCGTTCAAATTACTCTCTTTGAATTTAAAAACAGAAACAGAAAGTACTCTTAAGGTCGATGCATGCTGAAATGGATACACTCAATGCAACCATTATTTTAAATAATCTTAATATTATAACACTTCATGCTCTGATATTGATTTCCCTAATGGCGTTTTCCGTCGTTTGAACATATATTGGTGTAGACTATGCAGAAGAACTATTCCATCATTATCAAAGATATTTCCTTTACATGTCTTCTAGACTTTCAAATCCTTCCAAGTAAAATATTTTGATGTTTCTCAAATCATCAACGTTATTGTGCTAAGGATTATTCTCAGTCGAAACGTGAACTAGATACAATATGAGAATTTACTCTGATATATATTAATGTGAAGTTCTTAAAGAAAAAAAGGCTGTTAAAAGATAATCCTTGTATGAATTTGATAGAAAAAAAATTCCTCGAAGTCGGTGAGTATTTGGAAAATTAGTGAATTAGGTTTTGTCCTGAAAAATCACGTATTTCAAAAAATCATTATTCTATTCTTTTCAAATGAAAGGTACCTGTGGGTAATATGAAAATATGGAACACCATGCAGACTAGAAACAGTAAAAGGAAACAAAATAAAAAGAATGGAGGAAGAAAGGTGAGAGAGCCAGTCCAGGAGAAGGCGACCCAGGGAGGTTCCCAGGAGAGTGGAGACATGAGCTAGCGAGCGAGAAGAAGGCGACCACGCCGAGCATAGAAACAATAAATCCGCGATCGCTGGGCGCTTTCTGTCATTGCCAACAAAGACAATAGGTGATGGCAACACAGAAGACTTCTCTTTAGGATGATAAGAGCATGTGGTCTGGGGTCGTCCACAGGAGATTGGAGACATGAGCTAGCGAGCGAGGCGACCACGCCGAGCCTAGAAACAATAAATCCGCGATCGCTGGGCGCTTTCTGTCATTGCCAACAAATATAATAGGTGATGGCAACACAGAAGACTTCTCTTTAGGATGATGAGAGCATGTGGCCTGGGGGGGTCGTCCCCAGGAGAGTGGAGACATGAGCTAGCGAGCGAGGCGACCACGCCGAGCCTAGAAACAATAAATCCGCGATCGCTGGGCGCTTTCTGTCATTGCCAACAAAGATAATAGGTGATGGCAACACAGAAGACTTCTCTTTAGGATGATAAGAGCATGTGGTCTGGGGTCGTCCACAGGAGATTGGAGACATGAGCCAGCGAGCGAGAAGAATGCGACCACGATGGATGAAGTGTCCCTTCGTCAAACCCTCGCCAAGAGGCGCGCTATAGTACAGGACTCAACTACGAAGGCCAAAGAGGATTTGAGAGCCAGTCCTCGAGGATACTCGCTGCCACTACCACCAGACTGTGTTGCAGGTATGCAGGAGATGACTTACACATGTACTTCTTATCGTACCACAGGCTCAGATAACCATCAGCTCCGCGATGACGGACTATGGGACTACAGGCCGCACACGAAGTTCACCTGACCCCCACCCGTGTTGTTTCTCTATGTTATTAATGTTTTTTTTTTTTTGTTTTTTTTTCCAATTTATTCTAAATATTTATTGAATCTAACATTCAATTATTAGTTTTAACTTGGAAGAGATATTTTTAATGTAGAATTTCCTCGTCTGATCGATAACTTGAGTTTATCTCAATTACTCTTATTTCTGCATTATTCATTAATTATTTTTATCGAGTCATTTAATATGATCATGGAGTGCATGTACGAGTATGTACTTAATTATACCTCTTCTTATACAAATTTGAGTTATTTGTATATGGTATGTTTATTTTTTCATTTAAAGGTATGTGCGCTTTTATTATTTGTGTTTTGTATTTTTAACCTAATACTCTTGAATAAATGCTTTTTTGTTTTGTTTACGAATTAGAGTGTCTTTTATACATTTACACACACTTTAATTAATCTTCCCCAATTAACTGTTTTTTCGTTCTCTCTCCCTTTCAAATTCTGAATAAAATAAATATTTTACACTCATTTTACAATTTTCACCTTTATTACATTTAATCAGCAATTAGATTCGAACTTATTGATTAAAACATAATTTCTCTTGATATCTTCATTTCCCTACCGTTTTTATTTATTCAGTTTATATAGCTCTTTACACACACACACACACACACACACACACACACACACACACACACACACACACACANTGTAAGCCATCTTCAGGACTATCATGAGAGAGGACGTCCTGTCCCTAAGTTCACATTTCCACGACTGAAATGTTTTTTGGATCTACCTTAACCGAACCCCAACTAAAATCATCTCAGAAAAAGTGTTTTGTTTTTGTTCTTCTGAAAACTTCTCTCCAAAAATTTACTTCTTTGTAATTTTTTTATTGTTTTTGTCTGTTCACTAAACTCTTTTTCCCACCTGGATTTATTTACCACACACACACACACACACACACACACACACACACACACACACACACACACACACACACACGTATATATATGTAATTTTTTTTTTTTTTTGTAATCTGGGTTGTTCATTAGTGAATTGTCCGTAATGCGTGAGAATTATCTGTAATTTATTATATCCAAAAGGGATTTCTCGCGTATATTCGTAATATATGAATCATGTATCCAGAGCACTAGGAAATAAGGACAAACTTGTACATATAGGAATAGTCTGTTGTGTTTGATCCAAATATCTTTGCTCTATGAATCATATATCTGTTATGTATAAGTGTGTGTATATATACACATATATTTATGTGTGTGTGTGTGGAGGGGGGGGGGGTTAAGTAGTATGCGAAAATTTTCTGTGGTTTATGGAAATAATCTTATACTACCAATATATTACCTTGGAAGCGTAGTAGAACATATAAGAACTGTTTTGTTTCCTGGTGGTGTTCCATTGTTAATAGTAACAGAATTCTGAACGACACGTTTACGAAGTTTTCAGTGTTTACTTGCAGCATCACGCACAATTATTTGGAAATAGTTTTTGTAATCTTTTATTTATTTAGTTTCTATGGAACTTCTGTGATAGATAGATTTGAGGTAGATCTTTCGATTTGAGTTTTGTTTTTTTTTAACTACAGTGTTTCTTTGAGAAACTTGCATGAATATGTCATTCATCTTTTTTAATTCTTAAACATTAGATTATGTGTTTTATTGAATATCGCCTGACACTTTTTTTTTTTTTTTTTTTTCCGAAATCATTGAAACATTAACGAATCAGTCTTCGGATTTGAGTATACTTGGTTGGGGAACTGATCCACTCCTATGAATACATGTTTCTCATTGGATACTTCTTATTGGGAGTGGTATTTTCAAATTTGTGGTTCAGCGTAGTTCCCCTTCAACGAAAGTCCTGAGAGAGCTTCGTGAATTAAGCCTATTTTCCGCGTTCATTGTATGGTAGATGAACATAGATTGTGGGCAAAGTAATCTCAGAGGGCAACAAGTTTAGACTGACCAAAAAAGTAGAGTCGGGGAAGGGGTCATCCATCGAACTTATATCAGTAAATATATAATATAAACGTTTAATTTTGCATCTATTATTAATACATTTTATTTAGTTACATAAATAAAAGCCGAGACATTGCCAAATGCACACATTTTTTAAAATTTGTATTTTTAATGAATTTACTTTGACCGAGCCCCAACTGAAAAATGAAGCCAAGTTCACCTAACAATCCAGCACATCATAGAGGTTTGCCCAGTTTATCAGAATTACTTCACTAGGGAAGGCATTGGAAGAAATATGGCGGAGTGCCTTGGGAACAACCCCTCTACAGTGGATGGGCTGTTAAACTTTCTTAAAAAAGCAGGTATAGCCCGGAAAATCTAAATTAAAGAATGAGATATTATTTATTATTTTAGTTAATAATAATTTATTTATTAAAATTTATTAAATATATAATAATATTGAAATAAATAAAAAATCCATTAATTTAGGTTGTTATAGTGGGCGAAATAATCCTGATTCCTGTATTTTATTAACTGATTTATAGTGGACATATTAGGGGATGTTTATAGGGCGTAATAACCTAGAAGTTGATTGCCCTACAATCTACTACTACTACTACTAATACCCTACTCAACATGGATTTATAGTGGACATATTAGGGGATGTTTATAGGGCGTAATAACCTAGAAGTTGATTGCCCTACAATCTACTACTACTACTACTACTAAAAAACATCTAATAATGTATGCAAAGTTTTTTTCCGGGTTGGACCGTGTAAAGTTTTTGATGGTTGCCGAGCTTTCGCACATCCTATGATGGCTTCTTCAGGGCTGAATAGAGAATGAGAGCTGCCTTCAAATCCAGGGGTATTTGAAAGCTCGGCAACCATCAAAAACTTTACACGGTCCAACCCGGAAAAAACTTTGCATACATCTGATGACTGTGGAAGCCTACGTGAACAACATCTAATAATGTTAATACCGAATGTAGTTTGTATATTTTCAAAAATAATAGGGCCCGCCCTATAATCATTTTCGTCGACGGTGGTAGGCCCTGAAAAATAACGTCTATCACTTTTGGTGTTGCTCTTTTTTAACTTTTGTGTTTTGTGAAGGTGACATCGTGTCTTGATATTGGTGTAATTCCCTGTCAGAGGGTTTTTGTCGGCTTGAAGCCATTGTTGGAATGCTGTCGTTGGAGGATTTGTTGTCTAAATATTTAGTGAATCGATTCTGCTATCCTTTCATAATGCTGTGCCGAGGGATAAGTGGACTCTCTTCCATGATTGATTTTCCTTATATTATTTTCCCTTCTGCTCGCTTTATTCTATTTTTTTTTTTTTTTTTTTTTTTTTTTTTTTTTTTTTACGTTTTTACGCTGATTTATATTTAAAATAAGCCTTTATGGATATGCACAAGTGTTTACTATAAAGACTAGTTCTCGTGGTCTGATAGATAGTAAATGGTTGGGCCGCTCAGTTCTTGTTGCATTCCTGTAATGTCTGCGAATCATAATAAATATTAATTTCAATAATTATGCATTATAAATTAAAATTTAAGCAAATTATTGGTGACAAAGAGGAGTTATGGTTTCCTCTTGATTATGCTTATTTTAATTAGGTACATAGAGAATAAATTACATGTAATGTAATATAATTTTCCATAATCTATATCCCTTAACAATTAATCGAAACAAAAATTTATTAATGAGTATTTTTAAGAATTTTCCTTGGAGAGTTGTTCGAGTCCACAACTTTAATGTATGAACTAAATTACCTTTTTTTTTTTTTTTTTTTTATTCTTTATAAAAGTATTTGTGTTTTTATGAAATCGAATGAGAATATTCTTCATTTTGTACTTTGACGAAATAAAAATTCGTAAAAAAAAAAAAAAAATGAATAGCAAAATTTTATTTTGTTTTAATTAAGTTCATATAGGCAGTTATACTCACCAGAAGCGGCCGATAGCTAAATCACATTTTTCTATTAGTTTTGCCCGACTCCCCTCTAAAATATCTCTCTCCCTTTTTTGATTATGAAAATATATCGTATCTAATGCGATACAATAATCTGTCTGGGCAATAGCTGAGCGCAAAAAATCTACATGCTCCTCTCCCTTTATAAGGATAATTTATTTTGCCCAGGAACTTACACATCTTCATGCAACCTATGGATGTGGTCTGCCAAAAGACGTGAAACCTTTAAGAGCGTTCTCAAAAGTAGTGAACCATGTATCCCACACTGACACATGCGTGAAATGAGTTTATGAACCTATGGTAGTTTACTCGAAGACCATTACGAAAATTGCTTAAATTTTTACGGACAGTGAGCGGACCTTTTAAATAGGTTTTTTTTTTTTTTTTTTTTTTTTTCCTGTGTTAGCCTCCCTTGCAACCACTTTGGGTCATTGGACGGAGAGGCTGTCTACAGGTTGCCACCCTATTTTAAACACCCATGGCTCAGGACAACCTTCTATATTATAAATAATTCATGAGAGGGAACAGAATAAAAAAATCTATCCGTCCTCGCCAGGAATCGAACCTGGAGCAAGAGATCCAGGTTCGATTCCTGGCGAGGACGGATAGATTTTTTTATTCTGTTCCCTCTCATGAATTATTTATAATTTACGTGGGATAAAAAAAAAACCACAACCTAAATAAAATATTTAAAAACTTCTATATTATAAATAAAAGATTGACCTGGGCGGGATTTGAACCCGCGGCGTCAGGATTGCGAGACCTGTACGGATCCCCTGAGCTATCCCGGCGCCCCCTTATATAGGTTTAAGTTCTCTATTTATTACTGCGAGATTTATTGTTTCTAAGCAGAGATGTACATATATGAGGTGGACACACTGTTCTATGGTAATTCGGATTTAGTGTTGACTAAGGTTGGTTAGTATTAAAAATTAGAGGTAGAGATACAATCGGATTGGTACTTGTGAAAGGATGTCCATTCGGGGCCCACTGTATTTATGCACAAGAGGCTTGGTCATATGTGTTCGTGTGAAAGCACCCTTCTCGATTCCTGTTGTGTGAATTCGCTGTTTTCGTAGAGATTGTTGTCTTCAGCGTTCAGGCTCAATTCGGGATTGAGGTTTCAGGGAGCGGATTGGCTCAGGTCTCTTCAGCCTAGGTCCACATCAAAAATGTCCTTTAGAGATTTCTTCAAACTGACCTCATTTTCAGGCTTTTAACCAACCCATACTTCCATCTTGTTCCAAAATTCCAACTCGCAAACTGAAAATTATTAATAATAAATAAAAATGTTAACTTCTTCAAGCATAAGACGATATATTCGTCTTACTCGGGGGTTTAGACTCGAAGTAAAGTGCGGTGAGTATAATGAATCATCTGGCTTGGTGGTGTATTAGCTAGCATTCTTGCCCAGATAGCAGGAGATCCGGTTCGAGTGCCGACTGAGCTTGGAAGATTGTTATATTCTATTCACTTTCATTTATTGTAGGAAGTTAATCATTAATAATATTTGTATGTATATTATCTATGATAAAAAATATTTCCAGATTTTAATAATTCTCTTCTTTATTTCCCTTCACTGCAAATGAAGCGTTGCGTATGTAAACATGGGAGATTTGCCATGTTTTACATTGTAATTTTTTCTTTACCTTTATCTCTGAAGAGGAATATGTGGGGGTTTACAGGAGGGCTAATATTGTTATTGTGGTAAGGGGAGTGGGGTTGGTTACAGGCATGTGTAGCAGGAGGCATGTCGGCCCCGGGCTGCCGACCGTTCGGCTAAGTTTGATATGCGTGGTCAATAGCAGGTATAGCCTCTGGCTAGGTGCTCTGTTCTCTCTCTGCTCTGCAATACACGGCCCGGGACGGCAATCCGGCGCTCTGTGGCTCCTCTACACGAAGAGGTGGGCATTCCCGACTTCCTGCTGCTCTGTCGGGCAAGAAATCCAAGTCGCGCGTGGACTCCTCACGTGGACACCTTATCGTCGGCATTAAATATCTCTCCTCCACTCCACTGTTGTACAGCTCTCTTCAATAAATTTGTGTTGATAGAGGAAGTTCCATTTAGTATCTTCTGCTCTGCGCATGGGCGAACTCAGGCTGTACAAGTAGCACGAAGTCCCTCTGGACATTCCATTTAAGAGCTGCTTCGATTGTGATTCGCTTCGGTTGGCATAGACAGGCATGCCGAAGTAGCATTCTTACTACTGGGACATTGCTTGTGATCTGTTTCCGAATTGTGCTTATCTTTGGGGACATCAATCTCTACTACTTTGCTTTTGATTTACTTCGGGCTTATTGACGGCTTAGACACACATTCCTTTGCCTTTTATAGCAATGGGAAAAATCCCAGTTTTGACATTCATTGAATATTTCATAATTGGAAATCACTCTGTTTTTCGGGTGACAATCGGTTTTCTCAGTTTTATTTTCTTTAGCCAACGATTTCGATTGGCGGCTGATCAGAAATTACGTGCGATTAGTTTGTCTGGGTGTTTTTCTTCAGTCGTTCAGGAAGCAATCGTTTTTCACGGATTACATTTGAATGAAATAAACTACGAGATCAGGAACGGGTGATCACCTTTTTTTTAAAGAATAGTTTTTCAACAGATTTAAATCATCTTACTCCAACTGAAGTAAAAATATAACTATTATAAAAATTATGATGTATAGAGCTTTCGAGTAATCGAGAAAGATTTTTTAGTCCAAATTATAATTTTAACTTCCATGAATTGTGGTCCATATAGTTAAATTTTCATTATTCACTTAAATGTATAACGAAAACTAAAAATTAAAATTATAAGGATTTGTCGCTCTTGGTTTTGACATGTACCTTATGACTTCTGGTGCAATGGGAAATTTTGATGAGTTAGTTCCTATTTTTCCGTTGTACCCGATACCCTGACAAGTCACGAAGGTGATAGCGTCAGTCCGAAGTCTGTACTCTTGGGTGTATGCAGAACGTGTAGAGTGATAATATCCCTATTCCTTCTGTCCCCATAACTCCCAGCATGCCTCGAACCTTTCCCATCGACGTTGTCTGCATGGTCTACATAGCACTGCCTCTTGTATCAATGTGATTCAGGAGGAAGAATTCCTTCCCCTCTCCCCCTCCAGTCCTCTTTCTTTCTCTTCCTCTTATCCAGTCTTTTACTCTTTCCCCTTCGCTTGCGGTCACATCCCTTAATTATTCCCTTTGTTATGAAAATCCTGAAAAATTAATTTTTCTCCCCCGTTAACTTCTCTTTTCCCCCTCCCTCACTCTCGGAATTTTTTAGGTAGGTGGCTGGTGTGTGTGAGGTGTAGTTGGGCCGTTTTGGTGGGACTAACATGGGTTTAAGGGCTACTACTACAGCCTTTTATGAGAGAGGACTAAATTATGGTGAATAAGTGTTCATGACAGTTACATTATCCCTCGCTAACGGCTTGAACCCCCCCCCCCAACCCTAACCCCTCTCCATTTTATATTTAATATATACCCTAAGGGCCGAAAATGAACTGCCCTTTGGGGGGGCCCGCTACACAGCTTCTCTCAGACCAACCTACATTAAATCTCTTTATTATTGAACTTTTATCTTTTCCTTTGCTTTTTTACTTTATCGTTTAGCGAATTTTATTCTCAGTCCTTTTTCTTTTATCAACAAACTGCATTTATAAACACACACACACGAATACACACATTTCGAGGTAATAGAAAAGCTTTGTATAGGTTTGTTCAAATTATTTCGCGGAGAGATCCAAGTAAATCGCGTTGATTCAATTTACGTTCTCGATACTTTTATCTACCCATTATATTAATTTGTATTTATTTATATTTATATATAAAAACGTTTTTTAAGTATATGTTATCTACTTGTTATAGAATATGAAATTATTCTTCTTATTAGATGATTTTAGTTGGGGTTCAGTCAAGGTAGATCCAAAAAAATATAAATTTAACAAAAGTGTATTTTTAAAAGATTATCAACCAACGTTTCGGCGTACATTGTAACCTATCTTCAGGGATGCCTATCATTAAGACGAGAGAGGACGTCCTGGCCCCAATTTCTCATTTCCATGGACAAGGACTTTCACTAAGTGAACCCTAAGTTCATATTAGGACAGGACGTCCTCTCTCGTCTTTATGATAGGCAGTCCTGAAGATGGCTTACAATGTAAGCCGAAACGTTGGCAGATAATCTTTTAAAAAATACACTTTTGTTAAATTTATATTTTTTTGGATCTACCTTGACTGAACCCCAACTAAAATCATCTAATAATAATATCTACGGTAAAAAAAAAACTCTCCTTTTGAAATCATTCTTCTTTCGTCATTTAGACGATCCTTTAATTTCGGACCTTATAATATTTCTCTCCTAATTGTTTAATAGTCTTCTATGTCACTTATTAATAAAATAACCCTGTTTTAGCAGATCCCCCTTAAAAATCTACTTATTCGCTGTGGTACCATGAAATTACCTTTAAAAAAAGTTAAATACCTAGGTTCTTTACTGATCCCGTTTAGAAGCAAAAAATAAAATAAATAGAAAAAGGGTCTTGCTTAACACTGAATTTTTTTTCTTTTCTTTTCTTTATTTATTTTTTTTTTTAAATGCTGTAAGAGTTCGTCTATAATAACTGAAATCGGTCAAAGTGAGGGGGGGGGGGGTTCAGATTAATTCGTAATAGTAAAATCGTTTAGCTGGTGTTTTAACATACATTGTAAAAAAAAAAAAAAAAAAAAAAAAAAAAAATGTTTTAGGAAGTAACTTCAAGGGTCGAACAACCTCTTTATTTTAATAATTATGAAACATGCTTTTTGTGTTGTTTTTTTTAACACGTGTTAGTCATTTGTAACATAAACCACTTGTTGGGGAACATAAGAAGAGAGAGCATTCTCCCTCTGATATCTTTCTTTTTGACTCTTTATCCTCTCCTACCAACAATTTATCTCATTTATTTCCCTCTTGATTAAAACGTGGTTGGAGGTTGGTTGGCCGTCGAGTATTATCCTGGAGAAATTAGTCAGGGTTTCGGAAAATATCAGAAAAATAAAACACTCCAAAATTGTTGGTTAATTATTTTATTAATGCCGACGTTTCGACTTTACTTGTTTGTCACCAGCAGGAATGGCATACAATACACACAGTACACTTATAGAATTTTAGATTAGAATGAACAGACAGACGTGAGGTATTTAATATGACAGAAAAATATTTAAAAAAACAAAAAAACAATATGAGCTTAAAACTTTAAACCTCAAAAACATACTGGCCCGGAAAGCAGGAGATCCAGGTTCAGGCTGGGACAGATAGATTTTTTATTCTATTCCCTCTCATTAATTGTTTAACAGTGAGTAAATTTTGAAGTAACCACACTAAATTAATATTTATACAAGCTTTAAATGTTAATGCTTTTATGTCATATACCTCATCTCTGTCTTTTCATAACCCTAAAATTTTGGAATATTTTATTTTTATGATCCTGGGCAAAACCCTGACTAATTTCTCTTGAATAAAACAACTACTTGGTTAACAATTTTCCTGCGTTTTGGACATATCTATTTTTTTTAAATTCTTATCAGATAATTTGAATTTTTCCAAAAAATATTAATTTACAATGCCTGTTAGAAATTCAGCTTATTTAATTCACTTATTCCAACTAGAAACCGAGCCCTCTCCAGAATTCTCTGAGACCTGAGATAAAATCAATATTTTAACTATCCTTGAAATGCCTGGAAATAGATCTACAAAGATTGTTTGTTCCCTCTTTTGAGAGATGCTCCGTCGGACCAGTTTCCTTTTAAGTTGTAAAGAATCGACCAATAATATCGGGAGGTTAATTATCAACTTTCGTAAGATTAGTGAAAGGTTTGATTGAACGTGAAGTGGGGGTGGGGGAAGGGGTATTGAGGAGAGCTCTTGTACTTATTAGCTATGTTGGAGGAATGGCCGCAGTCAAAGGTGGGTCCCCTAAAGCACACCCCTAATTAAAGAGAGTTGTATGGGGATTGGTGGAGCAGTCGTCAGAGAACTCCCGTCTCGACCAATCAGAGACCGGTCTTGTCATTAGACCTTCAGTGGTTGGTGAAGAGTTTGACCAATAATCTGTCGAGTTCTGCCTTGATCTGAAGGGCGAAACTATAACTTCAGATCAAAGGTACTTCGCCAGATGCCAAACTCTCAGTCAGTAATCTCCCTCAGAACCTTACTTACTATTCTCTCGCAAATGTCTTTGTACATATCTACTACTACCCTAGATTTTTTGTTTTTTAATGTCTAAATTATTTTTAGCTTTAGTAGGGGCTCATTCTCCTAGTATATATGTTATATGCATGTATATTCAGGGAATTATCTTCATTTTTGTTTTTATTCTATTATATACATATAAACATATTGCAATATTGTTCCAATAATGTGATGAGCCCTTTTATTTTTCTCATTTTGTTTAAGTCCTGATAGAATGTTTAGGAGAGGATGCAGATCACTCAGCTGCTCATAGAAGGATCTCATAGAGATCTCATAGAAGGATCTCATAGAAGGGATCTCATAGAAGGATCTCATAGAAGGATCTCATAGAAGGATNCTCTGCTAATTTAACTTAAATATTTGTATTAATTTATATTATATTGATTGTATTTTTATCGAGTTTTTTCTGACAACAGCGTTTCTTTAATTTAGCTTTAATTGCTTATATCATTTAGGTATTGCTCTTAGTCGAGTTTTTAATTTAATATAGAATATTTCTAATCATGGCTTTGATAAGGGTGGGAATGATGAAACAGTATAACTCCGCGTGGTGCGTTAGATATGTGTGATTTGAATGGCAGCTTTATGTATCTATAGTGGTATTCAGTGATATTTTATGCATTATTATTATTTATTTTTTGAGGTGAGACCATCAACCTCCCTCGGATATCTCTCTATTCTTGAGTCTGGGAGTGGTCACTAGCGATCCGCCTCAAATATGTATTCAAGTGGTCTTGTCCAGACCTCAGGGATCTATATGGTTATGGTAGGTTTACGACACTTATATACGCATTCAAATAGGTATTTTTGAGATGCAGAATGATTAGTCCATCTCCCAACCCCAGCTAACCTTGGAGAACCTCTAATTTTCTGTAAGAGTTTACTCCCACAGGTGATGTGGCTAGCGGCCTTCCTGAGAACCTTCTTCCTCTCGTGCTAGGCAACATCCATAGGAAGGAGTAGTACTTTCTTACTGTTGCGCTACTGCCAAGACGAGGAATGAAGTGGAACGGTATTCGAACCCAGGAACTTTATCGGACGGAGACATCTACCTGACCGTGCACCACATATTTTTTTAAAATACTTTAAAAAAAGGCTTAAGTTAAAGCTTTAAACATCTTTGGAAAAATATTTTTTTGCAAAAAATAAATGCAAGGAAATAGAATAAGAAATCCAACTGTCTTAGCCAGGACTCGAACCTGCATCTCCTGCTCTCCGGGCAAGCGCGTTAGTCGATTACACCACCTTGCAATTGGTAAGTACGCCGGCCCGGATAGCAGGAGATCCAGGTTTGTTTCCTGGCTGAAACAGTTAGATTATTTATTCTATACCCTTTGCATTAATCGTTTAAAAATAATCTGGGATTAAATACCACAACAAAAAATAATATTTATTTTTTGCTATGTGAGCTTCTGACGAATTTTAACATTTCGTAAAGATTTAAATAGTATTCGGTACTTATTACTTCTAAGGAGTACGTGAAGCGGAAGGGCTGAAAGACAAAACGTTGGAAGTGAAGTTCTTCCACGATGGCCACGTTGCGGCTCGAGGTAGATGGTATGTCGGAGGCGGTTGGTGGAGTTGATGGCAGACGAGGTGACTCCCGTCCTTGAAGAGGCAGTCAGCGGAACAGACATTCACCTCGGCTCGGAGCACTGATAGTTCACCTTCTCGCAAACCCTCTCGGCGAGGTTGCCTTCTTCTCACCCACTTGCTTGCAGTCTCAGACCTCTCTGGGAGCAAGTCCTCTCCCACTTCTGCTAGAAGTTCCACCTGTGTGTGCTTTAGTACCTGCTCTCTTTACTCTGCTTGAGTGCTTTAGTGGCGGTCCGAACCCAAACCACCCTGTAAATCACGGTCAACGACATTTCCATCTATGCACCCCTTCTAGTCAGTGTAGAGGGTCGTATATCTCTCTGGCTTGTAATATCAACCATTGAAGTTGGAACCACAACAAATATTAGTTACATACTAATATTTGTTGTGGTATTTAATAATTACTTGTGTAAATTAACGTGGGATTGTATACCACAACTACTATTAGTATTTAAAAAATAGATATAAGAAAAAAAAAACGAGAGTCTAACAAATAGCTGTCAATGTTAGCTCCTTCGAGCATAAGACGAATAGTCTTACTTGAGGGTTTAGACTCGGAGTAAATTGCGGGGGTTAGAAGGAATTATCTGGCTAGCCTCGGTGGTTTAATGGTTTGCATACTTGCCCGGAAAGCAGGAGATCTGGGTTCGATTCCCGGCTGAGGTAGTAAGATTTTTTTTATTCTATCCCCTTGTATTTATTCTGTATGTTTAGTTACTTTCTTTTTCACTTTTATTGAAGATGTACGTGAAGCAGAACTCGAGACTATTTCCATTATTTTATTTTTTCTTTTCTTTCTGCAAAATTATTGTTTCTTTCTACTTTGTTTTCCTTGACCTCTCGAAATTATTCCGCTGCTAATCTTTAAGATTTCTCCGAGTAATATTCAGCACTCTTTTGTACTGCTCCAAAATATCCTGCCATTTTTTTGGTTTACACTTTTTCATAAACTACTTATTGATTTGACAACGCCTCCAGTAACCAACTAATCACTCTCTGAGTTACTCCAGCTTACTTTCAAAATGGAGACGGGCTCTTTGTCTCGAGAGCCGAGAACGCCAGCCATGGAGGCGCGAGGTGTGGGAGGATGTCGGTCTTGTTGAAGGCCAAGGGTAGAGTCCCCTTCACCTCTCCCACGGTTACCTACCTCTCGCCTGGCTCTCAAGCGCCTAGCTCTCCTTCTTCTGCACCCAGGACTATACTATTGGTAAAGATTTTGTGAAAAACAGTGGCGGTTTTTTTTTATTTTAATTTTATAAATATTATTTTTTTGTGGTATATATACCCACGTAAATATTTACGTCATTATATAATATTTACGTAGGATTAAATACCACAAAAAATAATGTTAAAAGCAAGGGAAAAATAAATAACGAGAGTCTTTTAAACAGCTTGACAATGTCAGCTCCTCCGAGCATAAGACGATATATTCGTTGGCCTCTGAGGTTAGACTCTTGACACGGAATTTAATAACTTACCAGACAGGTCCCGATAGCATAATTGGTAAATGACCGGCCCGGATAGCAGGAGATCCAGGTTCGAGTCCTGGCTGGGACAGTAAAATTGTTAATTCTATTCCCTTGCACTAAAAATTAGTGATGGTTTTTTTAAAAATTTACATAGTCATAGGCCGGTGCATTTTGTTTTCAGAGACATCATAACACAGTAAAACAAATGCCTTTGTTTTTCAATACTGCAGGGGAAAATCTTTTCATTGTATATCTTTTTTTTTTTTTTTAATGATTTTTCTCTTAATTAATTTTCTTTTTTGCAGGTAAGAAACCCCGAAGATGATTTTTGTGGTCCGGTTCTTAAACGACCGGTGAGTAAACCATTTTCTTAATCTATACTCTATTCATATTGTGCTCAATTACTAACAAACAGTCTAAACGTATTTACTAAAAACTCTCAATTCAGCCATCATTCCCACTCACAGAGGAGGGGTTGGTTATCTTATAAGTAGCAACCCTATTCTCTAACTAACTGTGGCACTAGACAGGCTTCTTATTTTTTTGGTAAAATACTTCTCAGGGACTCGAATCAGCTGCGCCAAGCTTGGTAATCCCAAAAGGTACTTTTTATCTTTTTGTTTAAGAGGCCCCCTTAGCTAAACCCGGGCCCCTTATTCAAAGTTTTAGAAGTTTGATATCTGGGCTTCTCAGATTATAGCAAGTCCATAATTAACAGACACAACCCATGGAAAAATTAAATTCTTCGGCGATATCCTATGTAGGTGAAGCCAAAATTTCGGCCTGTTTTGCATGTAAATATAAATTAGATATTTATCATTTCAGTTTCCTTTTTTCTTTCTACTAATGAAACCAGATTTTGAAAATAAGTTGTTTTTTTTTGTTGTTTTTTTTGGAAATGGTCGATTGAATTCTTGGTCAATGGCTGCAACCGTTCAACGGTTGATGGAGATTAGGGGCAGGCCAAAATTTAAAATCTTTTTATCTTGGTTAAATTTAGTTTAATCTATTTATTGTTGTATTAGTTGCGTAAAAGTTTATAGCATAAATGCTGTTTTAAAATTCATTCTTTAAAATTTGTGTAAAATGTAGTTTTCTAATTATTAAATGCCTTTGTTTGGGTTCGGTCGAGGTAGATCCAAAAAATACGATTAAAAAAAATTATTCATGAACATGGGATCCTGGTGGCAAGACGTTCCCTCTCGCCTTCATGACAGCCCTGAAGATCGTTCAAGTCATCTCGAATCGTTGGCTTTTTGGATCTACCTTGACCGAACCCCAACAAAAAAAAAAAAAAATCTAATAATAATATCTGCAGTCATCTCCATTTGTAGTTTTCTTCTGTAAAAGTCGTACAAAACGTGCTCACTGTGGAAAATATTTACAAATATTACCCGAACGGCTAAGTGCTTTCCCGTTCTCAAAGATCTCTGAGATCTTGCCAAGCGCTCTTGCATGAAGAGCGGGTCTATAATGCCAACCCCCTGTCCTTGAATGACTGTGTGGCTCTGAGTCTGTGTGAGTGTAAAACACAACACTTTTTTAACTAAATGTGAGAATGATGTTTCGAAGCACGCACCGCAAATAAGCCTTCGACCTCCTGCCCTTTTAGGCTAAGTTGGCTTATACCAAAAGGCGTGTAGTGTTTGCGGCTCACTTATCTCTCGGAGCCTTGTTTTACCTCTGATTAAAAATAGACTGTTGGTTGGGGTGGAGATGTAGTAGTAGCTGGTCTTTTGTTTGTTTGCCTTTTGGTGGAGGGAGAGGGTTGACTTGTTAGGAGACGGAAATAGTTAGCACTGGCGAACAGGGTAGCTCTGCCAGCTTTATCTCTCTCTAATACTGTCCCTTGCTTCTTTTTCTTTACCTCTTACTGAGAAGGCGACCAAATTCCAGAAGGATTTAATTATCTTTAAAAAAAACCAAATTCAGTATTTGAGCTTCCTTCTTTAAGCTATTAGAGGAGTTATTTAGTAGTCATTTGGTTTTGAGAGAGATACATTTTTTATTATTTTTGTTGTTGCGTTAATTATTGAAAAAATATTAAACTTTAGTAGGCATGAAGTTTAATTAGTGCCGTTATTACGAATATCCCTCGTTAAGGGTCTTACAATAAGTTCATTTCAATCCCTTCTATCGGTAGGTAATGATTCAGTCTTGTGAAATTTATTTGGTCCATTTCTATTTTTAATAAAGTCATTTATACCCATTCTTTTTTATACATAATGCTTACATTACCGTGATAACAGATTTGTTCTAAATTGAAAAAAATTTCTGTTGAGAGTTATGAGAGGGGCTTTAACATACTGTAATCCATATCGACGGTCGTATCATTAGCTCTGTACTCTTTGGATGTTAACTGAACCGTTGAATGAAATTTCTTAAAAAATCTTTACGGTGTATTGCAAACTTATGTATTAATATAGTTTTTTGTAGCTTTGCCTTCAGCGGGGCAATTTCTTAGCTTTCATAACGCTCTACATATATCACCTTGGAGCGTTTCAACTTTGGGGGCTGAACGAGACCCCCATTCATCCCGATGTCATTGGGAGGAAGGTTGTATATTTGGGCGGGGGGATCCTGTGTAATGTTCGCCTGCTAAACGCGCTCTTAGTCATCTCGGACTGGTGAGAGGCGGCTGTGGGAGAGTAGCCGACACAAAGGGGAATGTCGGTGGGAGGTGGAGCAGGCAGGACTTACCGAAACTAATGGAGTCAGGAGAGTTGTGAGGTCCGTGGTTTTTTGTGGGGAAGAGTCAAGGCTGGAGATCGTCTACCTCAGCCCCACTCTTCTTCGGCGTCCTTTTCCATCGCCTTCGAGAGACTGGAGAAGTGGCGTGTCCAGCTATCCAGTGATTGAGGAAGACAATCCTTGTCCTCTCAACTGCTTAACGAGCTAATCACAAGTTAGGATCTGTAGGTCAGAATTATTAGTTAGTGAAAATTAATTCGGTTTAAAATTCCATAGCAAAATTCTCGTAAGTAAATCAAGTTATTCCACATTGGTCCTATTACTCGGCATTTAACAATTTTAACAAAACTCCTCCTATCTTACAATGAGGGGGTTTTGTTTAACTCATCATATACCTGTGCATGTGTGTTAGCACTCACACTCAAACGTATTATATATGTATAAATAAATAAATATATATATATAGAGAGAGACATAAATACACACACACATATATATATATAAAGCAAAGTTTGGTAAAAAGCAAGGTTTTTCAATTAACCTTCAAAGTTTGTATTATCACGATCTAAATTTATTTATTTATAAAGTGATGTTCCATTAAAAACCTTTTTCTTCTTTTTGCAGGCATCCTGCACCTCTCAGCTTGGATCTATGCCCAGCCATCGCATTCACACTCGCATGAGAGCCTCCGTCTCTCTTATCGCGATCGTCCCAGCCTGGATATGTGGCTTTCGTAAGACAGTCGAAGTTTGCCCTTACGCCTTCTACGTGTGCATGGAACTTAACAGAAGCGTCTTGGTTCTCTACATTCCCTCGCTTTGCAGATATGACCATGGCCATTTGAGCGGGCGTTTCTCTGTCTTCGATTAGGTGTCAAAGACGTCTCCAATTCTGCCATTATTTCCTGTACAGTCTCTTATTGTTTTTCCTTGAGTTCCTTCAAGTCTTCGAAGATACCTTTCTTCTGTGTTTATGACTGTCCAGAGTTACCCAGCTCTTTAAGGTACCTCCGGACATCCCACTCATTCTGGATGGACTTGCAGATTTGGAAGTAAATATCCTTAGCTTTCCTCATTCTGTTGCTGACCTCATCATCGGCTTTCTAATTCCCTCATAATATAACAGCCAGTTACATTATGCAGGAATTAGTGTAGTTCAAGTGGCTGGCCATTACAAATCGCATCGATTTCACTTACATTACACCCATAGAGCCCCATCTTCTAATGCCTCCCAGAATGCTTCATTGCTCTGCTCAAGCGCTCTCTGTACTATCATCAGGAACGCCAAAGCAGAGACCAAATATATTTTTGGTACAGACGAATTGAGACTAATCAATATGTGATGATTTTTTTAAAATAATTTTCACGCCAACTTATTCATGGTTATTTATTGTATTAATAAAATGACAAAAAAATAAAATAAACAGTTTCTTATAGATTTTTTTTAAATTGTAAGCGAATTATTTGGTAAGCGAAATTACTGCACTACGACTGAAATATGAATGTATGTTTTCAACACGTCTTAGGCTCTCCTATCATAAAAAAAAAACGAACAAAAAGTCGTTGAAGATATTGAACACTCTACTTTTGAAACAAAGAAATTCGCCACTCAGAACTGCTAAATCATTTGTATGATGAGCTATTGCCGTTTTTGTTTAATACAATATAGAAAAATATAAAATTATACTATTGTATGGGTCAAATATGAATAATACCATCGAGAATTTTTTATTTTTCAAGAACACTCTAGTAAGTGATTAAGAGAGAGGAAAATTTTATATGGCTAAACACTATAGTTGATACAAAATGCTTTTAACAATGCAAGTGGCTGAGTTGTCTGCTTTTATAATAATAAATTCGGACACGTGAAGGTTACAATTATATCATATGATGGTTTTACAGTATAAATAAACCAGTCCCGTAACAGACCCAAAACAACAACAAAAGGAGACACATGTTAAATATATACGTATTTATTTACGACTCACGGCACACTAGAAAACTCACTGTCACTACACAATGGCTGGATGTATTTTTCTATTCAATGAAGAATGGCACACAATTAGAGCTGGGTGTTCCCAGGAGAACTCCAGGAAACCTCTGGGCCGTTAAAAAGCAGAAGCAAATTCCGAAGATATATTGAGTTACTAATAATGTTTGATTTTAAAAATGTTTTTCATATTTTCTCCTAAAACGATTTTCACTTACATTTTTACATATAATTATATTTGTGTTTTTGTGTGTGTCAAGGATCTATAGGCCCCAGTTTCAAGTTTTTTCTATTTAAATTCGGCATGTAGCTTTTAAATGTAATACTGAAAGTTAACCTTGTTGAGCAAAATCGGACTGAATTGGAGAGGTGGTTTACATTAACCGTAATTAACTTTACGGCCTGGAAGCTACAATAAATGGTTTTTTTTTAAATGAAATTTGGTATATTGCCTACTTTTAAATGTTGTTAAATGAAAAAAAAAAAA
>KZ807258.1:398690-441474 GCA_000696205.2 Oncopeltus fasciatus | reverse complement strand
TATATATATATATATTGTACATTTTCGGTGTAACTTTCACCTTTCTTCCCCGTGAAGGTCTGGAGGTGGTGAGTGAGGAAGGTATGTTGGGTTTTGGGAGGAGGACTGGACTGAAAAATAATTCAGTTACTATTAGCCATATATAATAAACGAGAAAAATTGAAAATGCTATTTCGTCATATTTAAGTCTTTCTGACTGAAAATGCTGCTGTACTACTTAATTATTTGTTTAAATTATAATGATATCTTTTCTCAAATCAATTAACAGAGATTTCCAGATTAGATTAAGGATTCTGGCGGAAATTATTGGAGCATAGATTAATTCCTCACTGTTTTAGTTAGTTCGTCATAATCAACCCCTAAGGTAAAATTCTAGTTGTACACAGGATTCAGGGGCATGTATTCAATTTGCTTAGGATTTTTTCAAAATTATAATAAGGTAATTTTAGTCTTCTAATGATGTGGAAGTGGAACGATGGACGGCCCCTTCCTTACTTTCTTAAGGTATTCCATCTTACAAGTGTGCTTGGTCCAGGCGTCGAGAGATCCGGCGATGTAGGATCTTGTCGGATTTATCAGTGCTGGGAGGATATGAATGGCGACTAATCGGATTCTGAAAGGGAAGGGGTAAATGTGTGATCGGCTGAGAAGGGTTGCAGTTCTGAAGGGAAGGCGTACCTCTTCCTTGCTGCTCCCACCACCCTGGCCTACTTTGCGCTCCTAGTCTTCCTTCTCTAGTTCTCCTGCATTCTGCCTCACATCAATGACGTTCTGAAGGTTCAGAAGCCTGGAATAAATAAATTCAAATGGGGAGTTTTTATTTTTATTCAGTTTCTATTAACAATTATTTATCCTCGAAAGGTGGGTGCTATAATAACCCTTCGTCTAAAATTTTAAAGTGTCATTGAAGAAATTTATTTTAGTTCCGTAAAATACCTTTCGCCTTAAGCAGATTTCCTTTATAGTTATCAACTGTTCGTCTCCGATCCCACTTCAAGGAAACTAAAAATGTAGTCGTTAATGGCTGAGATAGGTTAAGAGTGGGGGATGAGTTTAGATTAGGTCCAAATTGGAAAATACTAAATATCTTAGTTATTTTACATAAATTTTTGAGTCGCCCCTTTATTTTTTGAATATAGAATCTGATATCGTTATCTATACTTTTCATGGAAAATTCTGAACGATTTCGATTTTTGATTTAAATTGAATAAGAAAGAGGGTGGTTTCAAGACGGATGAAAATTTATAATCATGATATCCTCGTAGTCATTTGAGTTAGAAAGAGTTTTTAGAGTATAGCATGTGTAAAATTTAATTTAGCCAACCTAACCTATAAGTCCTCTACGCCTATGAAAATATATATTGCAGTTTACTATAATTCTCCTATGAAATAGAGGAAATCTAGACTAAGCAGCTTTTGCTTGGTTAGTCATTTATATATAAATTCCTATTGCTACTTGTTGTTAATGTCTACCCCAAAGAATTCTCCCAAAGGATTGTAATTGATTGAATTCTCCTTGAAGACATACTTGTCTTCCCAAGCCTTCCTTACTTCTTACTCTCGCTCTATCAGTTCTATTACTTCTTGCTGGCACAAGCTTGTGTTTAATAGTAAGGTCCTATTTCTCTTTGATTCGCACTGTTTTTTTAGGATTCTCACTTGGACTTGGAAGTTTTACTAGGATTCTGTCAAAATGTTTTTCAAGCTATTTAATTTAATATATTCACAGTTATCAACTTTTCCATCTTAATTAATTATATCTTACCAGTTTCTGTAAATTTCACATTGTAGTTCTCTTTTATAAGGATGCTCACTTGGACATGTAGGATTAAGCCGTGAGAACTCTAACATTACTTTAAGCTCTCTTTCGCTATCCTACAGTATGCAGTGAGCTATTATTGCCACTCAAGTATAAAATAAACCAGTAAATTTTACAAAGTTCTGTGTAGTTTTAGTTTTCCTTTAGACGTTTAAATTAGCACAGCTGCTGGATAATAAGGAGTTTTACACAAATATTGGGGGTGTTCTTGTCCAAATTTTAGTTTTCAAGACCTAATGTCTAATAATTTGTAGTTCCTAATACTCTCCCGAAGCATAAATATATTTTTTCTCGTTTCAGGCAGTTTTTATCTGTTCAAAATACTGTTGGTTAAAAACCTCCTTCTTTTTTTAAGCGAATGATCCCGCAGTGATCATCTGCGTTGCTGGTCTTGTAGAAACCCATGTTTAAGGGGCTCCAGATTAACCAGCTGATTTCCTCCAAGGAAATCAAGGCTATTCAATTTGGAACCCTGATGAAACATTTGAAAGTTTCCACAAATCTTCACCCGTTCCATATTGGCTAAACTTATAATACAGTTCATTCAAAGTTGTATTGTGTGCGCCATAATATTTATCTTTACGCGATCAAGTATCCATATTTTTTAGTGTTTAAAGAGCTAATTAAATAAAATGATCTAGACTTTATTTTAGCAAGATTAAAAATTATGTTTTATTAACTGAAAGAAATGACTGGTAACCCACTGAAACGGAACCTACAATGAAACAGATAGGACGAAAACTCAGAACCAGGTACGAAGACGCAGACGGTCATACAAACTGAACAAACATGACTTCATGGTTCTACGGCATATTGAAATTATTACAAAAAAAAAAAAATGGAAGGCATTTTAGAAAATATGGAAATATATTTAACTAAAACATCGGACCAAACTAATAAACGAAACAACATAAAAAACGAGTAGATGTTTTAATTAAAGTTAAGCCGAAAAATACAATTTCATAATTGTGTATTTTTTTTTAATTATCCGCCGAACTTTCAGCTTACATCTTAAGTCATCTTCACGGCTTTCACAAAGGCGACAGGTGACGTCTTGTCACCCAGATCCCATACTCATGGCTGCGTGTCGTGTTCAGTCTCTCTCAGTCGAAAACTGTTCATTTGAACTTAAGAAAGAACGAGTTGCTAAACTTACGACTGACAATCACACAAATAGATCTAGTACCGAGTGATCCATAAAAGG
Organism: Oncopeltus fasciatus; assembly: GCA_000696205.2. Lineage (NCBI taxonomy): Eukaryota > Metazoa > Arthropoda > Insecta > Hemiptera > Lygaeidae > Oncopeltus > Oncopeltus fasciatus. The sequence continues at coordinate 438,451 of KZ807258.1, read as the reverse complement.
TAGATGACCCCCAACTAAAATCATCTAATAATAATATCTACGGTCAAAAACTCTCCTTTTGTACATAAAAGGTAGACATTGTTGATTTATAGACACATAAATGCAGTAATCAATGAGGCAGCTGATAAGAAAACACGACTCCCACCACCTGACTAGCCCTACGGGCTGGCGTTTTAATTTCATTCGCTTACATCTAGACATTATCGATCGATAAAACATTAAAACATATTCTATTTGTTATCAATATATATATATATATATATATATATATATATATATATATATATATATATATATATATATATATATAATAATAAGCNAAAAAATACAATGACAAAAGTGTGCAATAACCCCCCCCCCCCCCTAACGTCTCTTTGGAAGTTGTGAATGTGGAGGGGGAGGACGGGTTGCCCACACAATGCAGGCCGAAGGCTCTGTGGATTACACGCTCTACTGAATATCCTCGCCGTGAATATTTATACGGCAATCGCCGCTAACCTAGCTGAATCTGAATAATGCCCGCCTTCCATCGCCAGCTCGTTCTTCCGCCAAGAACATCCCCTCGTCCAGGAAAAAATACCAGCTGAAAAAATATATATATTCATTTACTGCTATCGGCCCTAATGCCACCATGCCTCAGGCTCTTTCTCATGCATTCACAAACAAATATTGTTATATATTCCAAGTTCACTCGCAGATTTTTCTTTCTTTTTTAAAACAAAAAAAAATGTATTTTCCCTTTGTACTTTTCCCCCCTCTCTACTCCGTTATTTAATGCTTTATTTTTTTAACAATAGAACTTCTTTTTTTTTTTTTCCTTCTGAGATATTTCAATTTTTTTAAAGCTGAAATTTAGATACTCTGCTCATTTTATTTTCAATTCCAGAAAAAAAAATTAACATTATTTTTCTGTTCATTGCATGGTCCATGTATCCCACGAGTGGTGCACATGAATATAGAATTTTATATGAACTTTAGTTCTGAGCAAATTCAGCCATGTTTCTATGAGTATGTATCCGAAATTATATTCAAAGCGTTTTTAAGTGGGCGGATCTTCAAATTTGGTCGTATTTTTTCATGTCCTATGAATCCACTAAATAAGTCCTATTTTTTTTTTTTTTTTTTGTGTGTATTTTGACCTAAAGCAGAGATGTTTATGCTCTCTAGTTAACGTTTATCGAAATAGTCTCGAGTTATAAATTTATGCGGAGAAGGGGAGGGGTGGGAGTCTCTGACTAGGATTGTGCGGTTTCATTCCATAGGAGTGGAGATCTGGATAGATTATGTCAATATTTGCTCATCTCTGATTTCAAATGGGCGAACTGTATGTTCTCCTGAATTTTGTGTTAAGTTTCAGAATTAACAATATTATTTGTGATTTTTAGTGCAAGGACTCGAACCTGGATCTCCTGCTATCCGGGCCGGTGCATTTACCAACTTATCAGATTTAATAACTTTTCAGATTGGTCCCGGTAGCATAATTAGTAAATACACCGGCCCGGTTAGCAGGTGATCCAGGTTCGAGTCCTGGCTGGGACAGTTAGATTTTTATTCTGTTCCCTTGCACTATAAATTAGTACAATTTACGTGGGATTAAATACCACAAAAAAATAAATTTTATAACTTTATTTGAGTCAGACAGGAAGCCAGAAAAAAAGCTTGACTACCTCAACCCCATTCTCGACATTTTTATTTGCCATAGACATATTTTTCTGGCTCTCCCTACGATTCAATTTAATAATTAAATGTGGGATTGCATTACCACAGTTATCATCAAGATTTGATTATTTGTGTTATTCCTACTTCTCCGGTTCTTACACATCTTTAGGATGTGATGGGGTTATGGGAATAGCCAGTTACTCGCCATCACATGTGTTAATGTGTGCGGGCTCAGCCTATCCCACTAATATAGATGCAGAAGGAGACGCGCCGCGAGAAGAGTGGAGGAGCTGTGATAAACGGTCTCTGGAAGATCTGATGATTATATCGGCGAGGGATGACTGCTTTATGCCCCCTGCCATCCATCAACCCTCCGATCTCCTGTCAGTCCATTATAATCCTCTTCCGTCTCTACCTGAAATTGCTACCCCTAACTCTACAAATTGGAATTTTTATTTTTATTTTTTGTTTCCTTTTAAAGGTGAAAATAAAACGAAAATTTCACAGTATTCACATATTTGAGATTGTATTTTCTCATCCTATGCCGTTATATCGTATAGCCACCCTGTGTTAGAATATTTTTTAAATTATATTTGATGGATCAATTTTCGGAGTAAAGTAAGTGGACTGATGAGTAAAGTAAGTCTCGACCGAACTCCAACTAAAATCATCTTAGAATAATATCTACGGTCAACAAACTCTCTCTTTTTGTAAGTGGACTGATTGCCTCATTGAGTGATATTTTTGTATATATTTATATANCGAGGATTTAATTGTTTTATACTCTAGTATATATGTGTATATATATATATATATATATTGTTTTTTTACTTTTCTTGTTGTACATGTCTTACAATAATATCATTCTGACAAATTTTCCTTTTGGCAATCAAGCAACTCTAATTGCTACCTTGACGTGTTTTGAAAGGAATTTCGTTCATACCTATGAAAAATATGTATTTCAACATTATATTATGTGTGTTAGTATTTGTCTATTTTAATGGTAGAAATTTTTAAAGATCAACAAATCTTATGGCGATTTCTTTCAAGTCTGAAACCTGATGGAGTGGGTAGGGGGTTTAGATGAATACGAAAATTTATTATTGTAATTATCCTGATAATTGTTTGTGTTAAAGAAATTTATGTAAATAAATTGAGCTATAGTAATTTATGTTTTTTTTTGTCATTGAATTTATACGAAGGAGGCTTGTTAAGAAAAGTATTTAAGAATTGAAATCTAAGTCGAACGGATTATTTTTAAAACAGAACACATGTACTCGGAAGAATGACCAAATTTAAAATTATTTAATATCCTAGTTATAAGTAGTTTAATGACGATATCTTTATTATAATAATAGGTGTAAAAAGTAATTTTCTTAGTTTTTATTAGATGATTTTAGTTGGGGTTTGGTCAAGGTAGATCCAAAAAAATATAAAATAAAAAAAGGGGTATTTAAAAAAAAAGATTATCTGCCAACATTTTGGCTTAATTGTAAGCCATTTTCATGGCTGTAGAAATACAATGTCAAGAGATTACAATATTAATTGACAATATTATAATACAGAATTACCATAATGTAATGTGATATCAAAAGTATGAATGTAGAAAGGTATGTAAGAGAATTTAAAAAACATGCAGACAACAACTATTATAAAAAATAATTAAATAACGTTAAAACAGTAATTTATCACACCTGCCTATTATGAAAACGAGAGTGGACGTCCTGTCCCTAAGTTCACATTTCCATGACTAAGACGAAATATAATCTTTCTGAAAAACACCGTGGGTGGTGGAAGGGTGGGGGGGAGGTAAGAGGCGGAAGGTGCAAAGGGAGAGCGGCCTGTTTCAAAAGGGGGCAATAAAAGGACAAAGGAAAAAAAGGAAGGGTATTATTGGGAATAGGTAACTTTGGAACTGGGAAAAATGTTTGACAGGTTCATTGTCATCTAATAATAAGTTTCTTAATTTTTGTTCCTCATAATTTTAAAGAATAAAATATAATTAAGAAATGGCATGGTTGGAGGTTCGTTGGCCGTTGAGTATTATGCTTGAGAAATTAGTCAGGGTTTCGGCCAGGATAAGAAAAATAAAATACTTTAAAATTGATGGGTAATTATTTTATTACATCCGACGTTTCGATTTAACTTGTAAGTCATCAGGGCGATAAATGGAGAGATCTCTGAGGGGAGTTTATGGTCACATATGAGAGAGCAGAACTAAACTCTTAAAAGAGGTTTAGCTCTGCGATGTGACCATAAACCTCCTTCGGAGATCTCTCCAGACATTACTAACGCCCTGACGATGACTTACAAGTTGAGTCGAAACGTCCACAATAACAAAATAATATCCAACAATTTCGGAGTATTTAATTTTTCTGATCCTGGCCGGAAGTTCGACAAATTTCTAGTCTAATTATTTTTAGGCTGTGTGATCCTGGCCATTTTTTCCTTTCCAGATAGACTACAGTTCATTTTTTTTTTCAAACACTTTTATCTCTATCTATTTTTAATGGAGGCGTGGGAAATCTATGCTCTGCGTTTTTTATGAGTTAAAGGTGGAAAGAGGAATGTATACCGAAGTTGGGAAATCACTGGAGCTGTATTATTCCCTGTGTAAAGGTATTACTGAGTTAAGGAGTTAGCCTGATATTATTTCATTATTCGAAATAAAGGAGCTTTGCCGGGTGATGTGGCCCTCGGCGGGTAGCGCCCCGGGGGCCTGAGCTTTGTCTGGCGGCGGGGGGTGGGAGAATGGGGTTAAGCTCTGATCCAGTTACCGCCCCTCGGCAGACACACACACAACACTCGTCCGGACTCGCGCAACACACACTTGTGAGAGACGTTTGATCTTAGCCGGAGAGTGAGAGAGAGGGGGCCAAGAGGCTTTATCTGTTTCCCCCTCCCCTCGGCTAACGACTCTCTGATTGGCTGTGTTCCCACTTGTCCTTTTGTTTATATCACTTTAATTGGCAGACAGCTGATCAACATCTGAACTGGAATAACCTCTTGTGGTTTTCTACCTGTAAGTAAGTGGATGTGGTCCAAGAATCTTCAGCCCTCTTTACCTTTACTACTCTAATAATTTGTCTTCTTCATATAACTATCAAATGCCATCTAAGAAAACTAAATTTCAAGTGCAACATCTATATGAATTCTTAAGAATATGACGTTATTCTAAATGTTGTATCTGATCGCATGTAATACTTCCTTCTGATATTCATATGCTAACTAAAACCCAGCTAATTTGGTTCCTCATGAAATTCCTCAAATCTGAATATGTAGTCTTGTTTAGTCTAGACTGTTGTAGCAGTAAATACCGCTTCAAAGTAAATACATTGTTTCTCCACTCTTTTGACCACTTACGGTCATTGAGGGGTTAACAGTCACGACATGTACAATATAACTCTTCTTTAATTTAATTAGTGTGTTCAAGCGGAGAGTTTTTTTACCGTTGAGATTATTAGTAGATGTTTTTATGACTATGTCAGTCATGGATATGGGATCCTGATGACACGACCTCCTCTCTTTCCTTCATGATGATCTGTAGATGGCTTACAATGAAATCCAAAACGTTAGCAGATAAATTAAAAAATAAATATTTTTTAAATTGTATTTTTTGGGTCTACCTCAACCGAATTCAAACAAAAAAAAACACCAACTTTAATTACTATGTATTGATCGTTTACCGAAATCTCCAATCTCCGAGTTCCAAACCTATCATCCATCTATGAAGGGTAGGTGTATATTTGCGTTCCTTCTGTTATTCAATAAATAGTGATATATTGTTAAATATATTAATAACCTATTTTCTTCTTACTTTCACACCGTTGTTTTTAATACTTAATTAATGCTTCTTATTAAAAGGCATTTTTAATATGATGGACAGTTATCTACGTATGATGTATCTCAAATTCCTTCTGGCTGTTAGAAAGTGGGGTAGATTGCTAGCCCCGATTTGTGTGTAAGCTTTTCCAAGCTTCCTCCTTCTAGATAACCATTTGTTCTTTTTGGGGAAAAACGAATTAAGCTTGCTGCGCTCACTTTATTACATAGACATTGCATAGCAATAGAGAATAAAAACATCGAGGATTTAATTGTTTTATACTCTAGTATATATGTGTTTGTGTAAAGCTCTTTTGAGTTGATGTCAGTATAAAAAAAGTTTTAAAGACTGTGAAAGTATGTAGCAATACAGGATGTCACTTGACAGTTAATATCATAAAGGAGCAGATGTTCGGAAATCGGCCAAAGAATTGTTTAGTAAAAGCAAACGAGTAAGGGAAATGTTCTTACTTTTTCCGACGTTTCCTTCTGAATTCCAGGCCATTTTCTGGACGAAGAGATAATAGTGGATGAGGGAGCTATGTACAACGTGTGAACTAACACATAACAGAAATGTAAAAGGTTATTTTCACTACGAATGAATATAGATCTATCATACCTTCTATTATTCGTCTTCATTGGTTTCTGCAAACCATCTTCAGAAGATAGTTTGCAGAAACCAATGAAGACGGATAATAGAAGGTATGATAGATATAACAGAAATATCGCCCAAAATAAGAACTTTTGCTTTAATAATTTTCATCCGTGTCCCAGCTATCGTCACCTTTGAAAACTAAATATTCCTCAGGAAGCCTCCCACACTAGTGGCTACTAATCCATGTCAGAGGGTGATCTATTATCTACTTCAAAGTTATCTCTAAATAATACATTATTATGTATCGTGGTATTTATAAGAGAACACCATGTATCCGAAGAGGTGGCGGGGCTGTTCTAGGGTTGGAGTCCAACTCACTTGTTGCTGCGTGACGCGGCGAAGGGTGCTCGCCCCTCTCCCGCCCATCCAAATCCGATTCAATCAGCGTTTGATCTCTGCCCGCCTCTTTCAGAAGGAGAGAGAAGACTCCACCACCTTTGTGTCTCATTCCAGCCAGTCCCACGTAAATGCCTATTTCTTCTCTCTTCCCTTTATTCGCCTAATCCTGAGGGATAATTGTTTCTCAAGGATTCTTAGAGGCAAGGATTAATTATGAAGTCATGAAGTTATTCTTCATATTAGCGAAGAAACCTCTCTTCCTCAAGAAATATATTCACGTTTATTAGACTTTTTTTTTTTGGGGGGGGGGGGGTTCAGTCAAGATTTTTAAAAAAAGTGTATTTTTAAAATTATCTGCCAACAATTTGGCTGACATCGTAAGCCATCTTCAAGGGTATCATGAAACAGTCATGAAAGTGTGATCTTAGGGACTGGGCGTCCCATCTCGCCTTCATGATAGCCCTGAAGATGGCTTACGATGTAAGCCAAAACGTTGGCAGATAATTTAAAAAATACACTTTTTTTTTAATCTGTATTTTTTTTTATATACCTTGATCGACCCCACCCCCAAAAAAAACAACTAATAATAATGTCTGTGGTAAAAAAAAAACTTCATTTATTAACGTTGGTCCCCATGAGGCGACTAAGTTAAGTTCAGTAAGACTGTCTCTACACTGTTCTTGATGGTGGACTTAGGAAGGTCCTAAAACTTCCTAAATTTATTCCTTTATAAGCTTTTTTCTCAAATACTTTATGGAATATAGATATTTAGGAATACAATTTTGCGCCACTTTATGATCAATACATTCTGTCGTACCGGTCTCTATGAGGAAGATATTACGATACAAACTTTAGCCAAATATCAATTTGTTCAACGATTTGTAAAAAAAATCAAAATACCGAAGTTGGCTTTAATATTTGGGTTTCTTCGCCAATTTTATTTCGTTCTTAAATATTTACTTAAATGCAAGTTTTCTTTTTTAGAAAATTTTATGCAGTATAAGTGTAAGAAAATTACATTACATTATACAAATTACGTTGTTTACATTTTTCTGTACTCATAATAATAGCTATAATAAAAGGATTTCAAATTTTTATATCCATTTAGACCTCCCTCTCCCTAGATCGATTTTAGCCATTAACAACTTGCCTATCTGTTAACTACACAAACGAAATACAAATTCATCATGTAAATTATTAGTAGAGAATTTTAGCAATTTTTAGTGCAAGGAAACAGAATAAAAAATCTAACTGTCCCAGCCAGGACTCGAACCTGGATCTCCTGCTATCCGGGCCGGTGCATTTTCCACTTAAGAGACCGGGGCAAGTCTGATAAGTTATCAAATTCCCCGCAATTGTCCCGGTAGCATAAGTGAAAAATGCACCTGCCCGGATAGCAGGAGATCCAGGTTCATGTCCTGGCTGGGAAAGTTAGATTTTTTATTCTGTTCCCTTGCATTAAAAAGTGATAAAATTTACGTGAGATTAAACACTACAAAAAAAAATTATATAATTAGTAGAGAATTGGTCGCGGTTCGATCAAGGTTATCCAAATTATCCAATACATTTTTTTTAAATAATGCATTTTTTATTGTCTTAAGAAAACATGAGGCTTTTCATCAAGCGTTCTGAAAGATTGATGGTCATTCTAGGGTATGATGTGATAATGTGGGTCCTCTAGTGTACCCTGAATCTAGAATTATCACACCCTTACATGTGTTCCCTCTGGCTTCTGTAGCTTGTTTTGGGACTGGTAAGATGTGTTCATATGCATTCGTATCCTACTGGTTTCATGGACGAAAGCACATGGATATCCCCACATATCTTCTTGGCTCTCGTCGAAGCCCGCTTCCACACTCTCCCATCACAGTTCGTTTAACTATTGTCCTGTTAATATTTGACAGCATTTATTTGATTTTGAATAAACTGAACTTGAGAGAAGCTTTGGTACTGTTATTGAGGAATCAGAGTTCTGAAGAAAAGTCTGAAGCTGACTTGAGTGGCCGCTAAGTAGGTGGAAGGGGGGGGGGGGGTTACGTTTCGGACTTTGACTTGCCAAACGAGCAAAAACTTGTGCTGAGGTCGGGGCTCAGCGAACTAACTGGCTGTTCATTAGAGGGTGGATGTAATCAGGAAACTGCCTCTACAAGTCACACTAAGTACCCAAACTTAGCAGTTAGCTTTGCCCACGTGGGAAATCCGCTTCCCATTGATTTATCGAAGAGGGGGGGGGGGGGTAGAGGGAAAAATTTGAGCTTCGCTTGATTCATATCATAGCTCCCTTTCGGCATGCATTTATTGTAGAATGTAAGTAAATGGATATTTTGTCTTGTCTTTTTAGTATATGACGAAGCCTTAATGCTTCTTATTATAAATAAATAATGAGGAGATAAGTTTCTCACAATTTAGCATTGGAAGTAGGGCATTTACATTCGAAGGCAATGTTGTAGAGCATTTACATTCTTTTTCTCTTTCTTTGGCTAATTAAATATGCATTCTCTTCTGGAATTCATAAGAACAATTCATATTCTCCAATAACGATCTCGGTCTTCTGAAGAGCATTCAACAGCGGAGATGAATAGAATCCATTGACGTGACGCTGGAGACTGGCAGGAATATTGGAGAATTCAAATGCAGCCTTAGCCAGAAGTGTATAGTTATGGGGTAGTTGAGGAGGGGTCATATAGGAGGGTTGAGGGGGTTGGTAAGGGTTGGCGGTACACATATTGACCACTGCTGCCCTCTCCTGGACCAGAGCAGAGGTATGAATAATAAACAGGTCGGTTTGTCTACTACCCTTGCTCAGTCGCCATTCCGATGTAGGGTTCCAGAGTATTCACCCTCTACCGGAACTTCAAGTCTTCCGACATTACCGTTAATATACCTCGTCCGAAAGTTTTTTGTGATAAGCGTATCACTTCACTTCACAGTAATTTAACCCCCCCCCCTCTCTCTCTCTCTCTCTCTCTCTCTCTCTCTCTCTCTCTCTCTCTCTCTCNCATCTTCAGGGCTATCATGAGAGAGGACGCTATTCTGTCCCTAAGTTCACATTTCCACGACTAATATTTAAAGAACGTCAAACACACACTCACATATATATATATATATATATATATGTGTGTGTGTGTGTGTGTGTATATATTTTTCTCTAGTGGTATTAAAAAACGTTTATTTATCACATTGACATCTGTAAAATATCATGTTATTGCATTCTTCTACGAACCATGTTTTTTAAGAACGATATTAAAAATGAAAATCTAGATTAGGTAGTCAATTTTCCATATCCGAACATCGTTTTTGAAACTTTATAGTCTCAACTTCTCCTACAGTCATTGTATTGTAATATCTCTCTGACATCTCCTGTAGTTAGGAGAATACATTTTTATTCTAGTAATACCGAGATTTTATTAGTGTAATTATACTTATAGATTTTAGTTTAGTTTGCAGTCATTTTGTACCTGATACCCGAAGTCGCTGATCTATCGCAATCGATTTCTTCACTTACTAAGGAGAGTATTTAACTTCGAACCCTTAGTGTCTTCCCTACTCTACCTCCTTGGTTTGTAAAACTATCTGCTCTTTTTTACATCCATCTTAATGAAACATGGGGAATCTGCAGAGATACGCAGCTTCTGCGTGATAAACTTTTTTCATTTATCTTTTATCATCTTAAATAGAAGCAAAGGGCTTTGGAGATAAAAATAAAATTTCCTTGAGTATATTTACTTTGCTGTAATTTGTTAATTAAAATAAAGTCTCCAGAGGAAACTATTAATTTGTAATAAATAACTTTTCTTTCTCTTTTTTTCTTCTTAAAGCTTCCGAATACATTTGAGTAACAGGGAGTTTTATTATTCCTTTGCTAAAGGACGAACCGTTTACAGACAAATGTTAGCTAATGAATAACTTTATGAAATTTTAATAACTTTTTCTTCTTTCTTCTGAGATTACAGTCCATTATTTATGGTTGCGAAGTAAGCTGGACCCGAGGAAATGTCCGACTTAATTCCTATGGAAATGATAATGAACAAAAGTTGTTTGCTTCTCTGAGGACAAGAAATTTTAATTAAAATATTTAAAAGAGATTGAGAAAGTAAATATTTTACATATATAAAGATTTATCTTTTTGTTTGTATCCTGCTGGAAGGTGTAATTAAAGACAATTGCCCTTCTGATTTCCCTCTTGTAAATAAGTGTCGTTTTCTTTTGTTCTTTGCTTATTAACTTTTTTTTACTGTATAATCTTCTTGAAAAACTTGAGTCGGAGTATTTATTTTCTACTAAATATATGCCGATGACATACATAATGTACGATGACATACATAATGTACGATGACATACATATTACTGCTACTTGTCAATAACTACTTCACAAGATTTACAAAGATTCTTTATAAGTATACTGTCACATTTCCTCTAATGTCAATACTGTTTTGGTGATTGTAAAAACAGTCCTTCGCAGAGGAACAGCATTTTTCTCAAATTTCATTAGGGAAGATCAAATTGAAAATACATTAGTATCTTAGTTAATGTTAGAATTTTGAAAAAGAAAAAATAAATAAATAAAAATCCTGTCACGTCTAATGTGAAGTTTTTTTTTGTTTTTTTTTACATGATAACATAAAATGTTATTAAGGAAAATATATAAGGATGTTATATAAGTATTACCCCCGTATTAAATATACTAAACCTAACTCGGTATTTAGGCAATCTTTGAAAATGAGTTAATTTTGGTTTTGATTGGTTGAAGGAGGGGGGGGGGGGGGAGCGGTGATTTATAAAGATATAATAATAATTTGTAGTGCAAGGGAACAGAATAAACATTTAACTCTCCCAGCCAGGACTCGAAGGTTGGACTCTCGACAAAAGTGCAGGAAATTTAATAAGTTATCTTGCTCGTCCCGGTGGTGTAATGGAATCATACCGGCGCGGAAAGCAGGAGATCCAGGTTCGAGTCCTGGCTGGTACAGATAGATTTTTTTATTCTATTCCCTCTCATTAATTGTTTAAAATTTACGTGGGACAATAAACCACAACTAAATTATTATTTATCTATGTATTTTATTTTTATTTTTTTTAGGTTCACCCTTTAAATAATGTGAAAATTAAAAAAAAAATAAAAGTTTATTTAAGGCTTGTTTGAAATCCTTAAATGAAATCCTTTTGTTGCGACCATTTGTGTGTGTGTGTTTTTATTTTATCTAAGGATTGGATGGCTAAACGAATCCTTACTATTAAATCATATCTAAGAAATTTAAGTATTTTGGTTAATAAAACTCATATGCCCCTCTTTCTGTGCGGGTAAATTATATTTCGTATTTACATATTCATTGTTATTGATGATTGATATTTTAATTATTATTTGTGAGTAGCTTATTAAATCATTAGCGTTATTTTATTCGCGACATATATTCTACAATAAATATTAATTTTTTCTTCTTCTTTTTTTCAGGTGAGTACCTCCTTTATATCTAGTGGAGCAATGCGTTTTATGGTATTTAATTTTAACTTTCATTTGCAACATTTAATTAGGATGGCTATTAATATAATTTTTTTATTAGTAATTATATCTAGTGTTTACTGTCTTTTAATTATTTTTTTAATGTTAAATTTTCTTCTCTGGTAAAAGATACACCCAGTTTTCTTGGCTGAAGTTCTGGTTTTCTTTCTTAAACAAACGGTAGTATCTCTTCCCTTTTAATTCCATTTATTTAAATTTCTACCCCCTTCCGTTCCTCTTCGCCTTGTTTACTTAAGAGCTGGGCTTGCAGAGTTTGGAAGAAAGGGTTTTTTTGGCCAGGGATATCGCAGTGGCTTTGACTTTGATGAAAAGTTTTTTGAATTTCCAGGTTTGGCATACAAAAGTGTACAGAGCACTTTTTTTTGGCGGTACTGTTAGTCCTATTGTGATGTGGTTTCTTTGGAAAAATGTTATTTTGAACTTGGAAATTTAAGTACGCCTCTATTCCAAATAGTTAAACTTCTCTGTGGAGCTTCGTAAATTTTTTTTTTTTTAAATGTATTTATTTTTATCTCGTTGCACTAAATATTAAACATTTTGCGTAGAAAAGAACTTTCATTTAAGCTTTTGCTGGTTGCCGAATTCCATTTTTTTTTCAATTTAAATAAATTATAAAGGCATTAAACTCAAAAGATTATTCTTAGATGATTTTAGTTGGGGTTCGGTCAAGGTAGATCCAAAAAAACACAAATTAAAAAAATTTATTTTTTTTAATGAAGGATTATCTGCCAACATTTCGGCTCAGTCTTGGAAATGTGAACTTAGGGACAGGACGTCCTCTCTCATCTTCATAATAGCCCTGAAGATGGCTTACAATGTAAGCCGAAATGTTGGTAGATAATCCTTTATTAAAAAAATACATTTTTTTTAATTTGTGTTTTTTTTAATCTACCTTGACCGAACCTCAATAAAAACAACATTTAATAATACTTATTTATCTTTTTATATAAATTATAAATAATCAAAATACGTTATGATGACTGTATGGAGGACTAAAGTACTGTATGTTATTTCTCACCAAAACTATGATAAAAGGACATTGTTAAGCTGAGGAAAATTTGTGAAAATCTTCTCTAATTTTTTTAATATTTTACCCCTATTAATAATTCACCAGACCGACCCACAATAAATTAAGTTTTCGAAACATCTTTAGATATACAATAATTTTAATGTGATATTCTATGCTATAAAATTTATGATACCAATTTATTTGTTATATTTACAAATCAGTTGATATATAAAATTGAAAAATTTTACTAGGATTCTGTCAATATGTTTTTCAAGCTATTTAATTTAATATCTTCCTAGTCAAAAACTTTTATATCTTACCAGTTTCTGTTAATTTCACCTTGTAGTTCTCTTGCGATGCAAACTCATTTGAATACATCTAGGTATTTGATTATTTCCATCAACGGTAATTTTAATGTTATCATTATTTACAATTAGAAATTAATAATAATTTATTTAATTTTTTCAAGTGTTAGTAGCAAATTATATGTTTACTTACAAAAAAAAAAAAAAAATATTGCTTTATTTCTCCGGTAAACAGTTTGCCGTTGGCGTATTACTTAAAGATTTTTATATAAGGAATCTTGTGCCGGATGCCGGATATGTATTTCTGCGAGAAAAATTATTTCCTCTTGTGAAAGTGTATTTGCATGAGCGAAGGAGGGAACGGGGGAGGCGAAGGTGTTGTAGAGGAATCCTCGTGTGCGCGTATTGTGTTTGTAGGGAGGAGATTGCAGAGATAAGGCGGGGAGTCTCGCTGGATTTGTTTGACGTCTGATTGTTTTCTTTCCATCCGCACGAGTCTGGCTGTGTGTTTGTCTCGGCTCGCCGACAGCTGTGTGCTCTTCGTTAGGGTACTCTTGGGGAAGAAGGCCCCTTCTGGTCAGATCCGCCTTCCTTCGTCCGGGGGGTAAAGTCTTGCGCCAGATCTCATAGACTTGTTATGAACGCTTGCATAAAAATATATATTAAGGAATAAATATTTATTTAGTTGTGGTTTATTATCCCACATAAATTTTAAACAATTAATGAGTGGGAATAGAATTAAAAAAATCCTGGTGGTGCAATGGTTAAGCACGCCGGCCCGGATAGCAGGAGATCTAGATTTGATTCCTGGCTGGGACAGATAGATTTTTTAATTCTATTCCCTCTCATAAATTAAATTAAGGAATGTAATTGTGTGTGTTTTGTACGAGGCCTTCTATTTAAACTATAAAAGACAAATTAGTTGTTTTTTTGTTGGGATTCGTTCTAGGTCGATCCAAAAAGACACAAATATTGTTTTCGTTGTGGCATTTAATCCTATTAAATTTTAAACAATAAATATACAAATTTAAAGAAATATGTATTTTTTAAAAATCATTTGCCAACGTTTCGGCTTACGTTGTAAGCCATCTTCAGGGCTGTTGAACGTTGGCAGATAAATTAAAAATACACAAATAATTAATTTGGTTGTGGTATTTTATCCCACGTAAATTTCAAACAATTAATGAGAGGGAATAGAATATAAAAAACTATCTGCTAGTGTAGAGGGAATTGAATAAGACAACTAACACGTCCTGGTAGTATAACTGGAAAGTACACCGGCCCGGATAGCAGGAGATCCAGGTTCGATTCCTGGCTGGGACAGATAGTTTTTTATATTCTATTCCCTCTCATTAATTGTTTAAAAAATACACATTTTTAAAAATTTGTATATTTTCGGATCTACCTTGACCGAACCTCAACTAAACACATATAATAATAACTAATTTTTAGTGCAAGGGAACAGAATAAAAAATCTAACTGCCCCAGCCAGGACTCGAACCTGGATCTCCTGCTATCCGGGCCGGTGCATTTACCGCATTATAATGCATTTACCATTTGTATTCTGTTCCCTTGCACTAAAAACTAGCAAAATTTACGTGGGATTAAATACAACAAAAAAATAATATTTATCTAACAATAACATCTAGGGGGGGGGGGGGAACTTTCCATTTTATTTAGGAATGTTATTGTTGTTGTTGTACGAGATCTTATATTTAAACTATAAAAAACAAATTATGTATTTCTTCTCCTCTCTGAGAGGTATTCCTGGTGTTTCCTAATGTTCATAAGAAAATAAATAGTAGAATAAATTAATCTCTATTTTTTAAATTAAATTTGTTATTTATTTAAATTTATTGTATCATTTAATTATAAATTAATTTAGTACTTCTATATATTAGGTATAATGATATAGGTGAACTGTTTTCATTAAAATTGCCAATGTACATGATTGTTAGACTTAAACAAGTCTTTTCATTGTTGAGTTTTTTCAAACTTAAATCTTAATGCATCTTAATTAGGTTGATGTAGGTCATTATGGCGTAGATATACTCACTGGGGCAGGGGAAGAAAAAGTACTATAAAAAAGATGGAATAATTAGCGATTGATTTTTCTTTGTCTCTGTATTCAACGAGCAGGACAACGGGAAAAGTTCTACCTGGCATTCATTTCAACACTGCTTCATGTAGTTCACCAGTTTTACGTAGAGCGATCTCGACACGACCATTGTAATTCGCCAGCTGTATTGTTCGCTGAGCTCAAAATGACTGTAGCTGTGCGACTTGTAGCTCTAACCAATTGGACATTCCCACTCCTTGCAACATTATTATAAATGTTTTATTTATATAACTTTCCTTATTCTAATTTATTTGAAATATTTACTTGTAATTGGAGCGTTACTTAACTATTTCGAATTGTTGCTATTGGAGTAAAGGCCTGTTTTTTACATACTCCTGCAAGAAACATCCCTTAATTTATTTTCAAGTCCACTTTCTGAAATTTATTTATATTTCTTCTTGAATTTATTTTGAACTCAGCATTATACAAACTGTTAGTATACTGTGTGTAAGTTGAAAATTTAAACACTTAAAGTGGACTTCGGTTTAGTTTGATGATAACTTCTTTAATCCTGGGAGCTATTTTAAAATCCCCAGATTAGTGTTTAGTTGTTCAATTTTTGTTCTATAAGATGTTGATTTAAAGAGTTTTGCCTTTTAAAATTATGATTTCTGTTTAAATTTTTCGACATTTTTTAAGTAAAGATAAAATAACTTTCTAAAATATTAACTACTGACCTGATTTCTTATTTTGAAGAATGACACAATGATGAAGATTCATCAGTCAAGTACTGATGTGTATCGGCAATAACCAATAATATCAAATGATCCTTGACACTTATGCTTTATGACGCCATCTGCTGCCGAAATGATTTTCCCTCGCCCTTCTATTGTTGCCTGTTCCCCCACTCCCATGTCCAAGATTGCTACTTTTATAGGGGGTCCCTACATCCCCTTTTATCGATTATTACTACTCACAGCGTCTGATTATCATCTACTCCATATCCTTATGGGCAAATGAGCAGTATCACGTGATAAATGTGATATCACGTGTGCATTTCGGCTCTTGTCAGAAACCTTCATTGTAAATCTGTCCATTGGCTAAGCTAGTACCATATCAATGAATGTTGGGTTTTAGAAAAATTCCAGACATATCTTTAGTTTTTTTTTTTTTTTTTTTTTTTTTATAGCATACCTAAAAGAATAATTTTATTAATTTTTTTTTGTTGGTTTAAATTAAAAAATAAAATCGCATAAGCAAATTTATATTTAAAGCAATGTTCTTTTGTATTCTGAAATAAACATTTTTTTTTTTTTTATTCTCGGAGAAATAGTTATCACAGTTCTAGGAGTACTTGAGAAAACCGGACATTTTTTTATGCGGTCCGAATGAAATAGCACTATCTGCTACTGTACTCGGCGTTATCAGTGGGCATTGCGTCAGTGGGATTGCACTAGAGGGCTAAGGGATCGGTTGTTCCTCAACTAACTTTTACGTAGAACATGTGTGATAAGTCTATAGACGACTGTGGTCCTTGTGCGTTCTCAACCCTTGGGATCTGGCTCTTTGTGTGACCCTGGACCGAGTTCCGACAACTGCCGCATCTTTGTCCCGAGCAGGAGGAGAGATTGCTTCTCGCCACTTCTTGTAGTAGCAGTTCTTAGCCTTCTGTCCCCATGAGGCATGATAATCCCACTTGGAACCCGGGGGACTCTATCTATTGGGTTTCTTCTCAGTGTTATTTGTTTATCGCCATTAACACAGGTTTCATGATTACATAATATAATCCCAATTAAACGTTTTTTCTGACTTTACCAATTGGGCAAGTATGAAGAAGTCTCGTTTTACAAAAGCGATTCTTAGATCTACTAAGTTAGCTATTGTGATCTGCAAACCATCCTCCGTTGGCGAGCGCTTTCGGACATTGTCCATCTTCTTGGCCGAATACCTGTGTACACCGTCACATATATGTGTGACGGTAAACACATGTATTCGGCCAAGAAGATGGACAATGTCCGAAAGCGCTCTCCAGCAGAAGATGGTTTGCAGAAACCAATGAAGACGGATAATAGAAGGTATGATAGGTCTATATTCATTGGTAGTGAAAATAACCTTTTAGATTACCTATTGTGACGTTGAGTACTCTTTTTCTTACCATGGAAAGGCTAATTATCCTATATTGCTGTCCTCACAGTTTTCTACGTCGCCTTTTGCTCTATCTACTGATGGACATTTCGCTGTAAGCACACATATACATGACTCTACCGCTCTGCACAAGGGGTATCGAGAAGACAGAGGCCCAGTGCTCGAAGGTATCGTGTGTCGGCGGCCGTGCGGAAACCCAGGACGAGATCCTCTCACCATTTGTCAAGCTGTCTCCCCGCCTTTAGAATTACCTGCTCCTGCGTCCTGGACTCTGTGCCCATCGCTAGTCATTCCGAGTTTTAGCCTCGCTCATTTATCCTCTCGTGTGTCTGCTTTACTCCCGTGGGCTTCTACTCAGACAGATGCCTAGCCGTGCGAGGTAGTGAAACATTCTGCATTCAAACCTCTTCAATTACCCAGTCTTACCGTTTTTTGAAATATATTTCTTTTACTCCTTCTCACTTTTATTGGTATTACTTAATTTGACTATTTTAATACTTAATTTGGTATATTCTTTACTATAAAATATTTTAATGTTTGACTCAAAAAGCCTCAGGCGAATCTAAAGACCATTTTCTTTTTCTTTTGTTTTAAATATATAACTATGTTTTTTCTCTCTCACTCTCTCTCTGCCTTTCAAACTAGGAATGGACAGAATTTCGAAGTATGTAAAAAATCTTACTGGAGAAATTCTTTTGAGTTACTAGTAGTAATTATAGGATATATACAATTATAGAAAACAATCATTTTATTTAAATACTGTATTAGTTGTGGTATTTAATCCCACAGAAAAGAATCTTACTACTTCAGCCGGGACACGAACCCGGATCTCCTGTTTACCGGGCGAGGATGCTATCCTCTACACCACCGAAGGCATTCTATTCCCTTGCATTTATTGTATAATCATTTTATATCTTGTTTCCCACTTGAACCTTATTATTGTACTTAAAGAGAAGTTTATTCTTTATTACCATTATATAAAATATTAATGTAATTTTTATTATCAGAATTTACTTTGGAATTGCTATTGCTCTTGACATTTCCTCTCGTGCTGCCACTTACAGTCATGTAGAGAGGGACTACACCTGCGGGTAGCCAATCTATCTTAAACAACCCTTAGCTTTTATTTTGCTGTAAAAATGTGTCTAGGGCGGGACTCGAACCCGCAGCGCCAGACTTATGGGACCTTTTAATTGTATTCCAAGACTAATCCATCTCTTATTCGTATTTGCTGGAAATGAAATGTATTTATTCGGATTATTATTGACTTATTTATAGTGCTGCCAAAGTCATTAAGGCTTTATATATTTCTTTCTGTATTATTGTGAAGTATTTCTTGTCGACTGTGTTTGGAAGGTACTTGTTGTGCATCAGGTTGTTGGAACAAGGGGGATGTTTGTAGTATTCCGGAGAGAGGCGATAAGTACCCCCTTATTGCAGAACCAACCCTTTGTCTCGAAAATTCCTGTGTCGACCACCGCATTCCTTTTTCCAGCGCTACAGCTGTATCCGCGCAAATCCACCCTCTACTCCCGCTAAGCTAGTCACGACCGGATTTGTGAATACAAATAGTGGTAGGCCTCCTAAATTCAAATGGCACACATAATATCAATAGTTAGACATTATTTATTTTTATCTAAATCTTTTATAAGACTGAGAATTACATTACTAACATGAAGTTAAATCGGAAAATATAAAAAATTATTTATGGTGCTTTTATACCTGCTTATATGCACACATTGCTCCTTCATTTGCATCTCGTCGTTAAAGGGGAATAGAATCAATACCGATATAATTTGAGTAGATAATATATTCTGATTGGGAATAAATATTTTCTAAAAAAAAATGTTAGATGTAACTCCTCATCAACTGTAAACAGCAACCTCTCATGGCTGGTAGGTCTTGCGTTACAGTATCTTATAGCGCCTTCTACGCTAAGCATTTGCTTAGTATTTATTGCAATATTTCAATTGCTGTGCGGCCTGTTGAACTTGAGTGATTGTTGAAGAGGTATTGTCGAAGCACGGTCCCGATCAATATTCCTGATCAAAAGACCTGAAAATGACTTACTACGTATCACACAACGATTGCTCTCCTAACAACCAGATGTGATTTGGTTCTGCTAATTCCTGAGTACTGAGTCCGAAAATCTCTTTTTTAGTAAAGTTTTTTTTTTTTTTTTTTTATATGTATCCAGTAGAAAATGAACCAACCTGAAAGATTGTACCTACCTCCTATGGGATTCGGGTTTTGATGTCTTCCTCTGGGAGATACTGAAAGTCTCTAACATCGCCCAGGTTTACTCTCTTATCGACCAGTCCCTCAGACACCTGGAAGGTGGTACAATGTACAAATCCTGCGTTCTCCCGAAATCGGAGGTGTATAACTCAGCTGGAATGCTGACGGAGAGAAAAGAGGACTCGCCAGAAGGTTGAGGACTGACAGCCAAACTGTTGGCTGTTCCAAACCAATGTCATCTGAAGCGCAATAAAATCGATACTTTGTGTCAAAGGACTCCACTTAAACCTTTGAAGACTCCCCTGCTTACTGTACACTCTCCCTCATTTGTCTTTCATTGTTTTCTCTTCCCCTTCATACCTTAATTACAGGTCCGGTTGATGGGCATTAGGTCCATCACAAAAAGAAACACTTTTACTTCCTTTTTTCTGCCCTAAATAAAGGTGTTGTTCTTTATTTCCCCCTGGTTTATTTTTCAAAATAAGGATGTCAATATTTTCGTGTTTTTTTTTTTCATATTTCTCTAATTATTATTTTTAAATAATAAGAAGTTTATATTATTCCTTACATTATACTTATTCAGCTCTTACTGACTTTTATTTTACATTTATTTTTAAGCGATTTTTTTTTGGTCTCATTTTCAGCTCTGGCTTTGGCTATAAGCGCTTTTTATACAGTAATGAAAAGGGGAAAACATTATTTTTAGTATTGCTTCTGCAGTTTTTAAGCAATCGGCGATTCTTCGTTTGACATCACCAGCCCAGAGCATTTTTGTTGGCAGTAGGAAATAATATTCAATGGCAAAATATTTAATATGTGCCTTGTACCTTCATTTTTCAGTAAGAAATGTATTTTTCCGATTAAGAATTTTTTTCCAAATTGGTTTCATCCGGTGTTTACTGAGGTTTCTGGAGAGTGGGGTAGGGACATAAGTATATTTCCGTAAATTATAAGCTGTGATTTCCATGATATGACTCCCCTAACATCATAGCATTAATAGTATAATCTTTTAACTGTAATATGTACACTCAGATATAATATTTTGTGGCAGTTTTCTGCTATTTTATATTATATATTATACTTTTAACTTAACCCATTTAACTTATTATTTGAAAGTTATATGAAACTTAAAGGCCAACCTGAATATTAATGATTTTTCGTATGTACTTGTTCCCTTTTCTCGCTATGAATACTGATGCTTCATGATCGCATATTCGAGCCTAGCAATTAGTTTGAATTGTATGTTGGAGTTCTAAGATAATATGTGTTTTATGAAGAAGTTCACATAAAATTAATTGTAGCTTAGTTTATTGTAACGAAAAACATATATTTTCATTTGATATAAAATAAAATATTTAACTGTTTTAAGTGGCTTTATTAAAAATTGTAAATTACGTTCCTTCGCATAGCTAAGTATATAATACTGCTGAATGTTGAGCACATGGGGTGGGGTATTATCTCTCAATGTAAGACTCAGAGATTGTGAAGGCGAAATGTATCTGAAATTGACAGTAGTATTGGTACATAGTAATCCTCGTTGAAATTAATTAAATTACCGTAGATATTATTATTAGATGATATTATCGTTTTCATGATAGGCAGCCCTAAAGATGGCTTACAATGTAAGCCGAAACGTTGGCAGATAATCTTTTGAAAAATACACTTTTGTTAAATTTATATTTTTTTATTGGATCTACCTTGACCGAATCCCAACTAAAATCATCTAATAATATTAATTAAAATATTAATTATTAATAATATTAATAAACATTAAACTGTGTGTCAGAAGTAGCATTTTATTTATTGCTCCCCTCCTCCTCCCAGGAAAGCTTGTCACTATGGTTCTATACTTGCTATAACCATACTAGAACGGTCAGCTGAGAGAGATACACTACACGTTAACCTGTCCGACCCAGTGAGGGTATTGTAGACGTGTGCGACCAGAGTCCCGGCCTAA
The DNA here is from genome assembly GCA_000696205.2 of Oncopeltus fasciatus. Lineage (NCBI taxonomy): Eukaryota > Metazoa > Arthropoda > Insecta > Hemiptera > Lygaeidae > Oncopeltus > Oncopeltus fasciatus. The sequence continues at coordinate 416,742 of KZ807258.1, read as the reverse complement.
TGTCTGAGATGCGTTCAATTAAACCTGGTGAGCTGGCTCCCGATGTGTTATGCATATAAGGCGATTGGTAAAATACATCACACCTTAATGTAGCATTTAACATGTGAAATTTCTCTTTTGGGAATATAGAGTACGCGCCAAAAGCACAGAAACGCGGGAGTATGCCAGGTCTCCAGACTCATTGGCGGCTCCCGGTGCTTACTTGCTGGAGAGGTGGCTGGCGTGTCGGTCCACTTCTTATTCATAGGTTTTCAGATAAAGTCTGCCTGCGAGGGTAGAGAGCTGGGGGTCATTTACGGTTTGATGGGGGGAGGGACAATTTTAGGAGGCGACCTGGGAATAAAACTAGCCCCTAACGCCCATCCCCGGCGATACTAAAGTTTTAACTACCCTCCTTGCTCCTCGCCTCTGCCTCACCTACCAGAAATATCGCTAATGGTTTAGGATCCAGCAGTTTTTCATCAGAATTAGTTTTTAATCTGGAACCTCTATTAAGGCGTATCATTATCAATGTAGTATTTCTATTTTACATAATTATATTACAGCAATAATACAAATTTAATATATTACGATTAAAAACACATATAATCCAAAATTACAATTAAATAGAATTAGCTGTAGCTTCATACAATTTCCTAAAAATAACTGGATGAATCATATGAAATTTAAAAGATATAAATGTAGTTGTTTGGTACCTATTCGTGCTTATCAGCAAACATTAGAGAGTTAAACTGTGATAAGGTTCAATTGTTATTACAGAAAATTTTTTATACATAACGGCATAAAGATACTTGATTTTCGTAAATGTATACAAATCTAAAGTTTGAAAAGAGAAAATACTTTGTGGTGTTTCAGTACTTGACGTTTGGGGTCAGTAAGAAATCTCTCAGCCATTAAGTGAAAAATTCTAGTTGTTTATAAATATTTTATTTGGTTGTGGTTTTTTATCCCACGTAAATTTTAAACAATTATTGAGAGGGAATAGAATAAAAAAATCTATCTGTCCCAGCCAGGGACAGATAGAGTTTTTTATTTTATTCCCTCTCATTAATTGTTTTGAATTTTAGTTGTTTTTTTCATACAAGAATTTATTTTCCAAAATTCTTTTTGGCCAAATCTCTATTATATAGGAATGTACCAGTAAGAGTACATTTGTTGTATGTATTAAATACTAAAGTATTACAAAAGGAAAGTTTTTTGACCGTAGATATTTTATTAGGTGATTTTAGTTGGGGTTCGGTCAGGGTAGATCTAAAAAAATACAAATTTAAAAAAAGTGTATTTTTTTAAAGATTATTTTCCGATGTTTCGGCTTACATTGTAAGCCATCTTCATGAAGACGAGAGAGGACGTCCTGTCCCTAAGTTCACATTTCCATGACAGAGAAAATGGTAACTTTCCATCTCAGCCATGGAAATGTGAACGTAGGGACAGGACGTCCTCTCTCGTCTTCATGAAGATGACTTATAATGTAAGCCGAAACGTTGGCAGATAATCATTAAAAAAAAATACACTTTTGTTAAATTTGTATTTTTTTGGATCTACCTTGACCGAACCCCAACTGAAATCATCTAATACTACTGTAATACATTTCCTTTTCAGCTTAGTGACCGAAAGCACGTGTTCGTGACACATATTAAGGCAAGAGGTTTCACCGCTTAGCGCCGTGCATTAGCTAATGGTTGCGAACACAGGTAGAGGTTAGAGGAAGGCGAGTTTTTGTGCAGTGGGATTCCTGTTGCCAGAGCCCTGATAGAGGATTGATAAGGACCCCTGACGTGCTCTTCGTGTGAGCCCCTGTAATGGCGCGGTGTTCCCCCCCACCCTCACCCTAATCCCCCTGACGTCATTGCCCCTCTCCTTACAACGTGAAAAATGGAAGTTTTTATTAACACTGCCTGAATCCCTTCCCTCCCCCTGTGCCCCAGACTACGTTCAGCCCCACCTCACCTGGTCCCCCTACGTCTTCTTGCGGTTATACTCAAGTTTTCCTTCTTCTTATATTGCCATCTTTTGTCATTCTGTATACATTCAAATTTTAATCCCCCCGAAAAGAGTACCCAACGCCATCTATTTTTCCCTGATACGAAATTTTTTCAACTGATCTTTCTAAAAAAAAATTACAATTTGGAACATCGTTCAGTAAATGTTATGGGCTTGGCTACGTATTACTTTTACAGTACGTATTACTTTTCTCGTTTCATCTGGGATTATTGTCTTCCTTAAGAAATCTAGGAAAAGTCTTATTACACTCGAGATACGCACAGAGAACTATTTGAGACTTAGCTTTCTTTAAGGGACATACTTGTCTCAGCTCTCCAATTTGAAAGCCAATAGCTGATGGAGTGTCTATCGCTCGCTGTACTCCTAACACCGTTCACCCACAGCAGTCGTGGCCTGCCTAAGCATCTTCTGACCTCTCACATCTGAAATAGCCCTGGTCCGCGGGGCCTGCCAGCTCTTCCCTGAAGCGCTCCAGCCCAAAGGTCCAAGACAATAATAATACCCCATAAACGTTTCCAAATAGATCCACTGTAATTGTAAAGTTGTGGAATCCTTCTCAAAATGTGATCCCGGCGTGTCTCAGCCTGTAGCCATGATGATCTCCTTGTGCAAACAGGTATTTCCTCGAGTAAAGAGACCAAGGTAGATTAGCCCGGAGTGCGGAAGAGCTTGTTTCAGGAATGCCGTCTCTCTCAGTCTGGTGGGAGGCGATAGGGGTTGGAGAGAACGCGTGTAGACTACAATCCTCCGAGCCTTATTTAAATTTCAGATCCAGTCACCTGCCTTTAATGGACTTCTGTCTCACAGTCGTCTTAGAACACCCCCCTAGTCACACATGATTCAGATCATTATTCTCTCATTAATATGTGAAATGTGTGGTAATTGCTTATTAAAAAAAAAAAAAAAACTTCTAAATTTTACAATAACATTGTTAGTTTTTTAAGGGGATAGTAGATTTTTCTCCGCCCCCAAAAAATGGGGGATATATTTTGATTTTTTGGTCTGTGGATGTTATTTCCACAGACCAAAAAATCAAAATATATATTTTAAAAAAAAGATAAGTGCCTTTCAAACAATTTAGGAAGATCACCTTATTAAGGGTTATACTTTTCTCTCTTACCAAGAGGATCTACTCGTCAATATTTGCATTTCGTGTACTATACCATCGGGCAGTAGTAGCGTATTTTGCATTTAGCCAGGAGGACAGGAGAGGGAGAAGAAATAGATGGAGAGAGCCCTGAATTATAGATAAACTTATTTTTATCATCATTAACTTCATTTAGTTGCATGGAAATGGTTTATTTTCTGAAAATTTTATTTCTCTTAGAAACCCCCAGCGGTGTATGTTTGTCTATATTTGTGAGGAAGAAAGGAGACGATGCAAAGTGAATTGACTTATGAATTTAAGAATAACTTGCGGTACATATAAATGATATTAATTCAAATGGAGACCATATTAGTAGATAATACGTAGGGGTTCGTCTAGTTTCTGGTGACCCTTGTGTTTAATGGTACATGTGAGAGTTTGTGTTATTGTGTTTAACCTTCTCCGAACACCAACATATATATCCTCTACTGATATTAATTAGAGTTGATTGCGAGGTGTCGCATTTAGGTTGAAATTTCACTTTGCCAAGGAAATTTAAGTGATTGACTAGAATCAAGGGAGCACCAGGAGTAACCTAACATGTGAATTTCATGTAATTTATCGGTGTAATTTATTAGTCAATTTTTTAAAAATGGCTTACAATGATATCTTGTTTTTGTAAGTTCCTCTGACGATAGAATTGTTTCCCTCGAAAACATCAGTCTTTAGTAGATGTTTTTTTTTTGTTGCGGTTTGGTCACGTCAGATCCAAAATATACTACTTAAATAAAATGTTTATTTTTTAATTATCTGCCAACGTTTCGGCTTACATTGTAAGCCATCGTCAGGGCTATCATGAAGGCGAGAGGGGACGTCCTGTCCCTAAGATCACATTTTCATGACTGTTTAATGATAGTCCTGAGATGGCTTGCAATGTAAGCCAAAACGTTGGCAGATAATTTAAAAAAAATGCATATTTTTTAAAAAAGTTTGTATTTTTTAAATCTACCTTGACTGAATGTCATTTGGATTCCATATTCAAGATCGGCTACTCTATTGTATATAATATCTACGGTCAAAATCTCTCCATTTGAACTGAGCAATCTTTGAGCATTCTGTAGTTTTATTTATCTTCGTGTTAATTTAAATTTGTTGTAGTTCGGGAGTGGTTCGTTCTTGTTTAGTTAAGTTTGTAAGTGAGCTTGAGCGTAGACAACCTCTTTGGTAGTGCACCAATGCACTTATTAATCTAAGACAGCCTCCTCTTGAGAATTGACTTGTCTTGGCGTCGGAATCTTTGCTCGAGGAATCTCATCTGAGGGAATCCTTTGACGCCTTCAGGTCCATCCCCTTCAAACCCATCCCCCCGGGGTGCGAACACATCAGTCGAGCCCGAGGGTAGTTGTGTTTGGGGGCGAGATCTGTGAGTCAGATGGACGCCGATGTAGAACCCTTCCCCGCCCAGATGTTTTTCCTAACGACTCTCTCTCCTTCACCACGAACACATGTATAACTGCCTCTTCTACCCCCTACAACCTTATTTAAATTTCAGATCCCCTAACTCTCCTCACCCTCTAATGGATTTCTTCTGCCCCCCCTTTCCATCGTCACTTATACCCCTCCCAAGGACATAATCTTCTTCTGCTTACCTGCCCTAAATCTACTGTGTATAAAATGTACTTCATAAGGGTTAGTACTCTTCCGTAGTTTGTTCCCTACATAGCCCTTAACCGTTGCTTACCTTAAACCGTCTACTGAATTAAGTTTAATTAATTTGACTTAGATTTCACTTATATTTTTGTAAAGTAAGAATATAAATAAGAGTGAAATCTAATTGATATGATGGATCATAAATACATTTTAAAAAAATAAAAATGGAGATTTTTTTTTTTTTACCGTAGAGATTATTAGTAGAAGTTATTTTGTTGGGGTTCAGTCAAGGTAGATTAAAAAAAAAATACAAATTTAAAAAATATATTTTTTACAATATGCCAACTTTTCGGCTTAGATGTGAGCCATCTTCTGGGCTGTTGAAATATATTGTATTGCTACAATGTAAGCCGAAACTTTAGCAGATAATTAAAAAAATATACATTTTTAAAATTTGTATTTTTTGGATCTACCTTGACCGATCCTCATCAAAAAACATCTAATATTAAGGAAATTCTGTTATTGACCTTTATTTTTAAACCATTTTACATAAGTCTTGAAAAGAACATTTTCTAAAAGTATTTATTTTATCTCCACATTTATGTTTTCAAATGCTTTATTTTCTATAATTTACATTTGTTTTATTTTATTTATTTATTTTTCTAAAATTTTATGAATAACTTGTTAAAAGTTACTATTAAATACATAAGGAAATACCCTATATAACTCGGAATGGACTTGAAAAGCCATATATTCTATTATGAGCTATTTCAAAATCTAAATTTGGATAGAAACAGACCTACTGAAATCTAGGCAAATATTTTTTCAGTACTGCTGGATAGCTGAGAACTTGCCCCATTTCATGAGCCACTCCTGGGACGAATGGACAAATATCCAAAACAAACCGGGCGATCGTTGAGAAAGTAGCGTTTTGAGATGCATCATCCAATCAATGCTACTGACAGGAACAATGAATGATTAGCAATCCAGCTTTCGCCTCTAGAGTTGTGCTACAGGCCTCATTGGTTCAATTTCCAACCATTTCTCACAACTGTTCCCTATCCTCAATGAAACTAGGTTTATTGATGTTATACGCATTAAGAATACATTACACCTCACCATGACCTATTGCTAAGAAATATTCTTCTTCTTGAAAATATTTTCCCGCTTCTAATAATATTTCCCTGGCGTTAATGACCAAAGATCGACACGCCATTAAAATTAATAAATAATATAAAATTTATAATCTCTTTCGGTTAAATTGCTGACCAAGTAAAAACATAAACTGATTAAAAATGTTTCCTAATAAAAACGGTTTCAGTTTTCACCATATGCCGAAGGAAACTCCCCTTCTATATGACATTTTAAAAATGTCATCATCCTGTTTGAAGGTTCTCGAGTTGACATGAGCGAATTTCCACTAGACAGTCGTTCTTCAGACATGAACCTGTACTTGAGGGCATGTGCCCTACTTTGCCTGCAGACTCAGTACGAGTCAGTGGCATCCCTATTTAAATTTCAGATATCTAACAAAGCCTGCTAATGGATTCGGTTGCCTTTCCCTTACGCGCATTACCTTCATCTGCTTAAGGACTTACCTTCATCTCCCTTCGCCCCCCACCCATCTAACGGGATTCCTTCCCACCCCCTGGAAGAAAGGGAATTTGTGCTGGTGTGTGTATATCTCATCTTCAAAAATACATTCCCTCCCTTTTTCTTCTTTCGCTCAGTCGTTAGCCCCTTCTGCTCACACATCTTTTATTCATTTATTTATATTTCTTAGACTTTGGAGATGAAGCCCCTCTTTTTTATTCCAAACCCCCCCCCTTCCCCCCTCAAGCTCACACACCCTTAAAACTGTTCGTATAATGTAAACAAAATATGAAATATTGGCATTTGTAGCTTTGTTGTACCCCTTTAGTTTTTATTCGCAAAACGACCGTGTAACATGAGGTGTTGGCCATGTAACGTTTCTTGAAATGATTTACGTAGTTCGGTCTTCAGGCATTATACAGAATAAATCTCCCATGAACGATATTTTTTTTATTATTTAAAATATTTTTAGTGCCATTTGCCAGTATTTTTGTATTGTTAATACATAAATATAAGCCACCTTCATGGCACTTGTAAGTGAAACCTGTTACATGCAGCTATGATCAAAACCAAAATGTCATTTCCTGCCAGCGGTCCGTCTACATTTATCAGGCTTATTTCCATTAATACAGCCAATTTTTGAAATTTCGTTATTTTTTCATGGTTATATCTAGAGTCTTTTAATCTTAATTGGTAGCAGTAACAAGTTGAATAATTTTGGAACAAATAAAAGTACTTCCACTCACATTCGTAAGACTAAGTGAACCACATATAAGGTTTAACACCTTTCAAGACATAAGTTTTACTTACAATTTTTTCCCGCCAAATGTGTGTGTTTATATATATATATTCGTTTTGTACTCCTCCCTCCCCCCGTATTGTGGGAGGGGTGGGTGAGGGGGAGGATTTCTATTTCCCCCCCCCTTCTCCCTACCCTGTCCGCCATCATTAATTCTGGTGAACGTGCGGGACCAGCAGGAGAGTCTTTGATAAATGAGCCTTTTATCTGATTCCAGCACTCTCTCTGGGCATGTAATGTTGCAAGTTCCTCTTATCTGACGAACGGCGTCCTTGTCTCCTGGCCATGCTTCAGACAAACATACTCATTCCAGCTCGGAGCCAATGCCTCCTTCTTCTGGAAGCCTCCGCCAGACCTGAAACGCCGACTATAGATGGAGTAGGCGAGCTTTTGTCGGGAAACCAAATCTTGCTCAGTGTTCTAGGATTGTTCAGATGAGCTTGGTTACCTGTGGCCATATTCTCTCTCAATCGCACCAAGTGCAATAAATATAGGAGGTATAAACATACATGTCTATATGTATATGTGTGTGTATATATAAACTTTGAAGATAGGTGGATCTGTAAATTTTATTTCGTCAACTTTTTAAGTAGTAGGTAATTACTGAGAAGATTTTCCTGCACGTTATTTATATCTCTTTCAAATTTACTTCAGTAGATTATATGTTTATTTTTAAATGTGAATTTGAGTTATCGTCTTATATGAAGGGGTCTATAACAGCAAATATTTATTTCTCTCCACTCTACTTCTCTGTTTCTAACTATAATTCAAAATTTAAATATTCCTTGAACACTTGCTCACACACACACACATATATATATATTGAACACATAAAAAAGGGGGGGGGAGACACAATTTTCCCTGTTCCCATTTTTTTAAATTGTATTTCACTTCTTAAGAATATAAATTGGTAGATATAAGGAAAAACGACCTTGTAGAAGTATATTGTTTATATATGAAGTATATATATGTATGTATACTTCTTTTTTTCTGGAGATTAAACTCCGAAACGAGAGTGCTCGTTGGGATACTGAAGAGAGAACCGTATCTTGCGACACTCTGTAGTGTCTGACGATGTGATGTAGTGTGTTGACACCGAAACCGGTCGCAAATAAAATTATTTAATGGAGGAAAGACTAACTACTTCTTTATCATCCTTAAAGTATTTTTTTTATTTTGAGCACTGACTTACTTTTGTGACTCTTACTTCACTTCTATATGTAGTTTAAACAAAAAAGGTGTCCAGGATTTTCGGTGTATATTAGTAGGCCCGGAAAAATTATTCATTTCCTTGTATTATATAGCTGAGTTGCTTACATATTTTAAAATTTATAATTATTAAATAACACACAAAAGTCATGATTATTTTTCACTGGTTATACTTCTAATAATTGAACTAGAACTTATTATTCATTTTTTAATAGAATCATTTTAAATAGCAAGAAAACATTGTTATTATTAGAAAACTGAACTCTAGTTGACCAAAGCACTATGTATTATGTATAACTCTTTATTTTAAATTTTTTTTTTCAGTAAACTTTGATCACTTCCTAATTTTGCGGGCAATCGGAAAGGGTAGCTTTGGGAAAGTAAGTGAAAATATATTACACTGCATTATTTTATTTACATCCAATTTTTTTTNGGCCCGGAAAAATTATTCATTTCCTTGTATTATATAGCTGAGTTGCTTACATATTTTAAAATTTATAATTATTATTTAAAATTTAATAATCTTGACGAAGATCTTATTCAATTTTGTCTGTCTTTAGCAGTATTTATACCACTCATAATGGGAATATAATGGAGACATGAGGTATAACTCTTTACAATTCACCTTGTATAAGTTGAAAGAGATCTCAGGAACCAAGTATGTGAAAATATTTAATGGTAACCAGTACTTACCTCTCTACTCTTGTTTATTTTCTGTAAGATCTTGGAAAACCAAATCCTGCTGTCCTCGTCTTCTCTCTGGGTTATTTAGAACAGAATAAGTAACGTTTGTTACAAACAAGTATTCCTTTATTCTCTTGGTTGTTTTCGTCCATCTTCTTCCGTTCGACTTATTTCCCACTGACGATCCTCGCTGAATATTTCCCTTTTCCTTGCAGAAGATGTCCCCGTTTTCCTTGCTGAATGTAAGCAGCTTTGGAAGATGGCCGCTCCCTGCGCCCCGATGCTTGAGAGGGACTTTGGGTGCGGCTTCATCGCTTCCTTTCCCCCCCTCCTCCTCCCGATCCTGAATTGCAATGGAATCCTGACTTCCTCGTAGCACGCCTGAAGATCAGCCTTTCTCTTAGGAACATTTGTATGGAATGCTATTATTTCTTGGCAATACGGAACAGAGAAAAGAGCAGAAAGTAATGTATTTACTGACTTGGAAAGAAATACACCATATTCTCTTTCCACTTCTTTGTCATTGGTGTGGGTTTATAAATTTATGTTTTAAACCACAAAAAAAAAAAAAATTCTCCGATTTACCGTTTCTTCTTCCGGGTTGGACCGTGTCAAATTGTTATTATTTTCCGAGCTTTCGCACATTATGTGATGGCTTTTTCAGCCCTGAAGAAGCCATCTCATGATTTTCGAATGCTCGGCAAATAACAACAATTTGACACGGTCCAACCGAGAAGAAGAAACGGTAAATATATCTGACGACCGTCGAAGCCTAAGAGAACATATTCTGCGTATTTCTTAAGGGAAATAAATTTTGTAATACGACGAATTATATATGGAAATCATATAAAAAGTAGTAGTATTATATGATCCGCTCAGACATTCAGTCAAGTATTTAATTATTTTTCTTGCAATGATATTTTCATAAATATTTTACGAGACATAATTTTTCTTTTTCATTAGGATGTATTTTTACCCCCTACCTCTTGATCATGCTAATGTGGGTTAATTATTTTTCTTTTAACCCCACTCGAGGGTGGGTTAAAACCTGTCAAAAATTTGCAGAAAGTCTGCTGAAATGTTTCCGTATATCATAATTGAGTGCTTCTTCGGTTGCAGCCCTTTCGACTTGATCATCGTATCTGGGCCAAAGGTTCCCAGCTACAGGAATGTTTTGTACGTCTTTTAAACTTTAATCTGACTATTTCCTCCGCGAGGTGGACTTGTTGCAGTTCTGTTCTATAGGTGAATTTTAATTTAATTTAATTTTTTTAACTAAGAGAATAAAATTCAGATCTTTAGGCACGTTTTGCAGCTTCCTTTATGCTTCTCCATGTTTGTATATTGACGTCGAGTATCGAGACGAGGTTCCTAGTTGTAATTTATTTGTAGTATAAAATGTGCCCCTTCTTCATCCAATCCTTAAAATTCTGCTTAAGATACCTCCTTTTACATGCCTCGTTGATTGTAAGGTGATATTCATAACGTAATCTTCTGAATGTATAAGATGAAATATGTAAGAAGTGGGAGAGGAAGGAACGATTTCTGTCCTCCATCCCTGCTCCATCACCTTTTATACATTTCGATTCATCTTTTGAATTGGAGATAGCATTGAATGGGAGTTTCTTCATTCGTCCTTATTATCTCGTCTGTGGGGAAGGGGCGAGGCCGAGGAGCCGAAATGAAATACTGCAGAGAGAAAAGACAGTGATGGCGGGGGGGGGAGGGTGGTCCTGGGATTGGATATGTGTGCTTGTATTTGAGACATATAGGAAGGTTAAATAAGACAGGACAGCATATTAGGGAGAGACTGCTTTATCCTGTGTCCGTGTAAGGCTAAGCCAGGCATTCAGCCGGCTCGATAAGAGAAGAGGGAGAGGTCTTCTGAAAGGATCCGATATCCTACAATACCTTTTAATCTTTAATCCTTCTCTATATCATCTTTGTCCTTAATCCTCCGCCCCCTCCCTCTTGCCCTTATAATATACTAATTATTTCTACATTTACTCCCATGATGCTCCAACCATCTCCGACCCCTCTTGCCTGGAATTTGCCCTTCCCTTTTGTCCAAATTACTAACTCTGTCTTTATCTCTCTGACATTGTCCGACTTACATTCGGGGATTTGTGTCCGATCCCCATTTTCGGACGGCTTTATCCGGCTATATCAGAGATGGATGTGCTCGTCTCTTATAATACCCTTTTGTTCGTTAGAATACGAAAGTTTCTCTGTCAGATGAGAGAATTATCGTATATTTGATGTTGGGTTTCCTTTGTTAGATTGTTACCCACCAACTTCTACATTATTCTACAGTATTCTGTGTAATGAGCAGCATTTGCGATATGTAGAATATTCCAGTTGTTAATTACTTTAATTATCAACAGAACATCTGCTTGTTCCAGCCTATATTTACCAACATATCCATTGGAATAGTGCAAATCAAGTGAACAATTTTGAAAACGTGTCTTCAGACAGTCTGATATACATATTTTCTTCCAGAGTTAGAAAAAAACAACTATTGTTGATCTGGAAAATTACAAAGATATTTAGCTAGCTTGAATGCGGTCGCCTGCTTGCATCAAGAAGTCTGTAAGTCTGGTATTGGGTGTTCATTGCCTGACGGGGGAAATTTTTAACTAACTAAATAGCCTGTACTCACTGGGAGTGTAAAGTGCACCACTATGCTATCAGTAGGTAGCTCCTAAGAGGTCTCGTGGCAGTTTAAAAAATTAAATAAATACAAATTTTTTTTAAATTAAAATATTGATTGTTATTTTCTTTTAAGATTGTTTTATTCATTAGCCGCGCACATTTCAGCGTTTCTTGATTTTATGTGTCCCCGAAAGTTTCTAAATAAGATTTAAAGCGCTTAGTTTAGGAAAATGTTGAGTTCAGCCTGGCGACAAGAGTGTGTCCATTTATATTTAAAGTGTGAAGGGTAGTGTGGCAGTCTCCTGTGCCATTCAAATGTCTCCTTTGTAGGGGTCCTGTTCCCTTTGACAGAGTACGCTCAAGTCACTCGTGAAACACAGGACCACATCTTTTGTCCCTTCTCCCAGGATAAACACCATCACGGTCCAACCCCCGGCCGAGGGAGGTTATATCCTCCCTTTCTTTAATTCCATTGCCTCTCCCGGCGGACACGTCCCCTTCCACTTGCTCTTTAGGAGCGACATCCTACCCGTTTTTCTCTTTTCCTATACAAATTATTTCATTTTTGGAAATGCGTTTTCTTCGGGACGTGAAAGGATATAGAACGCATGTCATGTATTTAACTAATGGAAAATGTACTTTTTAATAAAGAATTACCTGCCGACGTTTCGGCTTACATTGTAGAAATAAAATGTCATGAGAATACAATAATAATTGACAATAATATAATAGAGAATTGCAATAATATAATGTGATGTCAAGAATTGGATAATAAGCAAACTTGATTAATACGTTATATTGCAATAATATAATGTGATATTTAAGTTTGGATCTACCTTGACCGAACCCCAACTAAAATCATCTAAGAATAATATCTACGACCAAAAAAAATTTCTCCTTTTGTACTTTTGTTTGCTTCATTTAGTGGTTTCACATGGGGACATCTTGCTGTAGTTATATAAAGCATATTAATGTTTTATATGAGCACCGAAAGATGTGTTTAGTCTGTTTACGCTCTAGTATCAACTTATTCCCCTTTAGTTTTATGACGAGACGTCTGAAATATTTCAACAGATCTTCACCCACTATACGTAGAAGCTAAAACTAAATTGTATATAAAGGTGTGTTTATGTGCGTATTTATGTATATATGAACTCTACACGCTCTAATGTCCGCTTTTTTAAAGTAATGAAACGTCGTTAAAAGTCGGAGATGTTTACAGGGTCAGGTTGGAGTGGTTACAGGAAGACTAAAATGTAAATTATTAACATTTTTATTGTTTTGAGCCTCAGGTGAGGAGTAAATTACATGCAAAGTAATTTAACAATATTTATATTAAGTAACTTTTCTTTTTTCTACAGATTTATAAAACTTATTAGCGAATATTTAAGAATGTAATTTAAAATATTCAGCGGTTCCTCTTATTTTTAAAAACCAAATTCTTTATTTCGGATGTTATTTCAGACTATTGAAGTAAGGTAAGAGGTTGTGATGAACAAAATTTATAATGATAATATCTTTGTTTTTACTTGAGTTACGAAATAGTTTGTAGAACATATTATGCATATCATACCTTCTATTATCCGTCTTGGTTTCTGTTAACCATCTTCTGGAAACCAATGAAGACGGATAATAGAAGGTATGATAGTTCTATATTCATTGGTTGTGAAAATAACTCTTAAGATTATTATGCATATCATTATGTAGAGTGCATTTTCCATGTTCTATGTTAAACGCTTTACAAAACTACTGGCTGTGTACTTCCTCCACTCTTCCTTCCCCAAAATAGCTCACCAAGCGGCCAGGTTATAATTATTCATTTACTGTTTTTAATTTGAATCCCTATAGATAAAATAGTTATTTATCCTTATCATATCCATAGAATATATATTTATCTCCCTATAAAACCTCCCTATTTCTTAAGCAGATAGAAAATCTTAATATACGCAGCAGGCTGCAATTAATATATATGATAAAAAAAAATGTACGTAGCTTATTGAGGACGGACATTATAAGTGTCTAAAACTAATTAGGAATTCAACCTTTTTGTAAAACCATGATGTATGATGTTTGTCATATGATAAGATGTAAGCAATGTGTGGAAAGGTGTTAGTACCCTCCGGTAAACTGTTTAGTACGTGTCCCAGCCATGATGGTCGGCCCGGACTTGTAGTGGTTCTTGTAGCCTTTCAGCCTACGAAAATAGTGACTTGTTGACGGAGGATCTGTTAGTCTAATCCCACCTGCGCCCTTCCCCGCTCTCCATGTTTATTTCAGGGGTGTAGCTCTCCCCGTAGTACGCTTACAGGGACGCCTACTTCTCGCCGTGCTATGACGTCATATTTACCCAGACAATACCTCACTCGGGCTATCACCCTCATGTATAAAAACATCCCTGTTCCCCCCTATAGGAGATACCTACATCCCAACGTTTAGCGGGAACGAGAGGGTCTTGAAAGACACAAGCTCGCCAAGGCAAATAGTTTGTGAATCAATAAAGGTTTGCTTTTTACATAAATTTAAGTAAAATTTTACAAACTTTTTGTATTAACATAAAACTTAAAGGGATGCTTTTTTTAGCGAAACCTTTATCATAAATTTAAATACTGATTTTAATAGTGGTATTTAATCCCACGTCGTTTATCGTGAACGTTTAGATCTACGTGATTCCTTTTTAATCGACCCTATTTAATCGTTTAATAACATGACTTGATTTCATTACTTTCCACTAATGGTAATTTTTTTTTTTTTATGTAAATGGTTCAAAACTTGTTTACAGACACAATTTAGTAGTTCCTGATCTATATCGTGAGATAAAATGAGTCTATCTGCTTCGTAATTTATAAAGGTTTCATGAACACTTATAACAGTGGGTGAAATGAATAAGCATCAATGGAGCACTGTTTTTTTTCCATAGATATGAAATTCGACAATTCACCTAAGGGGGGAGTAAACCCTTACAGGAGAATCTCATGTTCTACAAAGATGGCGGTGGTCTTGGAGCAGTACAGACCACCCTGGAAAAACCACCCGATCGACAGACCTCACACATAAATATTAGTGACTATATACTTTGGTGTCTTGTTGGTAGGTACAGAGAAAATATTGAAAATATTTTAGAATAAGATCTGCCGTTACATTCTTTCAGAATTCGCTTAAAAAATAATAATTAAAGGAGTGTTTTTTGACCGTAGATATTATTATTAGATGATTTTAGTTGGGGTTCGGTCAAGGTAGATTAAAAAAAAATAGAAATTAAAAAAAAAAAAAACATTTTTTAAAAGATTATCTGCCAAGGTTTCGGCTTACATTGTAAGCCAACTTCAGGGCTGCCTTTCATGAAGACGAGAGATGACGTCCTGTCCCTATTTCAGTCATGGAAATGTGAACCCAGGGACAGGACTTCCTCTCTTGACCGAACCCCAACTAAAATCATCTAATAATAATTAATAAAGAATGATAATAATAATAATAAATCAATAAATAAAATCATTGAAACGTAATAAGGGATGAGTATTCAGTTATGTCACTTATCTGCATGACTTTTTTTTACAATTGTCAAATTTTCGTAGTGTTGTAAATTTTGAGTTAATAATATTTGTGTATAATACAGCGGATCTAGTATCTACTCGATATGTATCCACTTGAGAAATGTAATAAGGGTCGAGGAGGGTATTATATCTACAATTGGGAGCGGTACCAATTGACGAGTATTGCGAATGCGCCGCCACACAGAGAGAGGGAACGCCAACAACATGACAGGTCAAATGTAGCTCTGTGCATATCAGCCGTGCGCGCAAAGTGAAATCTCTGGTTTCCCCAGTGGGGAAGGGGTGTCGGTGACGTAGCCGCAATTGGCCGTTCTGACAGCGTCTGACCGCAGCTCCAGCCCTTCATCTCTCTTCTCATTCGCTGACTTTAATGATGCATCCTTTCGGGGCGAACACGCGATGCACTCTGCAACGTCCCTCCCACAAAGCCCTCTCTGCCCACGAGTAAGACGCTTGACAAGTTCTCTCATGCCATGAGTCCCATTTAATCCTAAATGTAAAAATTATTTTGTCGTTTTTCATAACGATAATGTTTAGGTTTAAGTTCACACAAACTACATAAGTCTTGGATTTACGATAAATTTCTTTAAAATATTAAATTAAATAAATCCCTTTATAGTTTATAAATATTTTATTTGGTTGTGGTATTTTATTCCACGTAAATTTTAAACAATTAATGAGAGGGAATAGAATAAAAAATCTATCTGTCCCAGCCAGTAATCGAACCTGGATTTCCTGCTATCCGGGCCGGTGCATTTACCAGTTATGCTACCAGGACGCGCTAGTTATCTCATTCAATTCCTTCTACACTAGCGAGAGCCTAACCAACGTGCAGTGTAGAGGGAATTGAATGAGATAACTAGCGCGTCCTGGTAGCATAACTGGTAAATGCACCGGCCCGGATAGCAGGAGATCCAGGTTCGATTCCTGGCTGGGACAGATAGATCCTTTATAGTTTATTTCGACTATCGAGGCATTTATTATGAGAATTTTTTTTCGAAATGTGGAGGGTAACTAAACTACAAAATGTGGAGGGAAGTTTAGTTACCGCCTTTGCGAGTCCACTCCTTTATCTGCAGAGATGCTCAGCGAGAGTTGACTGAAAGCTAGCGTGAGAAGTATTGGATTTCTAGTTCTATATCTTCTATGGCTCATGGTAACATCAATTAGCCGCTATGAGAGAATACATCTGGTATTTGGTCTGCTGACGTTTCGACTTACATTGTAAGCCATCTTCAGGGCTATCGTGAAGGCGAGAAGGGTCGTCGTTTCAACTGGATCCCATATTCATAACAACATATTATTCAATTCATGTCATGAATATGGGATCCAGGTGACACGACGACTCTTCTCGCCCTCATGATAGCCCTGATTATAGCATACAATGTATGCCAAAAGGTCAGCAGATATTTAAAAAAATGTTTTTTTTTAAATATGTATTCTTTTGGATCTACCTTGACCGAACCCCAATAAAAAACATGAAATAATCTATTCGGTCAAAAACTCTCTGTATAGAACAAATGGTGTAAATTGTAATTTTATTCATTTTAAGAATATAATGCCGAAGTTTAGTTGGGCGTTCTTAATTCCAAAATGTACGAACCGAATTCGGCATTGAGGCTTTATTTAAAACTGCTAAGTTAATTCGTTTTTTATGTAAATCAGATGTTGGTGGGGGGGGGGGGGGGGTAAAAACATAAATAAGTAATATTCGTATTCTTGTATATGTTTGCGTTGCGTAAACAATTTTTTCTATCTTCTAATATTTGTGCTAAAAATGTTTTACGGAAAACTTAATAGGGGATATATATGTAATTATAAATATATTGTTTGGTAATTTCCTCGGCAACGTAAAGACTTGGTGGCAATGATAGAATCAGATTTAGTGTTGTTTCTTTTTACTATGTCATTGCTCCTTCCATCTTGTGAGATATAAGTCGCCATTGACTCTTATTTTAGTCCGTTTCGTGATGGATATATATTACTGCTATATGTACTAATAACTATTTCTCTAACTATTGCCCAATTAATAATCACTCTGCTGACATCGTTCCACAAGTGTTGCTCCCTGTCAGGTTTTCCCCATTGTCGAGAGGCTGTATTCCAAGTCTCTCTTCCCCCTCACATTTATAAATCCAAATTACTGTCGCTTACAATAGTCGCAGCCTGTGTGCGGGCGCTATTGGGAGTGGTGCTGGGGTGTGGGGTGGATCTGAGGAATGGCGTATAGGAAGAGAGAAGCAATCCATTTGTATTGATGTGCCTTCCCGTGTGTGTGCCGCGTTCTTCCCGAGATTTCATGGTTAGACGAGCCTTTAGAGCTCCTGCGACACGTCCGCTCTACCGGAATGAACTCCCTGCCTTCTGCCTCCTCCTTCCTCCTCATCCTGCCTTCTACAACTATCCTCTACTTGTGGAATCTGCATGGTTCATATGGAGTCTCTGGTGTCGATGGCATACTGAAATTGACGGCTTCCATTTCCGTCTTGTCATATCTTAGGGGAACACTAATTTTAGGCAACAAGGAACAATAAGCACTTCAAAAGAAATATAATTCTCCTAATTACTTTCAGAATTTCCAACAAAAAATATGTACAGGATCTTATTTAAATAATGATATGAATTGTGTTAAGTAATACCACGTTAAATTTTATACAAGGAATATACGGGAAGGTATGGTAACCTGCCTCGGTGGTTTAGGGGTCAGGATACCTGCCCGGAAAGTAGGAGACCCGGGTTCGCGTCCCGGCTGAGGTAGCAAGATTTTTTTTTTTTTGCTCCCTTTGCATTTATTTTATTAATAAGGGTTTTTTGGGGGGTGGG
>KZ807258.1:364769-397971 GCA_000696205.2 Oncopeltus fasciatus | reverse complement strand
GGGGGGGGGGGGGGGGGTATTGATCCCGCGCAGACCTCTGGCAGGGGCCAATTAGAGGGTAGCTAGGGGGGTGCTATAGGCGCAAGAGAGGGGGGGAGCTCTGGTACCTCAGGGTCTCAGCCGCTCACCTCTCTCTCTCCCACCCCCACCCCCCACTAAGCCTCCAGAAGAAGGCTGAGACGGCCTTCAACGAGCCAACCCCTACCCGATACGTCTAGACGGGAAACCTTTTAGAATTGATTAGTCATGGTGGTTTACCATCTGATTTTCTTCCAGAGTTATCAGAACATTTCAGAGGCTACAGATACATGATGCATACAATTCGCTGTATTAAATACTTTTTTTAAAAAATTTATTCTCACATTTTTTCCAGTTTTTTTTTTAATGTAATTTTTGTGTATATTCTACTATAAGTGAAGGTTGACATTTTGGGGGGGAGGGAGGGGGGCTTGTATAGTTTAGAGCATTTTTTAAGCCATCTTCAGATCTTAAAGTAGTCTCTACTGCAACACACACTGCAAGAAGGATAGAGAGCAAGAGAGATCAGCACAATCCGAATTTTCTTATGTAATATAGACTATTTTAATTATATAATACAACAATTAAATTAATTTTTTTTTATCTTTAAATTACATATTAAGCAGTTGGCATCCGAAATTTGGGCAAGAAATATTAAACAGATTTATCACTTCCTGCATCCTATCAGAGAAATATTTTTATATTTAACACGGGGGAGATTGGATTAATCTGTAGGCCAGCTGTAGCAAGAGACTAAATAAATTATATACTTAGATAGTTTAGTTACTCGTATTTAAGTTACGATCGCTATCTTACGTAATGAATTTGTCAAAAATTAAAAATATCTTTATACGTTTATATAAATGTGAGTTTAATATTTCTGGTTTTTTTTTTTTTTTCTTTTTAATATTTTTGTGTCAATATTTGAAAATGTTGAATTAATTCATAAAAAATTAGAGGAGGGGACTAAAATTTAAAACAGTACTATTTTCTTGTTTGAGTCTCGAAGAAACTTAACCTAAACATAATAGGTTTAAAATATAATTTTCTAAAGTTTTCGCACTATAAAATATATAAATATTTTTAGGAATGAAGCTTGTTAAAAAATAAATTTACAAATGTAACAATGATGGATGAGCTGTTCCCCCAGTCCACCATTCCAACCACTCTGAAGCAAATTTTATTGGTCATGAGAAAATCATGAGATTTTTTTTTGTTGGGGTTCGGTCAAGGTAGATCCAAAATTACATAATTTCGTCATGATTATGGAATGCAGGTGACACGACGCCCCCTCTCGCCTTCATGATAGCCCTAAGATGGCTTACAATGTAAGCCGAAACGTTTGCAATTAATAAAAAGAATATTCTTTTTCAAATTGTATTTTTTGGATCTACCTTGACCGAACCCCAACAAAAAAACATCTACTAATAATCTCTATGTTAAAAAAAAAAATTCTCTATTTAGTGGTCATACTTTTTGCGCTCATTATTTTCTTCGGCTTGTCAATTAAACTTTTTAGTTTTTATACATTTAAAAAAAAAAATAAGAGAATTCTGTTTAGATTACGCAGCTCCTGTGTAATCCTTTCCTGAATCTGTAATTTGTCTTTAGAAACTTAGCGATAGATTACAGATTCACTTTCAGAATTTCATGAAAATTCATAAAGAAGAAAAACATTTACAAAGAAAATGAAACCATAAATAAAAGGTAGACTCTAAGATAGACTTGATAATTTAAAATAGTTACATAAATTATACAGGTCGCTATGTTCATCCTCCCTGAATATTTATTAATATGAGAAATGGGCAAATCATTATTTTGAAAGACAGTTTTTTCATTATTTTCCATTCCTTTCATTCTTTTTAAGATAAATTCTGGTTGTTGGTATCTGGAATGAGCGGCAGCATTACGGGGAGACAGTTGTTTTGGTATCGATAGAGAGAGGGGGTAGTCTCGAAGGAAAGTATTCCCAAGTAGGGTTGGGGGTTGGTGGGGGGGTGGAAATAATATTCGATAGCCTTCGGATCCTCTCGGAAGTTGTTTCCGAGTGTCCGCGCCCTTGGGGATGATCCTTGGGGAGATAAAGTCTCTCCGTTCTTCTCTCTCTTTCTCTTCCTGTCTCTCTGCGCCTCCCACCGAATGGTGTTTTTCATCTTATCCATCGCCCTTTCTCCTTCTTTTCTTCCATGTGAACCCCTCCAGCACCTCTCCCCCCACCCCTTCATCCCTTCTATCTTCGCCATTCCATTGGCCCCTTCCCTACCTATACATCGAATATTTTTTTACAGATTGGAAAAGACCGTACCTTCCATTCTTGAAAGTTTTTGTTCCTCCTTTCTTGAACTGTATTCCTCCACCCACTGTTCACTTATCTGTTTCCCTCATCGTCCGTAATCCTAAGGGATCTCATTTTGTCTTGTTGCCTTTCTTCATATGCCACTTTATTGTTCTGACACAGCTTAGGCATTGTTTTATACTTTGCTGATGAGAAATTCGGCCACTTAAAATTAGGTTTTATCTGAAGCGAATTGTCGGCCCCATGTGTAAATTTAATCTCTTATTGCGAGAGATTGAGAATAATAATTAAATTTAATTTTTTTGCACTCTTTACGTGTCTTCTTGCTTGTTTTAAGCTGTATGCTATCATTTTATTCATTTTATTCGAGTCGGTAAATTAAACTGTTATATTAATTATTTTTGAAACTGAAAGATAAATAATTTTTAGCAGTTAATGTCCATATTTTTCAGTTGATTTATTTGAGTTTTATTCTCTGTGTTTTCTGGTTTGTGCGAATTTGTTTTTTATCGTAAATCCCGTGAGAACCTTCCATGTGCTCTTCCATAATAGGCAAAAAGCTGAAAGACTGTGCGACAAGCGAACTCAGCCTAATGGAATCTTAAACTTCGACTGTGGTCCAGTCGTACTTTTTGCTAAGTTCTTCGTAGAGAAATTGGCGTGCTTGTTTTTGTGTATATATGAATATACACGCTTACTTAATTTCACATGTATTGCTTAGAAATTCTGAATTCATCTTGCCTGTAAGCTAGCGAATTTGTTTTAGTAGCAATAGGGGTTTACTGTAACATGTCTCCCTAGACAACGCAGATGTATATATATGTTTAAAATAAATTTTAAATGGCATACAGTACTAAACGGTTTATTCAAACAATACATTGAGTTAAACAGCATAATCGCAGAAATAGTTGAAGGGTAACAACTCAACTGGTATTTAGAATTTTTTGGAAAACTGTAGCCAATATTATTTATTTGCTTATTTCAAAATTGGATATTTCAGAAAAAAATATATTTTGTATTTGAGTTTCATTATTGTAAAAATATACTTAAATTTATCTGCAAAATAAAATAATTAATTTTAAGGTGGTAGGAATTTTTCTTTATTTATTTTTTAAAGTTACATTCCAGTGCATTGATTATATATTATATTTGTAATCTGACAATGTTTAGTTTGGAAGCATATAAGAATAACTAAAATTGTATTATAGTTAGAAGTTACGAGTATATTCCCATTCCTTCATCCATTATTGAAGTATTTTTTTATGTTTATTTTTATTTTTTTAATTAGCGCGGTAAAAAAAAAATATTTGTGTTAATTTATCTTTTAATTAATAATTTACAATAACCTGTGTAATATCTGAAGTGTACTTGGTCAACTGCCTTTGAAAACTAGAAATTTAAGTTAGAGAAGAGAGGTATTGGCTGTAATAGAAATTAAAAAAAACTAATCAGTACTGAAGAATTCTAAACTCCATCAATGTTAATTAATTATTATTAATTAATTTTAATATAACATATTTATTTCTTTGTTTTCATAATTAAATATTTTAAAAAACTTATAAGTAACCTAATGCCGATTATTTAAATTAACAATATATATCTTAAATTCCTAGTATGGAAATTTCAATCATTCCATGATTGAGGAAAACAGGTTTTATCGAGCTCATAGACTGCCGTGAAATATTATTGCTCGACAGTTAGAATCAATTAGAAATTTAAAAATAAATTTTAATTTATCGGTGTTCGGGGTGTTTTAGTAATTGGTATCAGTTCTGTCCCCAGTAATTTAATAAAACACGTCAGAGATTTTCAGATATTGCGGGGAAGCTATTCAGGCAAGATGGCAATAAAGGTAATAAATTCATTTAAACAGAGAGAGAGAGAGAGAGAGAGAGAGAGAGAGAGAGAGAGAGAGAGANCACCATGTCAATAACTATGATTAGGAAATTTTATATCGTTTATTGGGGGGGGGGAGTCAACCATACCGGAATCTTAAGATTGTGGAAGATTAATTCTGTAATATTATTGTCTATCCTAAAAATGCATCGTTGGTTGAAATCAGAGAAGGGAAAGGTAATGTTTATAGACCTCGTTTTATGATTCTAATTTATTAAAGTTACAATAAATTTTATTATACTTATAGGTGTGAGAAAGTTGAACACTACCTGCTCCTCACATCTTCTGAACTGCCTAGAATTTTGATCTTATCTCCAGGACAGCCTATTCCGGCATCTATGATAAATTTCTTGATCCCATTATCACCTATAACCTTCTTTAACGACATTTGAAGAATCCGCTTAGATCACACAGTCTATGCGTGACGGAATTTTTAAAATGTGCGAAAATAATTTAGATAGCCATGAACGAGGTATGATTTAGGTTTGGCTGTCTACATTGCCTTTTAAGACCCGCACACAGGACGAAGGGCTGTGTTAGAGAGCTCTGAGGTATAGGGTGCGTGAGAGAAGCATTTGCAGGGGATTATTCAGTGGGCGGCGCTCGGATGTAGGCGAGCACTTTGAGGAAGGCATTGATGTAGCTGTGGCCGAAGAAGGTGTCGGAAGTGATGACCCCTGGTTCACGATTAGCGCCCTCTCTTGGCGTAATGGCTCCCAAGGTAATGGATACCTTCCACCAGTACTAATTATTTAACTAATTGAGGAAGGGTCTTCTCTACTCTAAACCAACCTCCTGAATATGTATGTCTTCTCCTTGCTCTCTCTCTCTCAGCCTTTTCCTCTTCCATCTCCTCCACACGCCTTTCCCTCTTACGTACAGTTTTCCAAGTAGCTCTTGTGCATACATTTGTTGCATTTATAATTGGCCATATTCGGCTAGTCTCTCTCTTTCTCTCTCTCCCCCTCCCTCCCCCTCTTTCTCTCTCTTTCTCTCTCTCTCTCTCTCTCTCTCTCTCTCTCTCTCTCTCTCTCTCTCTCTCTCTCTCTCTCTCTCTCTCTATTTTCCTGTTTTAACTTACTAATTTTCTTTGTCCCTTTATTAAATTATTCATAATGACTTTAGAGTATGGGGGATTTAGACGAACAAATTAAAATATTGCCTATATCAGAGTTTCTAAACTTTTTTTTTTTTTTTTTTTACTACTGCCTTGTTTGTTAGTAAAAGTGAATATACAAATTTGCTATGAGATAGCAGTCCGTATGCTATGGTGGTGTGAGTGTAATTGGCACAGCACCTATAGCGACCCTTTTACCCGTAGGTATGTGCGGTTTCGTCCTCTGTAGGTATTTATTTAGTATTTTATTTTTTTATTTATTTTTTTTTACGACAGTAATAATAAAGATTTATAAATAATCTCAAGGTAAGCGGGAGGATAAGTAAAGGTACTCCCTTTACTGAGGGCTGGAAAAGTTTAAAGGGGTGGGGTGGGGGGGCTGAGGAAAAGAGACCCTTTAGAAGAAGTAACTAACGAGGCATGAGTGGTGAAGTGTGGAGGGAGGGATATGACTGTAACGCTAATAGGCGAGGTCAATTGCAGCCGACTTCCACCTTTCAGAAACTTATCAAAGAGGGGTTGAAGGATTGAAGGGTGGGTGGTGGTGGGGGGGGGGGCATGTCCCGCCTTATTACACAAATAAAGCTACTTTTACAGCCTCTTGGCCATTCCCCCCCCCCCCAACCCCCCGCGAATCTAAACTTAAAACAGGGATTCCAAGGGGTTGTTGGATTCCAACCACATTGAAGTATAATTCGTGTGTGTGGCTGCCGTCTCTCACAGACTCTTTGACAGAAGTTAATTGACGATTTCCAATATATGTTTGCATGGTATGGTAACTTATCAATGGACTTCTCTATCTTTATATCTCTTTCCTCCTCAGTAGGTTTATCGATGTTATTTTTCAAAAGCAGAATTACTTTCCTGTTATATATTTAATAATCAGTAATACTATTGCTTCCTAACTTTTAACACATTTCCCATTTTTTATTATAAAAAAAAAAATAAAAAAGCAAGATTAATTACTGGATATGGCAGTAAGGGCAGGTTGTGATTGCTTTGGCTGATCTGTTATGTTTGGAACTACAGTGGGTAAAGCGCCCACCTCTTTAGTTACTTACTTAAATATATAAATAGTGTAATAAGCTTTAGTCGTGAAAATGTTATTAACCATAATTGCATTTTATACCTATTATGTTCTTAGTAACGCTGATTAAAACGAAGATATTACGGTTTGGGTACTGTTCTTTATACCTAATTTGTTTTCCATGCTTAAAAATAAGAATAATCCCTAACACATGAAATTACACTCTTAAATATTTTTAATTTTGGAGGAACATGACCACTTCTCAATTATTTCTCCCACCTTTGATTGAGAACCTCCACCAGCTATTATATAGAAAGGAAAATATAACATTTTCTTTAATTATCATTTTTTCTAGAAATGTTTGACGAATTTGTTTTTCTTATATTGTGCGATAAATATTTTTCTTCTTTTCTCCAAACAGTAATGAGGATTCAAAAAGAGAGTTTGTTGACCGTAGATATTATTCTAAGATGATTTTAGTTGGGGTTCGGTCGAGGTAGATCCAAAAAAACACAAATAAAAAAAATGTATTTTTTTTAATGAAGGATTATCTGCCAACTTCGGCTTACATTGTAAGCCATCANCAAAATGAGAGTTTGTTGACCGTAGATATTATTCTAAGATGATTTTAGTTGGGGTTCGGTCGAGGTAGATCCAAAAAAACACAAATAAAAAAATGTATTTTTTTAATGAAGGATTATAATAGATAATCCTTCATTAAAAAAATACATTTTTTTATTTGTGTTTTTTTGGATCTACCTCGACCGAACCCCAACTAAAATCATCTTAGAGTAATGAGGATTATTTTTTTCCCCTTAAGCATCTTTTTTAATAGTTACTCCTACATAGGATCGTTGAAGATCAGTTGAAATATTTCAAGAGTCGTGTCATTTGGTCTGCGTGAATCATATACGAAATTAATTACTATTAATTTTCCGTGCACCATGTCAATAACTATGATTAGGAAATTTTATATCGTTTATTTGTTTAACTATAGTTCCAAAGTATTTTAACTTTAGAATGAGAGAATGTTATAGTAACTGACTCAAGTGAGTAGACGTTTTCTTAAAGACATTTATTTGATCTTTTAAATGGAGAGTTTTTGATATTATAATTACATGTGTTTTTTTTGTTGGGGTTTGGTCAAGGCAGATCCAAAAAGATACAAATTTTAAAAAAAATATGTATTTTTTAAATTATCTGCCAACGTTTCGGAATACATTATAAGCCATCGTCAAGGAAGACGAGATGGGACGTAATGTCTCCAATACCCCATTTTCATGACAATGTAAGCCAAAACGTTGGCAGATAATTTAAAAAATACACATTTTTTTAAAAATTTGTTGTTTTTTGGATCTACCTTGACCGAACCCCTTTTAAAAAAATCTAATAATTCGATATTTAATAAATATTTATTTGGTTGTGGTTTATTATCCCACGTAAATTTTAAACAATTAATGAGAGGGAATATAATAAAAAAATCTATCTGGGATAGATAGATTTTTTTATTCTATTCCCTTTCATTAATTCGATATTTTAATTTAAACTTCCAGAGATGATAATGTATCTTGGGGAATTTATTTTAATCCTACTTTAGTTGACGTGTCAATTCAAAATTAATATTTTACTTAATAGAACACCTGGTGAAAGTGATCTTAGTTTTTGAGTTCCTCAGGTAGTTTTTGAGATAGGTAGGTAGAATTTCCACGCCTGCTTTTTCACCTGAGTATAAATAGGTTCATTGTAGTTTCTTTACGTCTGCTTCTTTGGAAAATTTATCTTTGGCGTTTGAAGCCAGGAATTTCGCCAAGTGAACGAGTCATTCTTGATTAAAATCCAATTAATTATGAAACGTTTGTCTATTTTTGTTATTAAAATTACATAATAGAAAATTTTTTGAGAACTTAGTTATGTATGAATTGCAGAGGAGAAAGGCCTCAGATAGATGATTTTTGGTGAATTTTCTGTAAATGTTCTTCCAGAAAGCGTTTAATATCTCTCAGTTGTCATATCTCCGTAAAAATTCAGTGGAAGAAGTTAGAGCAAATTAAATTTCATATTTTCTGCTTGTTTATTAAAATACGAGAAAAAAAAAGTTCCTCCCTGAAGTATATTAGATATTAAGATTCTTCTCCGAAAAAAAAAAAAAAAAATGAGAAATATAATTTTTAAATTTGTAAGTTATTTTGTTCCTCTCAGTCAATTACATTATTTTCATTGGAACAGTATTGCTTCATTTGTCAGCTGCTATACCTGAATAATTTCCCGTGTGGTGCAAAATGGCGAGGGTTTTAAGCAAAGTGTAAAGAAATAAGCCAATCAAATTGATTGGGTATTATTATTATTATTCAGTATATAGATGTACAGAGGGATCTCCTTGAGTGATGAGTTTTGATATAAGACGCCAGTTGGGCGCCGATTCTTACACCCTGACTTTAGAGTGCGTCACTACCGACCGTCAAATTATATCAAACAAAAATGTATATGTTTGTCAAAGTCTAATAACGTCATGGTGTCCGCTTTCCATAAAATGAATTATTAAAAAAATACTCCCAGTCTAAAAATATAATATAATATATTCTATTGATCAATTCAATTTGAACAAATTTGTTTAATAAAATTTAAATTAGTTCAACTGTTAAGCTAAGGACACAGTTGACCGTAGAGATTTATGAGAAAGGATTTGTCGGGGATTCGGTCATTGGATTTGAATAAATAAAAATTAATTTGTAAACAAAGAACTTCTTATTATTGCTTAGGTTATTTCGGCTTGAATTGTAGGCCTTTTTCAGAACACTTGAGAGTGACCAAGAGAGATAGTCACCTACTTTAGGGTAACTAAATCGTGGCAGTCATCATTTAGTTACCCTAAAGTAGGAGACTCTCCCTACATCACCCTCATTGTCCTGTAGTAGGCCATAACTTTAAGCCGAAACGTTGACAATAACAAAACACTTTTTGGGTTACAGATTAGTTTTCCTTTCTTCGAACCAAAAGACCGAATTCCCGACCAATCCTTCCACATAGTTGCTGTGATTTTCGGAAACTCAATATTCCGATTGTTTTTTTTATCAATTTAAAAAAATATTATTAGGAACTAAACAATAAATGCAAGGGTATTCCTTAAAAAATCTATCTCTCAGCCAGTGCTCGAACCTGGATCTCCTGTTATCCGGGCAAGCGCGTTAGCCATTTACGCCACCGTCTTAAGCCAGACAACTCATCAAATATCAAATACACTACCTACCGGGAGTCTTAACTTCCTAGTAGGTTTAGTGTTTAAAAATTTATGTGGGATTAAATACCACTACAAAAATGATATTTATTATTAGGAACTCTGTTTTATTTGAATCCTTCAATTCCTTCAATTTTATGCGCGTTTGTCGAATTTTTTTGTCATTAATAATAATTATTTTTGCATAGGCACCAATTATTTTGTATAATTGAATTTAAATGTTTTCTAATCCATTTTACTTTTAATTACTTTAAATGCTATTAATGATGTAGTTTGGATATACATTTCTCGTAACAATGGCGAATCGTTTACAATTTCATTCTTAGTCTTTTTCGTGTTGACATATTTCTTGGCCCTACCTTGTCTTGGGAATATTTCCTGGTCGTGATGGCCCGAGAAGATAGGCGTTGAGTTGTCCTTGGGCGTTTATTCCGAGGGCCCCAAGGCGGTGACAGCTTTAATCCCTTAGTCCTCATCGGGGCCTAAGCTAATCTCGACCTCGCCCGCTAATCTCGGGGGCTTACCTCTCGGCTTGGGCTTATGTCGGCGTGACTCCTTCTTATTCCTCCTACCGCCGTCAAGGGGATCTGCCTTCTGACCTGTCTCTTATCAGCTCCCTCCGTTCACCTATCAGCCCTAATGGAACTGCATAAAGAAATTGGACGGCCGCCCTCGGTCTGTAATCCATGGCTTGTATTGGATTAGATTAATAAAATTAAAAAAAAAAAGAAAAAGTAATCTCAGAATTCTGAGGGTTTAAGATTCGCTCCCGGCCGGCTTTTAGGGAGAGATAAAAGCTTCCTCAGGATCTTAGGTGTTGGGAGTACACTGGCGAACTGTAGATTCCCTTTCACCCCATCACCCTAAGGGATTGAAAGGTAGGATATATAAAGCAAGGGATGAATAAGTAATATTAGCATTATATGTAACTTGATGAATGTCTCTGTCAGACTTCTGCAGGATGATGTCGTCTAAATGTGCTGAAAGGGTTCTTAACATTTTTCTTCGTGTTGATAAATGAGATTTTTGATCGTCAGTTGTTTTATTTCTGAGTTATAGGTTATTCCAAAAGACAATTCTTTTCTAAAGAAGAGTTTTTTTTTTACCGTAGATATTATTATTAGATGATTTTAGTTGGGGTTCGGTCAAGGTATAAAGAAGTGTATTTTTTTAAAAGATTATCTGCCAACGTTTCGGCTTACATTGTAAGCCATCTTCAGGGCTGTAGAAATACAGTGCCATGAGAATACAATAATAATTAACTATATTATAATACTGAATTACCATAATGTAATGTGATATCAAAAGTATGAATGTAGAAAGTTAACAAATAAAGCTAACAAAAATGTTTTTTACAATCTTTTAAAATTCTCTTACATACGTAGCTTTCTACATTCATACTTTTTATATCACATTACATTATTGTAATTCTCTATTATATTATTGTCAATTATTATTGTCTTCTCATGACATTGTAGGTATTTCTACAGCCCTGAGGATGGCTTACAATGTAAGTAATGTAACGATGGCAGATAATCTTTTTTTTAAAAAAAAATAATTTTTTAAATTTGTATTTTTTTTTTGGATCTACCTTGACCGAACCCCAAATAAAATCATATAACAAAAATTCCTTTCTTATTGTCTATTCTACAATTATGTGGAAAAAGCGAGAATTTAAAATTCTCATTCAGATTGTGAACACCTCCCTCTTCACTTTTACAATTGGAACTGTTTAATTGTTCAAATATCTCTCTCTTAGTATTCTTGTTTAACCTCTTGACGTTCCATAGAGTTTAATTTAGTGTATTCATATACATACATTTACTCTCTTTAAGGATAAGCCTATTCTGACATTTAAAAATATTATGAATTATGCTATTATTGAAAAATAACAAATAATAAGTATCTTCTTTTTGTCAGTTTTGCATTCACCGAAAAGGCCATACTTATTTCTTATTACTTATTTAATGTTTTAGATTTATTCATTTTTATAGGGGCTGATATGTAGAAATTTCACCTATGGGAAAGATTGTGTGTCCTGCTTGTTTTCCTCCAGTCTGAGGAGTTCCCCATCAAACCACCAATGCCTCAACAACAGTATAACAAAAGGCAATATTAGAAATAAGTTATTGACTCCCGACAAGGCCAGGATGCACCGGACTCCTCTGTAGGAAAGGTGTCCTGCGGAAATGGGAAGTGCATTAATGGGTCGATTATCCTGTCCAATGTAAGTCGAGCTGCTCTTCTGAGATTCCTAACTTGCAATTTCAACTTTCAGCGTCTCGTGCCAATGGTTCAATGTAGGCCCATAAAATATCTATGGGTCTTTTAGTTATTTAGGTTTTCCCTATCGGTTAATTTATTTGACTGTTTTGTTTTTATTTATTTATCGATGTTAGAGTTAACTATTTATAACATTTACACCTCGTGTGGCGCTCCCTTTCTCATGATGGTATCCATTATGAAATGCATAATTATATGTACTTTTTTTTTTTAATTTTCCTAATTTACCGTTTGATACGGATAGAAAAGCTAACAGGTTTTATTTTTGTTCTCTTAGCGCGGCAGTGACGTACTCCAAGGGGGCCCGGGTGGTAACGGCGATGTTCTATCGCCAGACCACAACCTCGCGGATAATAATAATGACGCCAAGAAGGTAAGGCATTTCCTGTTCATTTATTATTATTATTATTTGTTTTTTTTCTTCTAATACCTGTTGTATAAGTGTATTGAATTGATTTGAAATCAACCTTAATGAGATTCACATTTTGAGAATGAATTTCTTAGTTTTAGTGAGTGTGAGGAGATTATTTGTCTGCAATAATGGGGTTACGCCCTGCTGGAGAGTAATATGTACATATACATCTCTTTTTCCCGCCATAATAGTGGCTCTTCATTGGCTAGTGATACGTGGCATTGATTGGTTTAAACTAATGTTTTAACTTATATTTTTAATTTGATAAATTACTTAATTAAAATAATATGTGTTTAAACTACTNTATATATATTAATGTCAGTAATATAAGCTATGCTGTTTCGATGCTTTATTTAATATAAATATAATACATATAGTTAGATACACAAACATGCACACACAATTTATGAGTGTATCCATGCTTCATGGCAACAGCCCATCTATATCTTTATTGAATTTTAATTTTGCCTGAAAGTTGATCTTAAATGGGCGAAATAATCAATGAATTAACATAAGACATACATTTTATCTACAAATATTTTACCAATATCCATTCCCGATTTTATGCAAGTTCACCTCGATAGGCTAGTTTGAATAAGGAGATTTCTGTTTCACTCCTCTGAAGTGGGGCTGTAAGCCGAAAACGAAAGTGAGGTGTAAATAAGATTGCTGCTATATCCTCTAAGAGTGCCTATTCATAAGAGTAAAATTTTACATTTGCATATTTAAATATCTCCCTGAATATAGGATTTTAATAAATGTATTCCGCAACTAAAATGTACCAAAATATCTATTACTCTCTTAATTATATGCCTTATTTTTATTATAATAATGGGATATTTTTTATATATAACCTTTATTTATATATTACATTCTGTTAAAATAAATAAAAACATTTTGTAATTTGATTACAATAAATAGTAAAAAAATCTCATAAAGAGAGAAGGTGACCAGTGACACACCATTCTCAAATTATTTACAGACTATGTCCCTAGGAAGTCGCGGGGCCATCTTCGTTTGAGCTGACTGGGAGGGTTGTTTGGGTTGAATTTGGAACTTGGACAGGGTCTATTCCAGTGGATTAGGATGGAATGGCAGTTTACTGTGGAATAGGCTAAAGCGGGAAGAAATTAGATCCTGAACAAAAGGAATATTAAAATCGTGGTAAAGAGAGGAATTGGATACGTAATAGGGAGCATTTGCGATTATTCGGAAGGTTTTGGATTGAAAGGACTGAATGATTTGGATGTTTGAAGGCTTGGCGGCACCCCAGGTAATGGGATATTAAGATTTTTCAAATCTTCATTATTTTTCAAATAATGTATCGTCTCTCTCTTTCTACTTCTCTATTTCTGATACTAAGGGAAGTAAAGGTTTTGACTGAAAGACGTGTCTGGAAGTGCGGGTATAGAATTCACAAACCTAGAACCTGGGGAAGTGCAAAGGACTCTCCGGAGAGTAATTCCAAAAAATCTTCTTTCTATGTTATTTTTCTTAATTCTGTATTTTGTGTTGTGAGTGATTAGTTTTTTTCTGATTATATTTATGTGTGGCTGATTGCATATAAATAAGAGATTTAATTTAAAGCTAAGATTGAATAAGAATAAAGGAGAGTTTTTTTGACCGTAGATATTATTTTTAGATGGTTTTAGTTGGGGTTTGGTCAAGGTAGATCCAAAAAACACAAATTTAAAAAATATATAGTCATGGTAGCATAACTGGTAAATGCACCGCCCCGGATTGCAGGAGATCGAGGTTCGATTCCTGGCTGGGACAGATTTTTAAAATTCTATTCCCTCTCATTAATTGTTTAAAAAATATATTTTTTAAATTTGTGTTTTTTGGATCTACCTTGACCGAACCCCAACTGAAACCATCTAAGAATTGAATAAGAATTTGTGTAATCTATCAATAATCTTCTTATGTGAGAACATGATTAGCTACAGCCCCATAAAAGAATTTTGCTGAACTGTGCATTGTACATGAAATGTTACATGCTGTTGGCACAAAACGAGGAAATTGGAAGGTGTAAAAGAAAATATATTGTGATTCCTCTGAAAAAATATCGAATATATATTGGCATTTTGATTTAATCCAGTAACAATTAATCCCGGCTATCCATATGCATAAATAAAGCCCATGAAATATTATTCAAAACACGTATATGGATTTAGGATTTCCTTTATGTATTAATTTATTTTGTCCGCGGTGTTTTGGGAAAACTAATTTTTGTGTGTTTGTAAACCTACCTTTATTGTGTAAATTTTTGTTCAAATTGAAATTAGTGATGAATGAAACAGTTTATGCTGGAGTCACATAGCAGGTGCCAGATGAATTATGTTTTATGCGATGGCGTTACTTGCCTACTCAGCCATACAGGATCGTCACAGACTGGAATCAATAATCTGCATGATTGGTGGTTCTCCTGAATTACACTTATATTGACTGTAGACAAAAAACAGCATTTTTCTTTTACGCCTATCTCCTGCTGTGGGGAGAGGTAATTGGCGGGTAATTGACTTTATACAGGCAATCAGCTGTTTGCATCAAGTCGATCCGGATCGTAAGCTCCTACTTTATCTAATGTCTAAATCTAAAATTATGGTAAAGTTCAGTAAACTAACTCCCCATATCACATGTAATTAACAGCAAATGTAATTTATAATCTCCAAATTTTGTTAGTGTTGGTTATAAAGGGGGTGGTATCACCCCTATTATTGAAATGATAATATTTCTTCTTTCAACAATGGGCTTGTTCTCGCAGTCCTTACGCTCTTCTTCGCTGGCTCATTTATCAATCTGCTTCTTGAATAAGTCGTATCCGCCAAACTGAATTGGTAGTAAATAACTGCTGGTAGTTATGTACCAGCCTTCAACTATTACTTCAGTTTCGTCAGTTCTCAGTCACTGATTACTTACCGAAAAGCAAAGTACTTACCAGTCGGGGGGCTAGGTAGTTTCGTAGTTAAGGCACTGGAGTCCTCAGCTAAAGGTCCCAACCCTTTACAAAAGCACTCTCAGTATCCAGAAATTTTTTTCTTTCTACGCCTCTGTATTTCTCTGTATTCCTGGTGTACTCTGGGAAACACCCAGTCCTGATTAGGTATCTATCTTCAATTAGGGGGCTACAACGGTCTACTAGTGTAGTGTACTCAGGGTCAAGAATAAATACAGTGTTTTCCCTCAGTATTTCTATGGTGTGTACATGGCTGTTAATATTGTTTCTCACTCCCTTTCAATCGCTTTAGGCCAAGAAGGAATGGTCTACAGTTAGTCACTTTGTTTTAAACACCTGAGGCTCTTGGCAAGCTTTTATCGAGAAAGATAAGCTTGTCCAAGATTAGGATTTGAACCAGCAGCACGATCCTAATGGTTCCTATATCTTGTAACTTATAATCCTTGTAAATAATCTCTACGAATTAGGCAGTTTCACCCTAATATTATACAGAATCTTCAAAAATTGACTAAACCGTTTTTTATATAGTGCACTCCCGACATGTCAAGATACTCATGTAACACGTTGAATCCCTTCCTCTCAATCTCTCTCACTTTCGAGGCCTTCTTAAATATCCACTTCGCTCACTCATCAACCCTACTACACCCCAAGTTTTTGGGGAGAGAAAGTAATTAACAGTTCTCAATTAAAAGTGAGCAAACTTGGATAATAAGATTTTAATTGAGTTAGGCCTGATAAACATTAAATAGGGCTAATGAACATTTAATTAAAGCTAAGGATCAAAAAGAAAACTCTTCAGAAGACGGCAAGGTGGTGGGGAGAGGATTTTCCAAAAAACATGCTTCAAGATCCAAGTTCTTAAAGGCTGGTCGAGGGAAATTAAAATCCCAGACTTGTTACTTAATTACGTAAAACTTGAGAATAATTTGAATGCTTGAATTTAAAGACTTACAACAACTAGCTAAATTCATAATTACCAAACCAAATCCCTCTTTAATTTAATTAAGGCAACTTACTAAAATTAATTAATTTGTACTTGCAGCATATCAAGGTAGAGTTGAGTAAAAAAAAAAAAAATTGTCCCAGTAGAGGGATTGAGAGAGAGAGGCAGAGAAGGATAGAGAGAAAGAACGCGAAAAGGATGGAGAACCAGGGTAATACAGTTGATATTAAGATGCTATTAAAGAGATGTACTTCACGCAGGAGCTGGCAATAAGTAGGAGTAGTTCTAAGGAAGATGGAAGTCATTAGTTGGAGAGAGTATATAAGAGGAAGGATTGGTAAACCTTATATAGTCCGTGAATGAAGAGTGGGGGAAGTACCCAAACACCTTAGTTACATGCGTAAATATCTCTTTAATGGGCGCTTTTCTTAAGAGTATTACTTTTAAACAACGAGGTTTTGTTGCTATTATGTTCAGCAATTTTTTTTGTTTGCTATTGTATTTCTTAAATACTTTCTATCGGGAAAGCCTCTCATTCTATCAACCAAGCTGGTTTGCCTGGACTGAAGCACCTCCAGGCTGAAAGGCACTAACGAGGAAGAGAAAGAAGAAGAAAATGCATTCCAATATATTACGACTCCCACTTTCTGCTTTGATTTCAACCAAAAAATGAATTCATTTAATTATTAGACGATTTTAGTTGGGGTTCGGTCAAGGTAGATCCAAAAAAATACAAATTTAAAAAAAAATTATCTGCCAACGTTTCGGCTTACATTGTAAGCCATCTTCAGGACTGTAGAAATACAATGTCATGAGAATACAATAATTGACAATATTATATTATAATACAGAATTACCATAATGTAATGTGATATCAAAAGTATGAATGTAGAAAGCTATGTAAGAGAATTTTTTTAAAAACTTGCAGACAACAACAATTTTTTAATAAGTTGTTGTTTGCGTGTTTTTTGTTTTTTTTAATTCTCTTACATAGCTTTCTACATTCATACTTTTGATATCACATTACATTATGGTAATTCTATATTATAATATTGTCAATTATTATTGTATTCTCTTGAAATTGTATTTCTACAGCCCTGAAGACTGCTTACGATGTTGGCGATAATAAAATGATTTTTTTAAATTGTTTTTTTTTTTTTTTTTTGGATCAACTATAACTGAACCCCAACAATAATTTTCTACCAATATTTCTTGTGTATTCACCACACTCTTTCTTCCTCCTGTATTATTTATTAAATCGCAGCCGAGAGTGTTATACACACATATAACCTCACCCGTCTTTTTCAAAATATTAAAGACAAAGTAGTAATTTGAGACTCTTTATATGCGTGTGTGTGTGTGTGTATATATACATATAAAATTTTGAACAAGCCATATTTGTGATATCCCCCCAATTTTAGATCTGTGAAGAGTTGACGAATTGTTCACGAGTGTTGAATAGCGTGGACCAAAGGGAAATCGGATGATACGTTAGCCGCATAATTAAAAGGAATCAACTTGATTCAGTGATCGGAAACGAATGAAGCGCATCAGTGGGAGCGGGCTCGTGCATATGTGGGTTTATGAGTGAGGGGGATGGGAGGAAAGGGTTGCAGGAGACAGGAAGGGAGTGATGGAAAGGGGTAGGTTTCCAGTACTAATACCGCCCGAGGGAGGAAGGTAATACCCCTGTCAGGCAGTCCACCTGTGCCTAGGCAACGGACGCGCACTCTGTCAGCTGCTGACACACGTGCGCGCGCCTCCCTAATAGCTACAACTACCGTCGGATTAGTGCGCCAAATGAGAACGCCGCCATGCATTCCCCAATGGCGAAGGGGGTTGAGGAATTGTCTGCTGCATTCGTGAAGAGGGCGAGGACTGGCAAAAGTCTTCTTGATGGTGGGCCGGATAGGACTTGGCGCAAGCAAACCCACTTGCGCTTTATAGCCCATGACTAAATTAGTTTATTTGTATCAGATTCCTCTCGAGGAAATTTAACTCATTAACTTAACCGGTACTTCTCAGTGATTGAAAACTAGATCCTTGGGAATATAATAAATTAGTCTGGTCATTATAGAGCTTATGTTATATTTTAAATAATTGCATTAATTTATTAATGACTAAAATACACCAAATGGAGGAACGTGAGAAAATATTTTAACACGTAATAGGTGTATGATTATAGTTATGTTCAATTGCAGTTGAACGGAAAATTCTTGTTAATGAACATATATAATAATTAGTAGATATTATTAGATAATTTTAGTTGGGGTCAAGGTAGATCCAAAAAAATAGTATTTTTAAATTTGTATTTTTTTGGATCTACCTTGACCGAACCCCCAACTAAAATCATCTAATAATAATATATACGGTAAAAAAAAAACTCTCCTTTATTGGTATATATTTTTTTTGTTTGGGTTCGGTCAAGGTTGATACAAAAAGTACTATTTAAAAAATATGTATTTTTCATTGTCTGCCGACGTTTCGGCTTATATTGTAAGCCATCTTCAGGCGAGAAGGAGCGTCGTGTCACCTGCATTAAAAGTTGATGACTGAAGTCATGAAGTTTATCACAAACAAGCAAGTAAGCCAAATCCGTTGGCAAATAATTTAAAAAATACACATTTGTTTTAATGGTATTTTTTGGATCAAGCTTGACCGAACCCCAATAAATAAAATATCTACTTATAACCTCTACGGTCAAAATCTCTCCATTTGAACATATTTAGTAATATACCTTGGCATGTAGGACAATCACGCTTCTTTTTGTAGTAGTAAAACTAAATCGCCTATATAAATAGGATACATAAATGGATATTAATAATGAATTTTTTATAAAATATTTAAAAATTATGCTCCAGACGTATGCTGTTCTATATCGTACCAGTAACAATAATGAATATATTGAAGACTTAATATAATCTCCCCTCAATTTAAACTCTTAGTTAAACGAAAGAAAGCTCTAATAAAGAATTTTGTATTTGTATTTTAAAATAGTGTACGCTAGAGTGTACAGATATATATATTCAACAAATGTAAAAAAATTTGGAACAAATGTTATAATTAACACCTCTACAATGTTGGAACATCCAAGGTCTCTATAAATTTAAAAGTCACATTGTGATTTCCTACACGACATTTTAAAAAAAAAACACAACTTAATGTTCCTGACTATACAAGCATATAGTGTTATGCTTATTTCATTTGTGGATATTTGTATAATATTAAAGAAAACTACTATTCCCTATTTGAATTTATCATTAGCTTTTGTATTTAAAAGGAGAGTTTTTTTTTATTTTAGTTGGGGTTCGGTCAAGGTAGATCCCAAAAAAATACAAATTTAAAAAAAAAAGAAGATGTATTTCTTTAAATTTGTATTTGTTTGGATCTACCTTGACCGAACCCCAACTATAATCATCTAATAATTAGCCTTTTCCCTTTATCAACCCTATGATTTAATTTAATGTTTTGATACATTATCAAATTGTAGGAGAATAGAGGAAACCAACCCCCTTGGCTGATATAATATCCGAGCGATCCTTGAAAGCCTGGGATATTCTCTAAAGTTAGCAGAGAAATTTGTGTTGTGACATGAAAGTTGACGCGCTTTGTGGAAGCCCTAAAAAATTGGCGGAGTAAAATCCTGGCAGGGGGGAGAGAAAAAAAAAATTGAAGTCACTCCAAGGGGGGAGGGGCTCCCGAACAGGATTAATTAGTTTTTTGAAATGGAGGCTTTTCTGCAGAGGAGTTCGAACAAGGTTCTCCTCTCTCCCCTCAAATTATATTGGTCACTAACCGATTGATGTAGCATTCCTTCGGAAAGTCCTACACTTTGAGCCAGACATGTCCTAAGCTCTTCCGATTTACAATAGTCTGAGATATATATATTAATGTTTGAATACATTTTAAAGAGGGCGGACGGATGAAAACAGTTCGCAGTTCATGTACTCCTTATCGCGTGAGCAGTTTATCAATAAGCTGATATTTACCTGTAGAATGCATTAAGTACGAAGTTGGTATGTTATAGAATAAATATTTTATAAAATTGAATTGTATTTTACATGTATTATGTGAAATAAACGTTTTTATATCTCTAACATGTAAAGATTTATTTAAATTTATTTATTTGTAATAAATTATTTATTATTAGGTCACATTTTTATAACTTTTATGGATATATATTATTGTTAACCCTGTCCATTGCTATTCTTGTAAGGATGATGCGAATGTGGAATGGTGGCTTTACTAAAAAACTGTACCCTACCGTGTGGTCTCTTGTAGAAGCTCTCACTCAATTAGGTAGGAGATTTGTCTGGGTCTCTCAGGTAATCCTCCCTGGGCTTCATGTAATCACTTTGTCTCTGCTTCTGTCCCCCAAAGCCTCCTCTATATTTTTTATGTAAGCAGGCTACATTCCAGTGATATTTCAGTTTGGTTCAACTTCACTGCCCTGCCTTGTAAGAAAAAGTCTTCACAGCCCTCAGTATGAAAATTCCATCCTCATAGTTTTGTGGCTCGTGGATTGGATCTCCTGTTAAAAACGCCTGAGCTCTCCTGATATTTTAAATGAGAAGTCGAGTGGAAAACCTTGCGGTCGCATTTCGCCGCAACTAGCACAAATAATGCCTTTTCCATTGGCTATTATGGATTATTTGTTCCAAAGAATCTATGAGAATATAAGTGTTACTCGTATACTATATTACAAAACATCATTATTGGAAAATTACCTCTTATGATTAAAACATATTCATTCATATATATATAAAGTATATATAAAAAATGAAATACTCGCGGCTGCGATATGTAGCAATCAAGAACAGGTGGTATAGAGAATTCAGTCATGGAAATGTTTACAATGTAAGCCGAAACGTTGGCAGATAATCCTTTATTAAAAAATACATTTTTTAAATTTGTGTTTTTTTGGATCTACCTTGACCGAACCCCAACTAAAATCATCTAAGAAGGGTGGTATAGAGAGTGCAGTGCATACAAAAAGAAAAAATCACAAGGAGCAAAATTTTCGGGGATCTCTCGCCCTTTGTCAGTGAGAAGTTAAGAGAGACTGCTCTTATATATATTTATATATATGTTTGTGCGTGCGTGTGTGTGTCTACTTCTAGATTCACCTATCACCTATAGGTAGGGTGGAGAGTTAGCGTAGCGTGAATAGCTTTTAATGGGGGGAAATGTTGAATATATTTTGATTTCCACGTGTAGGAGAGACTGTAGGAACCTGCCCTCTAGAGAGCGCGTCCCTCGGGCACTGGTGGATGGGGGAATCTCTCCCTGTCCAACATGTACCCTGCTTGGGGTGGTGTGGCGCGGCCTTCCTCTGGGCCGATTCGTGGGACCTGCTGGGCTAATCACTCGCATGGGAGTATACCTGATTCAGAGTAATATAGCGAACAGCCTCGGGTTTGTCTTTGTCGAGAGCTTCCCTACTCTGAGGGTAACACAAGGTGACTGCGAAAGAAGAAGAAGAAGGATAGAGACGAGAGACAGTGTAACTCTGACGAGATTGTCGCAGCCAATAGCTTAGGTTTAGGTTAATGAAATATCCCGAAGTCTGGATACACGAAATCTGTTTCATTTGGTTGCCAAGCCCCGTGTGTCCGCGGGAATCTGGAGCCGTGTGCTTCGGTTGGTGAACTTGCGAGAGTCCCTGTCCAATCAAGCCACACCACTGGTCAGCTGTTGACGACAGCCTTCCCCTCGGAATTGGACATCTTCCTCCCACCGCACTGCCAGAACGCGTGGCCAACCGCAGGCCATTCTCTTAGCCACTTCCTACCGCAGCCATCTGACGCTCTTATCGAGATCCATAATAATTCTTCTATCTCACTCCCTTACTAACTCCCCTATTCCAAATTATTCCACTATAGTTTATTTTCTTGCATTTTTGCACTTTAACAGATTATTATATTAAAAATATTCATTTGGTTGTGGCTTATTATCCCACGTAAATTTTAAACAATATATGAGAGGGAATAGAATAAAACTTTTTTTTATTATTCTATTCCCTCTCAATATTTGTTTAAAATTTATGTGGGATAATAAACCACACCGAAATAAATATTTATAAAGAAAAATTAGTAAGTAAATGACGAGAGTCGACAAATAGCTGGACAATATCAGCTCCTTCGAGTTTAAGACGATGTATTCGTCTTTCTCGTGGGTTAGGCTATCGCTATTGAGGCGGGAATTTAATAAGTTATCTAGCTCGTCCCGGTGATGTAATGGTTTAGCATACCGGCCCGGATAGCAGGAGATCCAGGTTCGAGTCCTGGTTGGGACAGATAGATTTTTTTATTCTATTCCCTCTCATTAATTGTTTATTATTATATTAAATTCAAAATTATTCCGGCTAAGATTTACTCATTTTAAATTAAATTATTGGAACGTTGTGAATTTTAAAATGGCCTATTTTATGTGCTAATTGTGGGCATAAGATGAAAGCTTTAAAAACAAAAAAGGATATTTCCATACTTTTGATAATGACAACTTTATTATTGTTAAGTAAATTTTATGGGATCTCAACAAGCAGGGTCATTAATGCCTTTCTTTTATTTAGCCATCTTTCTTTCGTGGAATCTTGTTCATGTAGAATCAGCATTGGCTACTCCTTAATTTCATACAGGAGTTTCACGTAGGGGATTCTTCTGATAAATACTTTCTTAGGAAGGTATCAAGTATCGTTTCATTGGCTTAGAGTCTCCAACCAAAACCTTTTGTTATGACCGGGATATGACCAAAACATAGAAAAGACTCAATGCTTTCTCAGATTTATCTCTTCAAGTGTTAAAGCATTTTTAAACTTATAACCCTCTTAGAGTTAATGGTTTAATATCTCTTTATGCCCATTTTCTGAAAAAAAAAAAAATAATAATTTCCCAAATTCTATCCAGGCTTTTTCGAATAATTTCTTTGCTGCTGATGGGGGCATTTTTTCCGGCTTAGATTTACTACACCTTTTGAGGAGAAAAGTATCATGATTTAAATGTTTAAGGTGAATTTGAAGCGTTTATTTTCTAGAAAGCGGAATCAAAACATTTAAAAAAAAAATAAATCATTCTATAATAATGATTAAAACTTGCAAAAAACAATTTCTCTCGGGTATTTAATTTATTTCGAAAAGAAGCTAAGTACTTTTGGTACTTGTACCTTCATTTTCTGAAGGACTTACTTTCTTTACCTTTGTTTACTAAGAATAAATGTATAAACAAATAAATTATTGATAGAAATAAATGTATTTAATTACATACTCCTTAATGGTATTTGATTCTAAACTCCTTTGTATTATTACGTGAGTTTGATAATGTGTAGGGGTTGGTCTGAGTGTGCTTGCTTGCCTTGACCAAACAGCCTGGTAGGTCCACAGAGGTATTTGTTAGCGATCTCGTGGTCTACCATATTTGATTTGTCTCCCACTCTCTCTCTCTCCGGCGAGCTCGTACAATGCTTGCGATCCCCCCACTCGAGGAAGATATGTCCGCTTTATTTGGCCTTTTAAGCCCCACTCAATCAACATTATATTTCCTTCCCCCTCTACCGAGGTATTGACTCCATTCCCTGACAGTCTGAGGTCAGGCCTGAGACAAACACTTTTCCTCGATGACATTCCGAGTTAGTTATGGAGTTGAGAGAGAGAGAGGGAGGGAGTGAGAAGGGTAGGGTGGGGAGGGGGTTGAATGATGCTCTTCCCCTTTCCCATTTGGAGGAAAGCCTACTTTCCGCCATATTCTTGTGTAAACTTCTTCGAGAGTCTTTCGGCAAACTTTTGTTATAACCAAATCGTTTGTCTTCTAACTAAAACAGAAAGATACACCTGTTTTCGTGAAAAGAAAACGACGATATGTTACACAATTCGGGAAATTTTATTGAACTTACTTCTTGATCCCTTTCCTTTTTTTTTTAAATAAAATAATTAATTAATTAATTAAATAAGTTGTTTTTTTACTGTAATGCGAATGGAAAGGGTATTATAATCTCTTTTTTTTTAATAACCAAGTATTAGGAGAAAAGATTTTATGAAACTACAAGTAATGCACAGTGAGCCAGAAAAAAATCTTACTACCTCAGCCGGGAATCGAACCCGGGTCTCCTACTTTCCGAGTAGGAGGCCTCTACTTCACCGAGGTAGCTCGATAATCTTTCCAACTCCCCGAACTTCAGTCCGAGCTAAAACCCTTAAGTAAGATGAATATGTCGTCTTATACTCGAAGGATATCCGTCGGGGTTTTGACTCTGAGTGCAATGCGGGGAGCTGGAAAGTTTATTAGTAGATAATTGTAAATAATTTAGCGTGTGATTAAATGCCACAATTGATTCATTATTTCAAAACAATTTTATGAAGTATAATAAATGCAAGGGAACAGAATAAAAAATCTTACTACCTCAGCCGGGAATCGAACCCGGATCTCCTGCTTTCCAGGCGGGCATACTGTCCATTTCACCACCAGTGCTAGCCAGATGATTCATTCTACTCCCCGCACTCTGCTGGGAGTCTAACCTCCGAGGAAGCCGAAAATATCGTCTTACATTGTCAGCTATTTTTTAGACTCTCGTATTTTTCATTTTATTTATTTTTTGAATATTTTATTTGTTGTGGTATTTAATCCCAGATTAAATTAAAAAATAAATGCAAAGGAAAAGAATAAAGAAATAATTCAATTTTATGAAAGTTTTATTAATTTATATAAATACTGTTTTAAACCCATGAAATGGGAATATCAGCATAAATTTCATTTTATCTGTGAAGTCCCTTGTCTTGTCAACTGTTATATGATTTTGGTTAGTGTGAAATAAGAGGTGGAATAGTTTTTTGGAGGGGATAAGGAAATGGAATAATAGTAATAATAATTAAAGTACATAATTATTAGATAAGATTATTTCCGTGAAATTTTTTTTCACACTTCAGTAATTTCTTAAACAAAATTTATACAAGTTATTGACGAAATTTATGAATTAAGTTCAAAAGGAGAGTTTTTTTGACTGTATATATTATTATTAAATGATTTTAGTTGGGGTTCGGTCAAGGTAGATCCAAACAATACAAGTTTAAAAAAAACGTATTTTTTAAAATTTGTATTTTTACCTAACAAGAAAACATCTAATGAAATTTTTTTTATTTATTTATAAAAACAATTGTCGAATACTTGGTATTACAATTGTCGAATGTTTATCTCTTGCATTGCATCAACACACAAACACACACATAATTTCATATTTAAAAAATGTTTCTCTTCCGGTCAAATTGCACCTGGCTTTAGCTAGCTTTGTAGAATTAAATTTTCTCAATATTTGTTTTGAAATATTGAGAAAATTTTGAGAATATTTTTTCCTTATGCAGCTCCTTCATGACTGACTTCTTATTGTTATTTATACGAGTACCTTAAGACGAGTTTATTTATCTTGAGGACTCGCACATTAATTTTTCTCTTAAATTGCTCAAGTAATCGAGATTAATTCTCCATTAAACAACAGTTTTAGTTGAAAAAAATTGAGTATATTTTAGCCGGTTTGCTAAAACAGCTCTTGGCTCTCAGTTTAAATGGACGCCCCGAGGTGAGAGGAAGTGAGGAATTTTAAGTAGGCACACAGACAGAGATGGACCCCACCCTTCTGGGAGATATAAATAAAAGTCTGCGAGGTGGAGAGAGGTTGACAGGAGAGACGGCTTAAAGGGCCTGGTAGGCCGACTGGAAGGAGTTAGTTAGAGGGAGAGAGAGAACACTTTAAAATGTGTCAGTGGAGTATGGGGGGGGGGGGGGGGGGGGGGGGGGGGGGGGGGAGGGATGCTCGTTAGGGGTAAGAGAGGGAGAGGGTCGGACTGGAAAGAGAAGGGGTTGGGGGTGGAGAAAGAGCCTTTAAGAAACCACATTAGAACGTCCCGGGTCCCAAACGAGCGTTCTCCTCCTGTAGAGAGGGTTGAGCTCTGCCGAAACTGTAGCGAGGTCTCCACGTGCACTACTGCTCGAGGGTGTTTTATTCCCTGATGGCACCGTCGGGGGCTTTTCCCACCCCACTGCTTTTGTAAACATTGCCTCCCCCCCCCCCTCC
Source organism: Oncopeltus fasciatus (assembly GCA_000696205.2). Lineage (NCBI taxonomy): Eukaryota > Metazoa > Arthropoda > Insecta > Hemiptera > Lygaeidae > Oncopeltus > Oncopeltus fasciatus. Next base: position 371,729 of record KZ807258.1, on the reverse strand, counting down.
CCCGCTACCCCTTTCTAAATTTATATAATGCGCCAAAGGTGACTGTCGGATCACAACATTTGCCATTCCCAAGCCAACAGCTATTTCATTTTGCATTAGAACGCGTCAAGAGATTCCCAATACTTGTCGGTTGAATAAGGGACTCCTTAAAGCTTCAAATGGAATAGAATAGAACTTTTTATGCTATATTCAAAAGGAGAGTTTGTTGACCGTAGATATTATTCTAAGATGATTTTAGTTGGGGTTCGGTCAAGGTAGATCCAATAAAAATACAAATATAAAAAATGTATTTTTTTAATAAAGGATTATCTGTCAACGTTTCGGCTTATATTGTAAGCCATCTTGAGGGCTGTAGAAATACAATGTCATGAGAATACAGTAATAATTGAAATTAGTATAATAGAGAATTGCAATAATATAATGTGATATCAAGAGTATGAATGTAGGGTATGAATTTTTTTCTTGTCAATAAGCTGTTTGTTTGCATGTTTTTTTCAAATTGGTTCTTTTTAAAATTGTTTGTCCATAAACTTTAAATTTTCTTACATAGCTTTCTACATTCATACTCTTCATATCACATTATATTATGGTAATTCTCTATTATAATATTGTCAATTATTATTGTATTCTCATGACATTGTATTTCTACAGCCATGAAGATGGCTTACAATGTAAGCCGAAACGTTGGCAGATAATCCTTTATTAAAAAATACATTTTTTAAATTTGTGTTTTTTGGATCTACCTTGACCGAACCCCAACTAAAATCATCTTAGAATTTATATACTATAAAATGGGTTTAGTCTTGTCTATGGCCAATAAAAAATCAGAACAAAATTCAGAATTACTTGAATTAAAAATGGTAAAGCGTTTAAACTTGTAAAGGAAAATTTCACCCCTCTTGCAATTGATAGACGAGTGAAATTTTTTACTCGGAGGTGTCAGTTTCACCTGGATCCCTCATTTCCTTCCACTTTCATACAATAGGATCTTAGTTTTATTCACATGTGCTCTCATAATTGAATCATATGATTCCAATTTTGTAAAAGGAAAATTATAACTTTGGAAGGAGACTCACAAAGTAATTGGGATTTTTTGATAGACTTGAAATTAAAATGCTTACCCTCTGTGAATATTTTTCATGTATCGTCTGCCACACTTGTGTTGCATTCTCGTTGCACCCTTATTCTCTGTTTCAGAATTGCAGCAGCCAAATGTAAAAATATTTGTTCAAATTTTAGATTCTGTAAAATAGGCGTCATTTTGTAATTTGCTAAATACCTAATGGTTGTGAATTACTGTATCATATTTATTTTGATCCTCCATTTGCTTTACCCCTGCAAAAAAGTGTCAAGATTGTTTTATAGAATTAAGGAAGCGGTTCTGAATTCAGAATGGATGGGAGGATCGCTTTGACATCTGCTAAGTGAACTGAGGGGGTGCGAGGCAAATTTTATATTCATCATAGTTTGTCTTTATTTTTTTTTAAATTAATAAATCTTTACTTTTTACATTCGGTTATTTAGGGTATTAGGATGGGTGGGGAAGTCAGCAGTGTACCAAGTCTTTAATCATTTCATTCATAGAAAGTTAGTTGATCGTTGTTAATTAGTTGAAAAAATAGTTGGGATTCAGTCAATGAGTAGTTATTGACTGAATCCCGACATTTCCCCCCTAAAATTTTACATTAATCTCTAAGTTCAAATGGAGAGTATGTGTTCCATGACGGGAAAATGTGAACTTAGGGACAGGACGTCCTCTCTCGTCTTCATGATAGCGCTGAAGATGTCTTGCAATGTAAGCCGAAACGTTGGCAAATAATCCCTTAAAAAAATACATTTTTTAAATTTGTATTATTTTGGATCTACCTTGACCGAACCCCATCTAAAATCATCTAATATTAATCTCTAAGGATTCTACCTAATGTGTCTCAGACTAAAATGGTCGTATTAAAGAAATTTCTTATACTTATATTTTATGCACATAATATAAATATATCATTAATTTTTTTCTACTCTTATTTATTTATTACATTCTGTTAACATGATAACATTTTGTAATTTGATTACAATGAACTAACAAAAGTCCTGAGAGGGACTTTTGATGAGCCTATAACCTACACAAACAAAAAAAAAAAAAAAAAAAAGACAAAAGTGCAATGGCAAGAGGTGAGAAGGTGACCAATGACAGACACCACTCTCAATTATTATAATTAATTTTGTTATTAAATTATTTGTCTGTGTGTACAGGCGAGATTATGTGTATTAAAATAATGAAAGGAAAAACATGCAGTTCTTTTCGGCTAGTAAGATTCCTTAAATAATCTTATTTCAGGGCCATCTTTAATCAATTAAGGATTTAAATATGTTTATTAGATGTTTTTTGTTGGGTTTCGGTCAAGTTAGATCTGAAAAATTAAAATTTGAAAAATGTGTATGTTTTTAACTTATATGCCCGCATTCTAATTTAAAAATATACATTATAAATATTTTATTTGGTTGTGGTTTTTTATCCAACGTAAATTTTAAACAATTAATGAGAGGGAATAGAATAAAAAAATCAATCTGTCCCAGCCAGGAATCGAACCTAGATCTCCTGCTATCCGGGCCGGCGTGTTAAGCCATTAAACCATCACGACAGATAGATTTTTTATTCTATTTCCTCTCATTAATTGTTTAAAAATATACATTATTTAAATTTGTATTTTTTCGGGTCTACCTTGACCGAAACCCAACGAAAAACATCTAATAATAATATCTATTGTCAAAAAAAAAAACTCTCCATTTACGCATTTCTTACGTTTAGTTGTAAGTGAGAACATATGACGTTATTTACCGTAGTTCTGGAGTAGGTCTCTTGACTCATTTCTGCTGGCAGTGGAAGTTATTCGGCAGCGTTACCCGAGAGGATTGGGCTGAGAGTTGGTTACCCATAGAGGCAGCTGCCCATAGAGGAAATACGCCGGTTGTAAACAATGATATCGGCCGGGGTTGAGAAGGCCCCAGGGAGCCCTGCCCAAGGGAACAGGCGTATTTACGGTCAGCCACACTCGGAAGTACCAGTATATCTTCGCCGAGGACTCGAGACTCATTTTTCATTTGGCCGATGACGTGTGCGACCCGGGAGGAACTGACTAGACGACGAGCTACTAATAACGTAGCCTTTGAGTCATGAAAATGTGAACTTAGGGACAGGACGTCCTCTCTCATCTTCATGATAGCCCCGAAGATGGCTTGCAATGTAAGCCGAAACGTTGGCAGATAATCTAGCTACTAATTACTTGTACTTGCATTCTTCTACTATATAGAAAATGTATATTAGGAGGAGTCTGAGAGATTCCTGAGCTCTGTGCAAGGGATTGTGACTCAAGGAGTCTTTGTCTTTAACAGAGATTTAAAGTTAGACATAATCCTTCGAATAAAACCTCAGCACTTTATGAATTGTATTGTTGTTGTGGTATTTGATCCCACGTAAATTGTAAACAATAAATACAACGGAATAGAATAAAAAAATCTATTTGTCTCAGCCAGTGCTCGAACCTGAATCTCTTGCTATCCGGGCAAGCGCGTTAACCAGTTACACCACCGAGACTAGCCAGATAACAAATTCCCCGCACTCGTACCGGGAGTCTAAACTTCCGAGTAACCAACGCTCTTGCCCGGATAGAAGGAGGGAGATCCTGAGACAGATAGATTTTTTTTTTTTTATTCTATTCCCTTGCATTTATTGGTCAACACTATTTTTGACCGAAAATAGCCTACAATTCAAGTATAATATTATTTTATTCCAGATCCTTAAATAAAGAAATTGTAAGATTATGAAGTCGTACTTACTAACCTCACTGGCCTAGGTGTTTTTGTTTCTATCGGTTGATAACCTGTGTTCAGTTTTAAATTGTGGTGAGCCACAGAGGATTTGCATGTCTCGCCTTACTCTTGGAAGAGTAAGGGGCGATTGATGAGATAGGAGTTTATGATGGGATGTTAGAGGCGGAGTGGGGGGAGCACCTTTAGGGGAAGTGGCCGCGTTTGATGGGCAGGGGAGGATATGTATATAAGGAGTTTGGTGGTGGGGGTTGATCTGCGGATCCTTGTTTATTTTGGTAGGGAATACCTCTACTGAGGGGCCGTTCTCACCGAGAGAGAAAATAACCTTTCCTTTCTCTCTCTCTCTCTCTTCTTATCTCTTGGCAATCCCAGCAGTGTGTAAACCCCCGCCGACGCCGCTAGATGGCAACCCCACCATCCACCGCAAACCTTACACTTTTTATGCCTGTAGCAGGGAAGTGGTTCGCACCCTGGTTACCTGGTCCCAATCAGATTCCCCCCCCCCCCAAGCCTCTTGGGGTAGCTCTTCTTAATCTTTTACCGCCGCCGGTTTACTCCTTCCACTTATAAACCCGTTTCCGCTTTTCCTTATCAACGCCCTTCCTAACCTACTCGAACTCCATTCTGAATTCCTTTCTCACATCTTCAGAACATTTGAAAATATTAACTGTGAAACGCTATCCAATTGGTTCAAAGAGAGAGTTTGTTCATAAACTTTTAATTGTCTTACACAGTTTTCTACTTTCATACTCTTGATATCACATTATACTATAATTCTCTATTTTATTAATTTCAAATATTACTGTATTCTCATGACATTGTATTTCTACAGCCCTGAAGATGGCTTACAATGTAAGCCGAAACGTTGGCAGATAATCCTTCATTAAAATACATTTTTTATTTGTGTTTTTTTGGATCCACCTCGACCGAACCCCAACTAAAATCATCTTAGCTATCCAATTGGATTTCTCTCTCTCTCTCTCTCTCTCTCTCTCTCTCTCTCTCTTTCTTTCTCTCTCTCTCTCTCACTCTCTCTCCCCCTCTCTCNCTCTCTCTTTCTCTATCTCTCTCTCTCTCTCTCTCTCTCTCTCTCTATCTCTCTCTCTCTCTCTCTCTCTCTCTCTCTCTCTCTCTCTCTCTCTCTCAATCTCATTCTCGCTCTCTCTCGCTATATACTACTTAATTATTTCCATAATTTTACTTTAAAGACCAACAATTAAAAACTAGTAAGTCGCTGTGTTATTTTGTTTTCATTATCTTATAGTTTAAGAATGGCTTCTAAAACAGACGTATTGCATAATCCGGTATATTTAATTATTAGCTTGGAGATGGTTGGTTGACCGTCTTCAAACTAATAATAATAAACCCGTCATGAATAGCTTCTTAAGAAGGAGAAGGTATTGGTCAGGGATTCGGTCTTAGAAGTTGAAGATAATAAAAACTATAATAAAATTTTTTTATAAAATATTGATTTGGTTGTGGTTTATTATCCCAAGTAAATTTTAAACAATTAATGATAGAGAATAGAATAAAACTATAATAATATTTTTTAACAAAATTTTATTATTGTTGCCCACTTTTTTTGGCCGAAATTTTAGAACATCTACAAAGCAAATGGAGAAGGAAGAAACTAATAACTAAATCATGGCTGCGAACTATAACTGTTGAATTAACTATTATTTATAATTCTCGAATTCAAATGACGGTTTACTCCTTTTACAATTATTTAATTATAAAACATAAATTAATGTCATTCAAAGAAATTCAAGGGAGGTAAAATAATAAAATCTTGACTCGAACCCAAGTCTCCTGTTTTCTGAGCAAGTATGCTGACCACTACACCACTGAGGTTATCTAGATAATCTCTCATTTGACTATGAAGACATTCATAGCTTTTCTAACATTTTTCTATTCTCCTCTTCGTCTGATATTTACCATAGCGGAATCTTGTTTGCTGACAGAACTTCAGAAGGCATTCTCTGTCAAAATGTTTAACTATTGGATGGTCCTTACGGTTCTGAAAATATTTTTAACTTTCGTCTTATGAAACTAACATAAATAACCATAATTCCTTACATAAAATCTGATGAGAATAACTCTATTTTATTATATACATGAAGCATAAGTTATATGATTCTATATTTTTTCTTGAAGAATTGAAGAGGTATTTGGGGTTCAGTTAAAATATAGTAACATGGTGACCTAATCTTAACTACCTCTTAAATAATCACATAATATCAGGGTTACGAACTTTCCCATATTATAATATATATNAAGAGTCCAATCAGGTTGAAGGACGACATTTGAGCTGACTAATCAGGGTCTGTAGGAAGCCGGGCACCATATATATATATTATTCACTATTCAAGTTATTTTATGCTAAGTTTTTTATACCATCTTAAATTTAAGCCATCACGTCGGGACTAAGAAATAAAAATGGGTTTTATTTCAAGATTCGTAAATTTTTCGAAGCTGAAGACGAGCCCTGACAAGTAAATTACGGTGGTAATTACGGTACTGAATTATTCCATTTAAGTAAAAGTTTCTATTTCCGTAATGGCGTTTTTTTCGCCTGAACAAAGAACCAAAATTAAATTCTTGAAATAAATTGAACAATGAACATAGCTTCCATCCCATCCCTACCCTTTTCTCAGAAACCCCCTACCCGAATGTGATACAAAGGAGATTTTAAATTGAAATTATAAGAATGATGTAGATGCTTTATTTTAATAAAAACCTCATTTGTGGGAGGACAAAGGGACCTTGTTTAAATTAGTATTGAATTTAATTTCGAGGACTGTATTTTAGTTGGTGGCGGAAGAGATGTTGCTCACAGGGAAAAAGTATAAAAAAATCTCTGGGTAAATACACTGTGGCTAGGTATGGTTCTGCCCTCTGTTTGACTTGGTGTAGTCTTCAACTTTCTCAATTTCTTTTTCATAATTAATTTCTTCAATTTGAGGGGAAACTCTGCCCCTATGTTCAAGTTTTAGTGGCCTTCTAAATCTTGAATAATAAAGTTCCTCCTCATTTAAACTCTTCTCGAAGTTCACCTGGAGAAGTTTGCTCTCTTGTATGTTTTCTGGTTAACTTGTACTTTTCTTCTTCCTGAAAATTTTTTATATATTTTATATA
>KZ807258.1:323937-349547 GCA_000696205.2 Oncopeltus fasciatus | reverse complement strand
TACTAATTTCAAATATTACTGTATTCTCATGACATTGTATTTCTACAGCCCTGAAGATGGCTTACAATGTAAGCCGAAACGTTGGCAGATAATCCTTCATTAAAAAAATACATTTTTTTATTTGTGTTTTTTGGATCTACCTCGACCGAACCCCAACTAAAATCATCTTAGAATAATATCTACGGTCAACAAACTCTCTCTTTTAAATAAGAGCTTGTCCTCAGCCATGGATAGGCCCTCCCTCCAGGACCCTAAGTGGTTGAAAGGGAGGCTGCATGTAATTCAAGATAGATAAGAGTAAATGACAAATAACATGTTATAAACCTGAGATGACAATAAGCGTAAAAGTAAAAACCACTAAAAAACCAGCTCTAGACTGAAAGAGTGGGGGAAACGCTCATCTTTCTCAGTCATATTATGGAGTATGTTAATTAAGAAGCGGGTTTTTTTTTTTTGGGGGGGGGGGGTTTAATGGGTATTTAAACATAAACTTTAATTCAATGGATTTTATTTCTAATCTTTTTTGTAGCTCATATAAATAAGACGATATTACGATTGTGAATTTTGGGCTTCGTCTATATCGCCTTTAAACACATAATTTTGAGCGTATGGTCGGTTAACATTTGTTTAAAAAAATTTATTTTGTCTTATTAATTGGGGTTCGGATCCAAAAAAAAAAAAATACAATTATAACAAATTAATATCTTTAAAAAAATAATCTTAAAAAAAAATACACTTTTGTTATATTTTTTTTTTTTTTTTTTCTTTTTTGGGATCTTCCTTGACCGAACCCCAACTAAAATCATCTAATAATAATATCTACGGTCAAAAAGCTCTCCATTTATTTTTTCTTATACCAAAACGTGCATTTTCTTCATTCATTAATGTTTTTTTATTTTATTATTTTTGGCTTTCGATCTTTTTTTACCGGATTTGGTGGAAGAATCTTCTAAGAGTTCCATGTAGTGACATTAGGCATTTGAAAACATCGGAAATTGCGGTTTTACTTTCATAAAATTGGTGTGTTCCGAGAAAGTATTTACCAATTAGTGAAAAATTATTTTATTAAGATTTTTCTACATTTACAAATATCATTACTGGTCTTAATTTGTATATTCATGGCAAGTCTCCAACTTAATGGTTTTATTCTGGTCATAGACGACGGTAAAAACTTGTAAGCAAGCCACATCTCAGTAAGAAGCAGTAATAACGCTTAAGTTATTCTGTTTTTTCTCTGCACACAATTATATGATAGTATACTGGTCGTTTAATGTATTCGACGATCTTCGTGTACTCACTTAAACTTCGGCAAAATATGTATAGTTTAGACAAAATCTCAACTTGATTTATTATTTGTTTGTATTATTTATTACTTGACTTATTTGTGTATTTTTTCGGCAGGCTTTCCTGGAAATGGGGGACGAAGTTTCAGCAGCTTCAATGGTCCAGTACTTCGGCACCTGCATGGCCCAGCTCCGAGGTCGAGCCGTCTACGTCCAGTTCTCCAATCACAAGGAGCTCAAAACGGACCAGACTCACAGCAATGCAGTCAGTATCATTCAGACATTTGTGTGTGTGTGTGTGTGTGCTTTCTTTATACTTTGCTCTCGTAATCGTTCTGTGCAAGTCCGACGGTATGAGCACAAGTTGCCCCAATACGGTCCTTGCAGATTTGCTGGGCTCGGGATTGTACCCCTAACGAAGAGCCGGTTACCGAGTGCGATCCTCCAAGAGATGTTGATAAGTTTTTAATTGTCCTAATTTGCGGGCTGCGGGTCCGGGTTGGCCTCCTTTCGAGATCCGCCACACTAACTAGGTTAGTTAGTGGTGTAGTAGCTGAGGCTCCCCCTCGCCCGACTTAAGTTTAATTAATAAAGCCCAGGGGCGGGCTTTTAATACAAATCCGTCGGGAGCCTTCCGCGAGCTCTCTTCGTCGGCGGCGGCACCGGGAGCGAGTTGTCTTCCTCGGGTGCAGTCAGACGAGAGTCTTCGAGTAAAAGCGGTGCAACGTTGCACCCAAAGGATTTGGATCCGGGTGAACGAGTGTCTTAAACTGCTTTCAGAGTGTAAAATCACTCACTCATTTCAATGACATGAGGCGATGTCATTGACCATCAAAGGTTTTTCTTCTCCCTTAATTTTGCTGTGTTTTTGTTTCTCTACTACATAATCGCAACGTACAATTTTAACTATGATAATAATTTTAATTTTCTCAATTTATCATCTTAAAATAACAAAAAGTTCACGTAGGCTTCCACGGTCGTCAGATGTATGTACAGTTTCTTCTTCCGGGTTGGACCGTGTCAAGTTGTTGATAGTTCTCTATCCAGCCCTGAAGAAGCCATCACAGGATGTGCGAAAGCTCGGCAACTATCAACAACTTGACACGGTCCAACCCGGAAGAAGAAACTGTACCTATCAAAAAGTGTGAGATGTCCCATTTTTTCAGACTAAACAAAAATTTACTCCTACTATTTCATATAAATTCAAATATAAATAAACTAAACATGATACATGAAATAAACATAAACATAAATATAAATAAACTGATTACTAAGAAGGAAATACCTTCTTTTTTTTATTTGTCTTCCTTCAAAGTGCTGCTCTTCGTTATTTTTTTAAAATTAATGTTCATGTAATGTGAAATAATCCTGTTGTAAAAGTTTTAAACATATATTCTGCTTATAACCTTAAAAATAATGAATTAAGTGGGGTATTTAATCCAATGCTATATTATCTACTAGAAATGCACTAGGAACCACTACCTCAGCGGGGAATCGAACCCGGGTCTCCTACTTTCCGGTTAGGAACACTGACCTCTACACCACCGAGGTAGCTTCGATAATCTCTCCAATTCCCCGCACTTCACTCCGAGTCGAAACCCACAAGACGAATATGTCTTATATTCAAAGGAGCTAATATTGTCAGCTATTTATTAGACTCTCGTTCTACCTTTTTAAATAATGAATTAATTCTGGTATGTAATCCGACGCTAGTAGGAGACCCGGGTTCGATACCCGGCTGTGGTATACCATTTTTTTTCCCGCCTTCTGTACATTTCTCTAAATAAATATTCTTAAGGAATTCCGAAAAAATGTAGCTTTTGAGGTTGTTACGACAGAATTTTTGAAATCCCATCTTTCTTAATAGAAACCACAATGATAGTCACTGAAGTATGTATTTGTGTGTATGTGCGTGCGTCTGTGTTAGTTATTTATATACACGAACAAATTTTGCTTTTAACTGCTGTAACTGAGAGAGGTAGAAATTGGATAGGGACTTTTCCATGCTTAGTTTAAGCTAAGTGGGAAAAACTTTAGTGAACTGCAAATAGCAATGTTTAAAAACTGGAAACAGTAGAAAATTCATGTAAAAAGAAGTCATATACACAGTGAATACTAATGTTGGTCAGACCATATGAACTGGATTTCTACAATTTAGGAACGCATTAGTTGAATGGCAAATTAGATTAAAGCATATTCTTCTTAAACGGGAGGTTTAAACTATTATCGCAGCTCTATGTGCAATGCCCTAAGCTTATATAGACATATAAGTAAATATTTAGCATTTACTCAGCTATCTAATGGCAGCACTCTTCATGCCAAATATAAATTCTTTAGCCTCTGTACTCAACAATTTATTACAATTAATAAAGGACTCCTTATTGAATACGTAGACATTCATCTAGATACGAACTCTACCAACTAGGGACCGAAAAGACATGTTTCTAATGTCTCATGTTATTCCAAGAGAATCAGACTAAAATGTTCACCTTTTTGCTTTGGTGTCCCCTGAGCCCTTTTGACTTGTTCCGCCTTTGATCCTACCGCCCTTACCTGGAACCCTCCTCCCTATTTTACGCTGCTGCTAATGCTCTTCCCTTAATATGCTGAAAGTAGCTTGTAGGGGTATTCTTCGTCTTCACTTCTAGGTATAGTCAAACTATCAATCGGTTATATTAGTATACCGTATATTATAATTATTAATTAATGTATTGATATTCATACCGAAATGCTTTGTAATTATATAATATGCCTTTAGTTTTTGTTTTTTTTTTCGATATATTTGTTACATCGGGAGCGGGTTTAATTTATTTTCGATTATTACAATGTATCGGTGTCTTAATTTGATTTTAGATCTGAAGTAGGCTTACAAATAGAACAGATATTTTTGCATTAGGAAATAAATATTCCTGATCTTTCAATAGTGTTATATTTTCTCTGCCATCTAAAGCTGAATCTGAAAAAAAAATATCTTTTTATCGTAGAGTATATCGAAAAAATATATGTTATCAATACGTATTTTCTCCAAAAGACGTGGCATTTTCAAAGACTGTTCACAGATACTTGGGTCGAAGCCTTGTCAGAACCCACCTTAAGTTCACCTATTTCCCTATTCGGTTCCTCTAATGAATTGTTGCTGCGTTTTCCCTTTCCCAGAGATACCCGGCGATCCCTCCTCCTCTTGTTGCATGTGAAGAGTCAAAGGCCGGATGTGAGGGGAGGGGGAGTGGCTGAGAGTGGTGGGGGGGAAATAAGAAGGCTTTCTGTAAGCCAGCGAACTGGATAAAGGGTGAGGAAACCGTCCCTCCAGATTTATTTTGTCTTTTATCTTTTTGTAAAACCTCGAGAAGAGCTACGCGAATAGAGTTCTGTCACTCTCTTCACTTCCAGACTTAACTGAATATTTAAATTCTGGCTTTTCTCTCTCTTTCACTTTTCCCTTTCCATTTTCTCTTTTCTCTCTCTCTTTTTTCTCTTTTCTCTCTTATCTCTCTTATCTCTCTCTTTTCTCTCTTCTCTCTCTCTTCCTCTCCCCCCTTCTCACTCTCTCTCTCTCCCTCCCCCCTTCGCTCTCTCTTTCTCCCTTCCCCCTTTACTCTCTCTCTCTCCCTCCCTCCCCCTTCTCTCTCTCCCCCCTACACTCACTCTCTCTCCCTCCCCTCTACACACTCTTTCTCCACCTCCCCCTTCTCTCTCTTTCTCCCCACCTCCCCCCTTCACTCTCTATCCCCCACCCCCCTTCTCACACTCTCACACTCTTTTTCCCTCCCTCTCTCCTTTGTTTTCTTTTTTAGCGTAGTAATAAATGCAACTTAAGCTATGCGAATATTGACAAATATGCAATGTTTATTGTCTGTAAGAGAGGACTCATTGTCCTTAGGCAGGATATTATTTCTCTCTCTCTCTCTCTCTCTCTCTCTCTTTCTCCCCCCCCCCTACCCCTTAGGTTATTCTTTTAATCCTCACTTTATCTCTTCTGTATGAAACTGATTTGTTCATGCATGGATCTGAGCATGGATATTTAGAGATTTAAGCATGGATATTAAGAGAAAGAGATGCTAGCTAGATATAAGTATCTGAAGAGTCAAACTATTAGTAGTATCTAGTATCTCTTCAATTCTCACCAACGAAGGGCGAGAGATCCCCGAAAATTTTGCTCCTTATGATTTGTTTTTTTTTGTGTGTGCACTGCACTCTCTATCCCACCTGTTCTTGATTGCTATATATATCTTATATATACTTATTAAAGGTGGTATTTAGTTATCGTTAGGATGGCCGAGTACTTCCTTCCGGACTACTACTACAGAGCCCCGCTTAGAGGTATTTTATGCCTTTCTTCATATTGTAAAATAAGTTTATTAGTCATTTACTATCATTTATGTCCCACCCTGATGAAATATGGGGAATCTGCTTAGTTCAAGCAGCTCTCTGTGTGACGGGATTAATTTTCCAGCTCTGAGCTGTAATTCATTAATGTTTTGCTGTCAAATCTTACTTTTCGATATAAAATGTTAGATCTTAAATTTAACTAAATACGAAATATATATTATTTCGAAAAAATGAAATAATAAGTTATTCAGTATACACTTATCAATCCGTAGTCATTGACCGTGGGTCGCGGAAGACAGTTATTACCGAGTTTAATATAATTATATTGATTATATGCTCAATGGTGGAAATAACCCTATAAATAATAAATTATTGATTGAAATAAATTACTCTTCTGAAAATCAAGCCGATACTGAGCGGGTTTTTACGTTTCTTTTTTAACTGTTCCTATTAGAAAATTGGCAATCCTCGCTTCACGTATATCCATCTGTAGTTGTGTGTATGGGCTTCAATGCTTCAGCCGTTCTCTCATTAGCGCTGGGAAAAGTAGCACTTCTACCGAGGTTAGAGGGGAATTCATGGTAGGTGTATTCTCCCTCTAAGTGTAACCCGATCGCACTGTTTTGGAAGTTTGATTCGAGACACAACACGAGAAGTGTTTGCCGTCAGAGTGCTCTTCTCGGCTTCTGTTACCGTTATATTATCTTTGGGGAGGGCAATTTCCAAATTCTCCTGGTAGTCTAATCCCCCCCGTAATCCGATCCCCATTAGTTGTTCGGGATGAGGTCTGAGAATCTCTGCAGTTGTCGCCCGGAGTACGGAGTTAGTGGCAGCGGATAATTCTTGTATAAGCCAGAGTTCAGAAACTTTTATACTCAGTATGTGAAATTTTATCGAGTATGTTCAATTTTTTTTTTTTTTTTTTTAAATCGAGTATGGTTGTACTGACGTCCTCAACCAGAAAATACAAAATAATTACTAAGCAAGACTTAATAAGTGAGGGAAAATATTGTTAAAATTACATTTAAGAGGGAATTGGGGTTCGGTCCGACTGTATTTTTTTTTTTCAATGTGTATTTTATAAAATATTGGCTTATTTTTCCAGTTTACAATTTTAATCCTCTTGAAGACTGTTAACAGAATTACAATGCCATGAGAAGTAATTAGAAATAGAACTGTCAGGAATTAAAACTGTCAGGAAAATTTGTAAATGAGCTCCCGAAAAATATATTATAAAATAGAGATAATATATATGTATGTATAAAAAAAAATGCACCACAATCCTTTTGGGCGATATGTGAACTTTGTAAAAATGTAGGTGGGCGAAAGTGGGATGAGGAAAAATTTAAAATTGGGTTCTAAGGAACAACAATACGGGAAAAACAGGTAAATGAGTAAGGATATGAAAGGAGTGGAGGCTGGAAGACGTTAATGATTGGAGCCTAACTAGTTTTTAAAATATGTATGTCTATTAAATAAGTTCTTTGTCAGTTCTATCGTTAACTGTGAGTTAATGTGTACGGTTTCAGATAATAGTCGCCTATACGTCCGTATGGGCTTAGTTGAAGGAATGGCAAAGTTAAGTGTGTCTCTTTTGTGTGTTAATGTCGTTTTCATATGTGTTGTTTTCACGGAATTGACAGGGATTCTCTGCTAAGCCTCCACCGTTAGCCACACCTTCGAAGGTGATGATGCGAACGCACGCGGAGTGCCTCTTAAGACACCCGGAACTTGGAGGTAGGCACGTGGACCAGCGAGTTTCCTCTTCCGGAAGTAGTTCCTCTAGGCGACACTCAGAGGATCCGACTCGGTCCCCTTTTCCCTTTACGAGTCTACGTCGATCTATGGCAGCGAATTTGGTGAGAGGCCCGTAACAACCCGAAGGTTAAACCCAAACCTCACACCCCGCATCTCGGGAGGGCAGACTACCTACTACTACTAACTTCCAGTCCCATCTGGCCTCTACTTTCTTCAGGTAGAGCCTTCAAGTCCTGTAATCCACGTCCACTATGCCTACCACCGGCATCTCTTAGAGATCCTGCCACCACCCACGACATCGCTAACGATGTCCCCGTAGTACCATTTTTGACTGGATACCCAGCCCTAAACCAGGAATGCTCACCGGGACTTCTTCTTCACTACTGTTTTTCATACCCCAGGATATTTGCTTGGGCTTACTAAATATCCCAAGGGATGATCTATAACTTTCGGAAGTAGTACATCTCTTTGGTCGATGACATCTCCATGTGAATTGGTAAAGGTATGTTCTAGCTGGAAGAAATAGCAAATGGAAATGTGGAAAGCTGCCGATAAGCCGCAGAGCTTATTTATAGTATTTATTCCATACCTCGTGGATTTTAGTCAAATTGATTATTTTCAATTTAAAACTGTACAGAACAGTCAGAATTCGTTAGAGTTAAATTACATTTAAATGTTGAGTTACATTTTTATTAAAACAAGTAGAATATAAATAAAATTAGAATCGTTCTTATGTCGCCCCTTTGCATGTATGTTTACCTAAGCGTTTTTTAATTTTAATCAGAGCGTCATACTCACCTTGTGGAATTCACTGTTCGTTCCAGATTTTTCCCCAGTATTTGAAACGCCATCTTTATTTTTTTTTTTCCACTCTCTTGCTGACTTTCTTATTGAACTTCGGGATGTACAATGAATTCTCTATGTTTTTGAATAAGTAATTTGCGTGATTTACATTAAATAAGATGCAGTTTTTATTGAAAGAAAAAAAAAAAAAACATTTTTTTTCAAACAAGCAGGGGTCAAAAAAATACCATTGCTTTAGTAGTGCTAATTTGGAGATTCTGTCAAAGGAAATTAAAACATTTTATTTATTTTAAAGTCTTTGATAATGTGATATTGTTGTTATCAGTATATAGGCAAGTGTATCCGAATGCATTTGAAATACTGATAGCTTTCAGTGGAGTAATTCACTTGCGGCTCTTGTTTCAGTGGTTGTTTTATAGAGGCTTGTGTGCTCTGAATGTTTGGCTTTGCCGCTGAAAGAGAGTGATAAATTTTGTATCTTGCCGTCATTTTTCAGACTTTCACGGTCTCTGGATTCCCTTCAGAACGTCTTTCGTCCCTCGACTTAACTTTAAGTAGATTTCCTCTAGCGATTCTCTTGAGGATCGACTATCAAAAGGAATCTTACCGATCTCTGGTGAAGATAAAATGTATTACTTTCAAAATTATGTTTCAATGTATGATTTATCTAACTGAAATACAGTGTTCAAGATGAGCAAATGATGCCATCTTTGAATGAATGAGCTTACCATGGAAACTGTTAATGGAGGTAATTGGATGCCTTTGGATAATACTACGTATACTCGCCGGGACTAATCCTTTATACCACTTAGTAATTTCTTAATCGACGTCGACACAAGTTTTTAAACCACACTTTAACTTTCTTCTGTTCTTATATTTCAAGTGCATCATTTGAGTAGCCTTACTGAATGTTCAAAAGGAGAGTTTTTTTGACCGTAGATATTATTCTGAGATGATTTTAGTTGGGGTTCGGTCAAGGTAGATCCAAAAAACACAAATTTAAAATATGTATTTTTTAATAAAGGATTATCTCAGTCGTGGAAATGTGAAGTTAGGGACAGGACGTCCTCTCTCATCTTCCCTGAAGTTGGCTTGCAATGTAAGCCGAAACGTTGGCAGATAATCCTTTATTAAAAAAAATACATTTTTTAAATTTGTGTTTTTTTGGATCTACCTTGACCGAACCCCAACTAAAATCATCTCAGAATTACTGAATGTTCGTTTCGGTTTAATTCTTGTTGTTCAAACTGGTCTGTCTGTTGGAAGATGTATTTCCGGAAAACATCCGACAGGATGTTTACTCACCATGCTGAAGAGTGGGATAGGAATATGCATGCTAGATATCTCCAAGTGAAAGTTTCCGATCATTCGCTGGTAGATGATGATTAATGCTTAGGGCTTGACGAGGAGGTGTCAAGTGGGAGTGCGAAGTCGAGGGAAGCCGAGAGCCGCTCTGGTGCGTGGAGGAGTGACTCCTTACAGAGAGCTACGGCTCTGTAGCAGCGTATTTGCTCTCGGAGTCATCCCGCAAAGGAATATCAGATCAGGAGCCCACGGACATGTCGGCCGAGGACGGGGCTTGTCCTGTATTATTCAGTGACGGATTACCCCGGCCGGGGCGGATTAGCTCTCGGCCTCCCCTCTCTCTCCGGATTTTTAAACAATTCACAAACCCCTTTTTAGTAGAGTGGGCGGGGCTCTCCCTACATCTGCCGGCCGTCAACAATTCACAATGGCAGGCCCTGGGGAGTCAACAAATGTCACGTATACTCTTTAGGCGAGCAGTCGCTCCTTTCTTTTTTTTATTGTTACCATATTCTTTTATTCCTGGATTACCTGAACCCCTTTTCGAATATCCTCTCCAATCTTTTATTAAAATTCTAAACTCCACTTGCAGATAAGCGATTTGCTTTCTAAAAGTCGTGAATAGCGGAAAAACGTTAGTCAGTGGTATTGGACTTGCTTTGTCAGTAGCTAAAAGAGGAAAAAACCATTTGTTAACTCTTTAAAATGTCTGATATCAAGTAATGTACGTTCGTTATTTCTAATTTAGTTAACTGTCCTTTTAACATAGTGTACAGTGCTAAGAATTAGACAAACATTAATGGTGGGGGGAGGGAACTTACTACTAAAAAAATAAAGTTTTATATAAAAAAAATTCTTCAAAATCACTTAAGTTCAGATCTAAGAGAAGTCATTTTAAATAAATGATTTATATATTTAATTATTCAGTTTACTTGTACAGAAAAGGATTATAATGAGATAAATTCGGATGTATATTACCTACCAGGAGCCAGTGTGCCGAGATAAATTTTTGGTACTTTTTCTGAAATACTTCTCATCTTATTAGTATTTCTAATAAATTCAGACGAATATATCGTCTTATGCACTAAAAATTGTTAAAATTTACGGGGGATTAAATACCAAAAAAAATAATATTTATAAAACTAAAATTTAAAAGTAAATAACGAGAGTCATTTAAGCAGCTTGACAATGTCAGCTTCTCCGAGCATAAGACGATGTATTCGTCTGCCTCGGAGCTTAGACTCTCGACACTAGTGCGGGGAGTTTAATAACTTATCAGACTTGTCCTGGTAGCATAACCGGTAAATGCACCGGCCCGGATAGCAGGAGATCCAGGTTCGTGCCCTGTCTGGGACAGTTAGATTTTTATGCTGTTCCCTTGTACTAAAAATTGTTAAAATTTACGTGGGATTAAATACCACAAAAAAAATGTTATTTATAAAAAAATTTAATTTCTTATCATTTGTGTTTTGTAATATTTTTGCAAAAGACAAACAATAAGTATAGTTTGATATTTAAAAATGAATTAGGTTAGTCAGCGCTAACTCCATCTCCCTCCTGTTTGGTCCTGCTCTATCATGATGATTTACCTTTGATGTAAACTTTTATTTTTGATTTTTAAGGGCATTTTCGTAATCTACTCCTAAATAACAACCACCTTAAAAAAAATATGGTTAGTTTACGCTGCCCCTTGTAGTGTTTTTTTTTCCTTTTAGTATTCTTTAACTAAAATAATCAATCTTTATTTTTTTTCTAGCTCTTGCGTGATGGACTTTCTAAAAAGGAATATTAACCTATGCCAAAATCATTTTAGATATTAGTAGAAGTTTTAATGTACCGTATTCTTCATTATGAAAGATAATTATTAGTCGGGAAGGAATTATTTATCTGATGCTTATTCTCTGTTATTTTTGTACCCCTGTTTTCCACATATGCTGTTGTTCTTCTCGCCAAGCACTTCCTTGTGGTAGTCAGTCGAACTGATTGCCTTTCGCAGTTCTTCACGTTCGGTAAAGACTCCACTTCTGACTTTGTTATCCTCAATACCGCCATTTATTTAAAGTGAATCGCGGAGGTACTGCAGTTTTGAAAGTAGACATGAGGAACTGGCGTTATTTGGGGGCAACGAGAATAAATTCATAATTTTTTTTTTATATAAGTATATTCACGAAGCAATTCAAAATTAATTAATCGGCATCTATTGAAACTCTTCTGAAGTGATTTCACCGCTGAAATGGATTATTAGTGGGAGGCAGATGGGTGGATTTGGGTTGTTCGCTCTGCTCATCAGGCCGCGAACGGTTACAGATTGAAGGAGAGACGGCCTCTTGCCTGTGTGTGAGAGGCCCTGATACAAAGGTAATTAGATATGACGTCATTGGGTTCGCTGGGGGTGGGGTGGGGGGTGGGGGGGTTCCTATGACAGGGCGGTAATCCTCCGTGAGCCATGGACGTTCCATTAACACACTGGCGTCGGCTACACGGCACACACACGTTCGCAGCACACATGGCGTCTGGGGGAAACATGTACGTATATTTCTGGAGAGCGGGGAAGCTTCAGACACGTACTCCTACAATCCCTCAAACTTCCTCTCCGCACAACTGAAATTAATGTACAACTCTGATTGGTAAAATCATAAATTCTCGAATATACCCTGTGTCGTGTAGAGCCTGTATTCTCCGAGTTGACTGGACTCCCTCCCTCCCTTAATTCATTTGGATTGAAATAAGCCTGCCAAAAACATAAAAGTTTTACGAATGATGGGGCAGTTCGGATATGGTCAAAATGTTAAGTAAAAAAACCCACACTTTTTCTTCAAAATATTTTTATTTATCACCCACTTTTCAGCTTATTTTGTAAGCTATCATCGGGAATTCTAACAATATTGCAAATGTCGGGGGAATATATAAAAAATAGAGCAGCCAATAATTAAAACAAAGAAAAAATAACATACATTTACAGAGTGCCTAAAATATAAAGAAACAGGGAAAAAATATAACTTAAATGGGACTCTAGACGAAATTCTATTGGATGACGATAAAGTCATCGACTGTGTAATGAACTTTCTGAAAGAGGGCAGGCTATTAAATCTTATCTAGATGCATTTTCAGTAAGCTTCTTTTTCATACCCTCTCAATTTTTTCTTTCTTATAAATTTCATAGTTTTCAAGCTCAAAGAAATTACTATATCCATCCACATAATAACTATTCGCATTAACAATTCATTATATCTCCCCATGGCTTATTGCTAAGAAATTCTTCTTCTTGAAAATATCTTCCCGCTTCTATAAAATATCTCCCTGGCATTAATGACCAAAGGTTGACACGCCATTAAAAATATTCTCTGGAAGATATATAAATGTGTGATTGAAAGTGTAGTAAAATACTACTGTCATGCAAGCTCAAGAGGATCTTTCACAACTAAGACGTGGAAATGGAAAATGAGGAATCGTCCACGTATTAAGGACGGAGGAACAAGGTTAGGTAATAGTTAGGATTTGTAGTCAAAATCTTTATTTATTATTTTCTGTGCTACGGGGAATAAACATTAAGAGTAGTTAACGTAAGGGAATAGAATAAACTGTCTCAGCCAGGGCTCGAATCTGGATCCCCCGCCATCCGGGCATGCTAACCATTCTTTTTGCTAACGCTAAAAAAAAAAAAATATATAAAAACATGCTCCTTCGAGCATAAAACAATGTATTCATATTTATTGGAGGTTAGACTTCCGAGTTATCTGGCTAGGTACGGTGGCGAAAATGGCTAACGCGCTTGCCCGGATAGCAGGAGATTCAGGTTCGTGCCCTGGCTGAGACAGTTTAGATTTTTTATTCTATTCCCTTGCTTTTATTGTTTAAAATTAATATGGGATTAAACACCACAACTCAAAAATTAATATTTAAAAAATTATGAGTAGTATTTAATTTACTAACAATATATTTCTTTTTCATACCCTCTCAATTTTTTCTTTCTTATAAATTTCATAGTTTTCAAGCTCAAAGAAATTACTATATCCATCCACATAATAACTATTCTTGGCATTTTCTATTCGTTTTACAAGTTAGTAATTTATTCGGTTCATTTTTAATGAAATATGTGTGAAATGTTTGAGCCGTTCCCGTCGGCTCTGTAGAGTGGGGGAAATTGTTTGGGCGGGGGGGCGCAGCTGTCCCAGACTGCTCGATCACAGCTACAAGCAGAAGTCCAAGTCCTGAAGTATGAATCCGAATGGCAGTGGCTTGGGGCGGGGTGGGGGGGGACTGTAATAACGGAGAGTCCCGCAGGTAAAGTTGAGGCGCTGCTGTCGGACGTGCCTCGCTTCGGACGGGCCAGGTGTTGCCAATTATCGGCGCTAATCCCACTCTGATGGTTCCGCATCGACTAACGATACAGGCCTTCCCCCACCCCTTCCGTATCTTTCCTTCTTTCCCCCCACTATCCGTCAGTCGTGTGCCATCTCCCCAAGATCCCCTTTGAAGCTAGTAGACACAACACCACGAGCCTTTGTAACATGTGAGGCATCTTCAATCAGGGTTTTAGTTCACAGTTTTATGATGAATTTTAAAAGATTTTTTAAAAGTTTTAAGTAGATGAATCCTCTGCAAGTTTTAACTCACATTTTAAGTCCAATTTCATTTAACTCTATTGAAATGAGCGTTTTTAGTAAATTTTAGAGAAAATTTTATTCAACTACTAATTTTAGTTGTGGTATTTAATCGCACGTTTATTTTATACAAGAAATGCAAGGGATATAAAATAAAATAAAGCTTAGTTTTTACTATTATTTGAGAGTGGTGTCATTGGTCACCTTCTCTCCTCATGTGATTGATATTGAATGTCATTTTTTTTTTCTAATTCAGTGTGGTGATAAAATTACAAAATGTTTTAATTTAACAGAATGTAATAAATAAATAAAAGTTTAATATAAATTTAAAAAAAAAATGTTTTTACTACTAGCTACCAAGGCTGGCTAGACCATTTCTTCTACTTCCACAGCACTTTACTCCGAGTCTAAACCCCCGAGTAAGACGAATAAATCTTCTTATACTCGAAGGAGCTAACATTGTCGGCTGTTCGTTAAACTCTCGTTTTTTTTTTGTTTTGTTTTTTCTCGTATAAGGTTTAGACTCGGAGTAAAATGCGGGGAGTAGAATAAATTATCTAGCTAGACGGTGGTGTAATGGTCAGCATACTTGCCCGGAAATTAGGAGACCCGGGTTCGAGTCCCGGCTGAGTTAGTAAGATTTTTTTCCTTTGCATTTCTTGTTTGAAGAAAATTAGTTCCCTCCAATTGCGCTTTATAAACATTTTCTTACACACTTGTCTCTATGCATTTAATTGATAATACTACTTTTCATCCGTTTGTTTGAAGCGGTTCCTCTTTGTTTTTCCACGTCCATTGGTACTCCCTCGATAGAGATATCTTATCCATGTTTATTTTTCGTGGATGTCCTATCTTGCCCCGGGATCTCCCTCGGACTTGCAGAGAACTGCTCCTGCGCTACTCCCTGGGTAGAATGCGCCTTGTTCCAGGCGAACCCGGCCGTGGTCCTCGAGTTGGGTTCTCCTTTTGGAGCCTGACCACGCTGAACTCTCCCGAGCTACCAAACCTGCCGTATTAATTATTAAGTGTTCTTGAGGTTGTTGTTCGGCGTACTGAACTACAGACCCAACTTCCTCCTTTCCCTATTAAAATATAATCACCCCTGCTTTAGCAGGAGATATTACTGCATTAGCCTGTCTTACCTGCCTGGCACTCCTCCACATGGACAAAATATGTAAAAAAAAAAAAGTGTTTATAATTTGTATTTTTGAAACGTTCAGTGTTCCCACTGTTATCATTAATACGCAAGTTCGTTCAGAAAATCGGAAGAATGGAAATACTAAGAAGGAAGAGGACTACAATCCTTTGTAAATAATTCAAACCGTTTATTTAAACAAATATATTTTCATTCGGAAGCTGGAAAAGTAACAAGAAAATCACCCGAAGTCTAAAAGCCTAAACTATAGTTATATTAGGTAAATAATCTAAAGGGTTATTATCACTACCATTGAATATTGAACTATCATACCTTCTATTGTCCGTCTTCATTGGTTTCTGATAACCATCTTCTGTTTTTTTTTTTTTTTTTTTTTGCTGGGTTAGCCTCCCTTGCAACCACTAAGGGTCATTGGAGGGAGGGGCTATCTACAGGTTGCCACCCCATTCTAAACACCTATGGCTCAGGCTAAGCTTCTATATTATAAATAAAAGATTGACCTGGGCGGGATTTGAACCCGCGGCGTCAGGATTGCGAGACCCGTACGGATCCCCTGAGCTAGCCTGGCGCCCCAACCATCTTCTGTTGGCGAGCGCTTTCAGAAATGATAGATATATTATGTATGATATTTATCCTTAAATTAGTGTTTAATTATGAGAAAATTAATTTTGAATGTACTCTATAAGGGAGATCATTTGTAAAGCTGCAAGAAATAAAAGAATTGTGTGAAGATTGAAGTTTTAAATATAAAGGAGTTTCATCCCGGTCTCCCGGAGGCGTGGGTAACGCGCTTGCCCGGATAGCAGGAGATCCAGGTTCGAGTCCATGTTGAGTTAAATTTTGTATTCTATTTCCTAGCATTTAATCGTTTAAAGACAAATATATTTCAAATTAATGGTTGTGACATGCTAAAAAAGATATTTTCAATGAAAATAAAAGCTATAACCACGTTAAGTAAATTTTATGAAAGTGTAGTGGAACCTTATACACTGTAGATATTATTCTTCTCGGGTTTTGGGGTTTAATATGATTAATCCCTCATTATATTTCATAGAGTTTTTTGTTGTGTTCCAACTAAACTTTTGCAAATTATGAAATAGAAATAACTGAACTGTCACTTTTGGGTGGGGTAAAGTGAGTGGGTTTTCCGCATTTATTTATGATGAACACACATACGCGTAAATGACTTATTTGATATTAAAAGCAGGTGGTGATATGTATATATATTTATTCTATTCCCTTGCTTTTATTGTTTAAAATTAATGTGGGATTAAACACCACAATTAAAAATTAATATTTAAAAAATTATGAGTAGTATTTAATTTACTAACAATATATTTTTTATGAGATTTTTTTATTGTGCAGGCTAATTAAGAAACACAACGCAGGATAAAACTGTAAATGCTGTCAGTTATAATAACTATTCTTGGCATTTTCTATTCGTTTTACAAGTTAGTAATTTATTCGGTTCATTTTTAATGAAATATGTGTGAAATGTTTGAGCCGTTCCCGTCGGCTCTGTAGAGTGGGGGAAATTGTTTGGGCGGGGGGGCGCAGCTGTCCCAGACTGCTCGATCACAGCTACAAGCAGAAGTCCAAGTCCTGAAGTATGAATCCGAATGGCAGTGGCTTGGGGCGGGGTGGGGGGGGACTGTAATAACGGAGAGTCCCGCAGGTAAAGTTGAGGCGCTGCTGTCGGACGTGCCTCGCTTCGGACGGGCCAGGTGTTGCCAATTATCGGCGCTAATCCCACTCTGATGGTTCCGCATCGACTAACGATACAGGCCTTCCCCCACCCCTTCCGTATCTTTCCTTCTTTCCCCCCACTATCCGTCAGTCGTGTGCCATCTCCCCAAGATCCCCTTTGAAGCTAGTAGACACAACACCACGAGCCTTTGTAACATGTGAGGCATCTTCAATCAGGGTTTTAGTTCACAGTTTTATGATGAATTTTAAAAGATTTTTTAAAAGTTTTAAGTAGATGAATCCTCTGCAAGTTTTAACTCACATTTTAAGTCCAATTTCATTTAACTCTATTGAAATGAGCGTTTTTAGTAAATTTTAGAGAAAATTTTATTCAACTACTAATTTTAGTTGTGGTATTTAATCGCACGTTTATTTTATACAAGAAATGCAAGGGATATAAAATAAAATAAAGCTTAGTTTTTACTATTATTTGAGAGTGGTGTCATTGGTCACCTTCTCTCCTCATGTGATTGATATTGAATGTCATTTTTTTTTTCTAATTCAGTGTGGTGATAAATTACAAAATGTTTTAATTTAACAGAATGTAATAAATAAATAAAAGTTTAATATAAATTTAAAAAAAAAAATGTTTTTACTACTAGCTACCAAGGCTGGCTAGACCATTTCTTCTACTTCCACAGCACTTTACTCCGAGTCTAAACCCCCGAGTAAGACGAATAAATCTTCTTATACTCGAAGGAGCTAACATTGTCGGCTGTTCGTTAAACTCTCGTTTTTTTTTTGTTTTGTTTTTTCTCGTATAAGGTTTAGACTCGGAGTAAAATGCGGGGAGTAGAATAAATTATCTAGCTAGACGGTGGTGTAATGGTCAGCATACTTGCCCGGAAATTAGGAGACCCGGGTTCGAGTCCCGGCTGAGTTAGTAAGATTTTTTTCCTTTGCATTTCTTGTTTGAAGAAAATTAGTTCCCTCCAATTGCGCTTTATAAACATTTTCTTACACACTTGTCTCTATGCATTTAATTGATAATACTACTTTTCATCCGTTTGTTTGAAGCGGTTCCTCTTTGTTTTTCCACGTCCATTGGTACTCCCTCGATAGAGATATCTTATCCATGTTTATTTTTCGTGGATGTCCTATCTTGCCCCGGGATCTCCCTCGGACTTGCAGAGAACTGCTCCTGCGCTACTCCCTGGGTAGAATGCGCCTTGTTCCAGGCGAACCCGGCCGTGGTCCTCGAGTTGGGTTCTCCTTTTGGAGCCTGACCACGCTGAACTCTCCCGAGCTACCAAACCTGCCGTATTAATTATTAAGTGTTCTTGAGGTTGTTGTTCGGCGTACTGAACTACAGACCCAACTTCCTCCTTTCCCTATTAAAATATAATCACCCCTGCTTTAGCAGGAGATATTACTGCATTAGCCTGTCTTACCTGCCTGGCACTCCTCCACATGGACAAAATATGTAAAAAAAAAAAAGTGTTTATAATTTGTATTTTTGAAACGTTCAGTGTTCCCACTGTTATCATTAATACGCAAGTTCGTTCAGAAAATCGGAAGAATGGAAATACTAAGAAGGAAGAGGACTACAATCCTTTGTAAATAATTCAAACCGTTTATTTAAACAAATATATTTTCATTCGGAAGCTGGAAAAGTAACAAGAAAATCACCCGAAGTCTAAAAGCCTAAACTATAGTTATATTAGGTAAATAATCTAAAGGGTTATTATCACTACCATTGAATATTGAACTATCATACCTTCTATTGTCCGTCTTCATTGGTTTCTGATAACCATCTTCTGTTTTTTTTTTTTTTTTTTTTTTTTTTTTTTTTTTTTTTTTTTTTTTTTTTTTTGCTGGGTTAGCCTCCCTTGCAACCACTAAGGGTCATTGGAGGGAGGGGCTATCTACAGGTTGCCACCCCATTCTAAACACCTATGGCTCAGGCTAAGCTTCTATATTATAAATAAAAGATTGACCTGGGCGGGATTTGAACCCGCGGCGTCAGGATTGCGAGACCCGTACGGATCCCCTGAGCTAGCCTGGCGCCCCAACCATCTTCTGTTGGCGAGCGCTTTCAGAAATGATAGATATATTATGTATGATATTTATCCTTAAATTAGTGTTTAATTATGAGAAAATTAATTTTGAATGTACTCTATAAGGGAGATCATTTGTAAAGCTGCAAGAAATAAAAGAATTGTGTGAAGATTGAAGTTTTAAATATAAAGGAGTTTCATCCCGGTCTCCCGGAGGCGTGGGTAACGCGCTTGCCCGGATAGCAGGAGATCCAGGTTCGAGTCCATGTTGAGTTAAATTTTGTATTCTATTTCCTAGCATTTAATCGTTTAAAGACAAATATATTTCAAATTAATGGTTGTGACATGCTAAAAAAGATATTTTCAATGAAAATAAAAGCTATAACCACGTTAAGTAAATTTTATGAAAGTGTAGTGGAACCTTATACACTGTAGATATTATTCTTCTCGGGTTTTGGGGTTTAATATGATTAATCCCTCATTATATTTCATAGAGTTTTTTGTTGTGTTCCAACTAAACTTTTGCAAATTATGAAATAGAAATAACTGAACTGTCACTTTTGGGTGGGGTAAAGTGAGTGGGTTTTCCGCATTTATTTATGATGAACACACATACGCGTAAATGACTTATTTGATATTAAAAGCAGGTGGTGATATATATATATATTAAGAAATTATCCGTGAGTCGTTGTAGAAGTAGAGAATCTTCCGTCAGAAAACTTCTCAGCTAGGCAAGCTGCCGTCATAACGAGAGTTCCCTCCCAGGGACCAGGACGGAGGCAAGAGGAGGGAATTGTGGCCATGTTCTCTGGAATCTCTCCGACTTTGGAATGTTATTGGTTGAAGGCTCGTCTTGCAGATCTGATATCTTAGACCGGCCGCTTCCAGGCACCCACAACTCGTGGAGAATTATGCTCAACTCCAGTAGCTTCCTATCCCGCCCTAATTTCCACTTAGTGGCTAGGGAGCCGTTTCTCACTTGGCTGGAGGAATGGCAATTCCTCTGGTCTGTTTTGAAGAAATTGCCATTAAATAAATCAGTCTTCCTACAGGCATTAAAGGCTCTTTGAAAAACAATTTTTTATTTGTTCACGTAGGCTTCCACGGTCCTCAGACATATTTACCAATACCTCTTCCGGGTTCAACCGTGTCTGGGAGTTTTTAGGTGCCAAGCTTTCGCACATCGTGATGGCTTCTTCAGGACTGAATGAAATCCAATACAATTGAAGAAGCCATTACACGATGTGCGAAAGCTTGGCACCTAAAAACTCCAAGACACGGTTGAACCCAGAAGAAGTATTTGTAAATTTTTTTTTTTCTTTTTCTCGAACCAGATAAAACATGAGCACATCGTTCTGGCCACTCGATTTTATTCAATTGTAATCAATAGAGGGCTGGGCTTTCTCTACTCCACTAACCCTCTGGATGATTAAAAACAGAAGCAAGAATCAAAACGTTACTAGACAGCAGTCAAGACAAGTCAGACAGCAACACATCCCCTCTCGCCTTCATGATAAACCTGAAGATGGCTTATAATGTAAACCGAATTGTCAGGAAATAATAAAAAATTCATTTTTTTTTAATTGTATTTTTTGGATCAACCTTGACCGAACCCGAAAAAATATTCTTTACTGAAAAAATGACTGTGCACTGTCAGCATTGATCTATCATTCAGAACCCTAACCTCTAGACCACTGTGTCTCGTTGATAGAATTTTCATTAAATCAGAAATACCTATTTTGTATCAATAGGAAATGTATTCAATTCCTGACTCATCGCAATGTATTTATTTTTTCTTTAGATTTATTGTGACATTAGAAGTATTTATAAATCTTCTCAAACTTAAAACTGTTTGGGAAGTGTGTAGTTTTTTGTGTGGGAAGAAAAACAATTCTCTAAACTCTTTGCTTAACAATTTACTTCAACACAAAACTTGAATCTTATCGGCTACTAAGTTGGATGACACTACTAGTAAAGTAAAAAAAGTACAATAATTGCTACAAGTACAATAATTGCTACAAGTACAATAATTGCTTCAACGCCGCAAATGATGCACGACGTTAGTTTTTCTAAGATGATTTTAGTTGGGGTTCGGTCGAGGTAGATCCAAAAAAACACAAATAAAAAAATGTATTTCTTTAATGAGGGATTATCTGCCAACGTTTCGGCTTACATTGTAAGCCATCTTCAGGGCTATCATGAAGATGAGAGAGGACGTCTTGTCCCTAGGTTCACATTTCCATGACGTTAGTTTTTGTATTGCCACCCCTAATCTTTCACCACCTTGGACCTTGCGTGACTTGGTATATTTCTTTGATCCGGAATTCTCTTATTGTATTATATTCACTATCTAATGTGCTATATGTATAGTGCTGGATATGTGAAGCAGCGGAATGTTTTGAATTGATTCTTTCTCGGGATGATTGTATTGGATTTCTCAAAGGCTGGTGGCTGGAGTTCGAGAAGTCGAGTCTGACTGCCGGCTGTTATTAATATTCCTCGAGGTGTAGGGCGGTCTCCTTGGAGGTCGGAAGTGACAGATATTTTTCCTGCGGGAGAAGGAAGGCTGTTGGCTCTCCGGAGCTGTTCCCTCCTGACAAACACTAATATATTCTAATGGATGCGGCCTTACGCGTCCCGGCATCTCTCCGCCTCCCGGCTAACAGGATTTAAAGTTATATTGGCGAAAATTAATTTAGTGAATTCTCTGTGGCTACCTCCTGCCTCTCTGTAGGGTCGGCTTCTCTTTTATTTCCCGCCGAGATTGGAGTTCGATTCGAGTTGGAGAGCGGTCGCGTCTCCTGCCACTTGGAGGGGAGCTAGAACGGTGTCACTTTAACTAGTTCCCGATCTAATTCTCCTCAAAGCTACTCTCGGTCGTACCTTCTCTAGTCGGAGGAATTCCCAAGTGGAAATATGTCTCATTGTGATCCTGCTTTGGCCTTTTTATTAAAAAAAAAAAAAAAAAAAAAAAAATTTTACATTTAAAATCCAACATTTGCTTACATATGAAAGAGCATACTAGGTCCCCTTGCAGCTGCGTAAATTACGCACGTCTCTTAGGATTAATTAAAGATGGACTATAAATAACGTTGTGTTACGTTTCCGAGAGGGCAAAAGGTGAGATCACTAAGCTTGTTAATGAATTTCGAGAGGGAAGAATCAGGGAACCGCTCAAGCTTCATAGTTACATTCCTATATATCTACTTTAATTAACTTTATAAATATTATTTATTTTGTGGTCTTTAATCCCACGTAAATTTAGATAATTTTTAGTGCAAGGGAACAGAATAAAAAATCTAACTGTCCCAGCCAGGACTCGAACCTGGATCTCCTGCTATCCGGGCCGGTGCATTCTGTTCCCTTGCACTAAAATTTTTAAAATTTACGAGGGATTAAGTATCACAAAAAAATAATATTTATTTAACTTTAATTAACGTTTTTCCTAAAAGTTAAAGTGAAAATTAAATTCAATAGTAATTCATTCAATGAACTTTTTTTTTATGTATTTCAATTATTAATTATCCTATCTCTCTAATAAACCCCTTTCTGTCCTATTTGACAAAATTCAGTTTATTAAACGGTTTACAAGTGAAAATCTAAATGCCGGATTTCTATATTTATAATGTAATAAGGGTCTACACAACTTTTGAAATTACATTTCAATTATATATATATCCCCCGCGACCGATTTCAGCTATTATAAAATGGACAGTTTGCTTAAAGAAGTTATGATTCCGAAATTGAGTTCCAATTTTTTTTTTTTTTTAATTTCGAACTCTAGAATTAAATTATAATTCCAATTATAATATTTGTAGAATTAAATATTAATGTTATGATTTGATGTTTTAGCGTATTAAGTTATTTTAATTTTTAAAATAACAGTTTCAAATTGGTTCCTTCGTTATTAATAATAACGAATGAACTGTGGAAAATTTACTAGTAACTTTGTTGTTGTACGCTAGTTTGAGAAGTATAATGAAAAGTAATGTTTGCAACTCATACCAAGAGTGACTCATCACGAGTCTTAGTGGAATTTCGAACCCTCATTTCGCTCTGGTGGGAATCTGATAACACTATCAGCATAATACCGTGCTGCTACTTAAAATAACTGTTTATTTCATCGGAACAGGTGTTTTTAGCAAGTAGCATCTCCGAAAATATTTAGAACTTGAGTTGCTCCCTCTTCGCTTCTCAGTCCTCCATTTAAAACGGCATTTTGAAATCCTTCGTCAGTTTATTAGATTTTATAAACTTTTTTTTTTTTTTTTTTTATTTATTTTAGTAATTACATACTGCACAGCGTGCATCTTGCAATGTGCTCTCATAGTTGATTTTATAAACTAATTTAATAGGATTAAATCATATTTCTCTCCTTTTAGTGATGCTTTTTTTTTTACAATTTTATTTCTTTGGCATCTTCATTGTCTTTATTCATTTCATGGTCGTCTGACCACACCATCACTCTTAGTGCAGGTTTATTGTCCTTTTCCTGTCATAAATACGAATGTACTATTTTATTCGTATATTTTGAGATTACATTTTAAATTGAGCATTACTATTTGAAATATACAAATTAATGGAGTTATACTCTGATAATAGCTAAATGTCTATTGTATAGTGGAGGGATAGGATAAGATTGTTGTTGCCTTGTGCTACTGCTTGCACCCTCAGTGACGTCGAATCGACTCCTGACGTATCCCACGATAGGAATGGAGTTGTAAGTCGAGGAACTTCTGGAATTACCTGGAGTCAGTTTAACTAGTTCTAGGGGCAATTCTCCTGCTTCCAGCTGGCTCCAGCCAGCACTCCTCCCGCAGTAAATATTTCAGCGTTTTGATTGATCTAAATATGTAATGCTCCCCGCCACGACTCCACGATCTAATTAACTGTGTGTTCCCATGAACCCGCCCTCTCAATACTGCTAATATCCCATTGATTACGGCTTCATTTCCACCTATCATATTTCAATTTTAAACCTAATTGGTTTCAAAATATTTCCCCATCAATTGCACCATACAATATCCATGTATTGTTATCGTAATGAACATGAGTAATTTCTGTTGAATTAACAAGCTACATAAATTAGCACTCCTAGTTCACTATATTACTAGAAAATAGGAGTTAGTGCATTGTCATTTACTACGTGCTTACGCCGTTTTGCGAGATTAACTATTCGTACATCGCATGATATCTCTCATTATTTATTTTGCCTTAGTAAATAATATATTTACAAATTTCACGTAAGAAAATCAAGCTATTTATGTTGGCCCTTTGACGCAACTTTTGAGAGGAAAAAATATTTATTAGGAGGTTAATTTGTTAACTTGTTGACCGTCAAGGTTTATCAGGAATTCGGTCTTGGTAGTGGAAGAATTAAAAACTAATTTGTAATCAAAAAAAGTTTTCATTTTAGCCAACCCTGAATTCAGGCCTTCATCGGGGCTGAATATGAAAAAGAAACGTGCGAAAATATTGTGACATATAGACAAGTTTCTATATTATTTTTTATGTTTCTTATTCATATTCAGCCCTGATAAAGGCCTAAAATTCAGGCCGAAACCTTTTCTAAAATGTAAACTTTTTTGGTTACAAATTGGTTTTTAATTATTCCATTACCAAGACCGAATTCCTTGATAAACCTCTCTTCCTAAAACACGACGGTCAACAAATTAACCTCCTAATTAATAATTTTCCTCTCAAACGTTTTGTCAAAGAGTCCGCGTTGCTTGATTTTCTTACGTTAAATATACGATATATTTATTAGATCTCTCTTCATATATATTTATTAGATTCCTTCTTAATTCTACTGAAAAAGAGTTAAAAATATAGTCTATTCAATGTATACGTATTTATGCCCCCACACGCCCACATTTTCTGATATCATTTTTCTTTTTGTGAATTTTTTATTGAAAAAATAACAATAAAATGTATTACAATATTTTAAATGAGAATAGTTTATGTTTTGGATTAATAGCAAGGAAAAGACCATTAGCTAAATAGTAATGGCTTGATCATAATAAGTAACACTTCACTGCTCTGTTCATAAACATGTGTATAAGACAATAAATAATGTAATTAATGTTTTATTTGTTAGGGTTCAGTCAAGGCAGTACTACCCCCTACCTTGAGTGAACCCCAATAAATAAATCATCCACAAATCATGTTGTCGGTATTTGTATAAATAATGTACTTCATACAAAATACCCCTAGGCCACATACGCTTCAGTGGCGGGGGAAGATGATGAGGGATAGAATAGGGGAGAGTGTCCAGGGATATAAGGATTATTGGGGCGTCCAAGAAGGCGGGATTGCAAGTTAAAGCAAACGTGGTGTGTCTGATTTTTCAAGAGTCACATTGAATCCTTACTTAGTTAGCTAATTTTCTAGGTGTAGAGGTGATATTGAAAGGATTACGAATTGGTCTAAGACCAGAATTAAACTGCGGGAATTTAACATTTTTCAGAAACTCTTATAATTGCAACATACTCGTATTGTGGAATTTTTTTCCCTGGAGTTGGATACATTTTGGATTATGTATGTATGTATATATATATATATATGTGTGTGTGTGTGTGTGTAAAATTATATACATAGTGGAGCTAAAAATTAATATTTTGAACCCCTT
>KZ807258.1:283929-303197 GCA_000696205.2 Oncopeltus fasciatus | reverse complement strand
CCTTTTTTTTTTTGTTCTTCCATCTAACCCTGTTGTTGCTGAATATAATTGGGCCTTAGTAGTTAACTTGGTAGTTAATATTACTGTGGAATTACTTTGGTGAGATTAATGTTAAACATATCTGTATAAAGATTTATACGGTTTATCTTTATATTATTTTAAGATAATCGTTTACTGTTGATGATTTGCGTATCGATCATGGATTTGCTAGACTCCATGACTGCATTCTCTGTATAAAATATCTATGTTTTTTTTTTCAAGCATTGGGTACTTTTGAAGTAACCTTCGAAATTAAAGCTCCCGTCATTATCAGTAAAATTGGTTTTAGCTTCTGCAAAGATTTTCATATGCCAGTAAAAGTGAAGCCTCGTGGTGGTAGCGTAAAAGTAATCAGCTGTGTTTACCCACATAATCTGTTGCGATTGAAGTTATTAAGACCTTAATTCAGTAGGCAACAAGGCTAAGAATTTATTCTTGTATTGTCATTTATTTCACATTAGTAAGAAAAACTACGAGCATATCAATTATGGCTTGAGATTAAAAATTAAACAATTCTTTTTGAACTTAATGAGTACGACCGGGCCGATTTAATAAAGATTTTATATTTGATTTTAAAATTTAATAAAAATAAGTATTTCTCGTAAACATTCAGTTAGTATATTGCTCTTTTCCATTCTCTCTCAATTTTTTTCTTTCTTTTCAAGCACAGAGAAATTAATATGTCCGTCCATATAATTACTACTCGCATTAACACTTCATTATACCTCACCATGACCTATTGCTAAGAAATTCTTCTTCTTGAAAATATCTTCCCACTTCTAAAAATATCTCCCTGGCGTTGATGACCAAAGGTTGAAACGCCAATAAAAAAAATTAGGAAAATTTGTTAACATATACCTTATATATACTCCTCAAATGAATTTGTAATATATTCTTTATATGTACCTCTACCTCCCAGTCGGATTCCTTTTCTCTCTCTTGTGCTTTTTCGGCTTTTGCAAGATCAGATTAGCCATTCACTCTATTTATGTCCGTTTCGGCGAATTCAATAAACATGTGAATTCTGTCAAGTTTAAACTTTTACATATTCCTTTAAAGGCCTACTTTTTTTTTTTTATTATAAAAAGTAAAATATGTTTTTCCATTTTAAGAGGAAATGTAGCACGCTTATTCGGGACATGTTAGTTTTAACCACAACGTTCTCCGGGTATGGTTAGAGATTCATGTTTAGGCCCATGATCCGGAGGCTCTTGACTGCAGCGCTGAAAAAAGAGCGTGAAAACAGACAAATTCCAGTCAAATCAAGGAGTTTCCATCTCGCGTTTTTGTGTGTGTGTGTTTACTCTCTAATGTCTACAGTTTTAAAAATGAGCTTTCCTCTGTGCGTCTTCAAATGTCCGAGTGGAAAGGGGTCATTAATACATTCGTTTTGATGATACGTATTTTAGGAGAAGGTTTGGGAACAGATTGGATGTAATTAGATTAGATGCTATCTAATTGTGCTTGAGAAGCGCGATTTGCTTGGAGTTGTAACTGAAGCAGCACTGACTAGTTGACTATCGGTGCGGCATGTCGGACAATGGAACATCATTGAAGTGAGTCCTTTCGGGGCCATTAGTCAAAATTGTATACTTTATTGTCCTTCTGTCTGTGTGTGAGTAGGGGAATCCTTAACGTGAGCACACACAGTTTGTGTCTGGGTGCTTTTAGCGAATGTTATTGCAGGAGAGTTTAGACCGGAGGGACGTTTCTCATTGGGCAATCAACTTGAATAACATTGCCCCGTACTCGTCGTCTCCCGATGACTCCCCTCTTCCTCCCTCCGTTTCCTTCTCCCATCCTCCCCTCTCACTCCTGCAGAAACGCCTTTTCATTTCGCTTTAACTGCAGCCTAACTTAACGGCTGCTTAAGAAGGAGCGTTTCCCCCTTTTGTAGCCTTCTTACTTGTTCTTCCTCTTCCAGAAGAGCGGCTTCTAAATTCCTTTTGAGTTTGGTCGTTCTTACTCCAGAAGAGTTATTCTTACGCCAAAGAATCTTTGGTATGATTAGATCTGATCACTTTATTTGATATTTTGTGTCTTTTTTCGTGTATATAACTGGAAACAACATAAATTGTCACTAAATGGCTTAAAACTTATTTTGAACTGCTTGCTGATGGAGGAAGTAGCTGTTTACAAGTTTTCACCCTACCCTAAACATCCATCGCATTGTGCGAGACTTCTGATCTCAATAAAAGCTTGCTCTGGGCGAGATTTGAACTCGAATTGGCAGGATTTAGAGTAGGGAACGGGTTTCCTCGGTGACTGTAATGACTACTAATATATTATTCAAAGTGTAAGAGAAGGTATTCCTATTGAACATATAGATAGACATAGATCAAGGAGAATTTTATTCCTCTTAGCCAAGGTTTCATTTAACCTTGTGCAAGGATAGTCGTAGTAGGGACTTGAAAGGACTAGGATGAGATCACAAAGCAATCCGAAACTAGAAATAAATTGGTCAATTTTACACAGGGCTTACTTTTCCAAATCTTCCTGATGTGGACATGCCACCACACGTAAACGTATGCCCTTACTATACTCTCTTATCACTTTTACATGGCTTAGTAACAGTAAAAAGACGAGTGTAGTAAGGCCATAGTTAACGTCTGGTGTATGTCCGCATCAGGAATATTTTAAAAAGAAAATATATTGATTGATTTTTTTTTTATTTATTTGTATTTTAACTTTGAATAGTGACATGACTCCTCTAAACTTTAATGGATCCTCTGTATTGCTTGGACTGGACGTAGTTAACTACTTAGTGTTAAGTCTTTGAATTTCCCTAAGTTTTGTGCACTCAAGACAAAATTGCCTGCAACAAGTTTTCAAATATAACATTGTCTAAATGACCTCGGAGGATTTGAAGGATTCGCCTTCAGTGCTCGCTTAAATTACTCCGCAACTTGTGTTTGGGCGCTTCAAAAGGCTAAATGAGTTGCTACCCACTGGCGTCCCGGCAAAGGGCCCCCCCCAGAAGCGACCGGCTTTCTCTGCCGTGCCCCGTCTTCCCTCCCTAGCAAAATTAAACAAAAATATCCTGCCTCTTCCAGCTCGCACACAGACAGAGAGCTCTTTACTGAGAAGGGAGATTATTTACAATAAAAAGGGAAGATTCTTCCTTTGGGATCCTCTCCCCATCCAGACGACGTCTCTTCCCTCCTCTCTATCGCCCTCCCCCCCACTAACGCCACCGCAACCCCTTTACCCCCTCTCCCCCGGGACTAATTGCCGACAGGAGCGCCGCCTGCCGATGGGAAAGGGAACTAAGCAGCAACAAGTCCCGGCACCAACTTCTTAATAAGCCGACCCCTCAATTAAACTTGAAATAGACTTTCTCGGATTCAGGACTTTGGCCTCTCTTTCCCTACGACAGGCAGACTTCTTTAAAACTGTTTCTTCTTCTTCTTCCTCCTCCCCGTCTCCTTTCCCATCATTTTCTCTCTTCAAAACACACGTTTTATAATGTTTTTAATTAAACTTATTTCGAAGTCTGATGCCTTTTCCTGCTCTACAATCTTCTCCCTCCGAAGGTGAAGCGGACCGTGTGAAAGTAAAATTTAAAATATACCTCTGGGTTCTGCTGCTCCCACTCTTCCTAGGAATTTCCAGAGTCCTACTACACAAATGACCTTTCCCGGTTGTTGCTGTATAAGTCTGTAATGCTACAGAGTCATGTGCTCTCTAGTTTGGGCTCCGGAGAGAATCCCGCATTCAAAGCCTCTCTCGGGGTTTCCAGCTGTTGAGGAAATCGCATTTCACCCCGCCTCAGTGGGCATGAACTTTCCGACTGGCCTTTCTCATTACTCCAGAGACTATTGGACAAATGTGTGCCAGTGTTGGCTCACTCCCCCAGCTGAGGGCTTCTTCGCAAATGTGGGTGACTATTTCTCACAATAGATGTTCTGAAGGGTTTTTCATTTGGGTAATGTGATTTCAGTTTCTATTCGCCTTCAAATGACTGGTTGAGTTATACAGTTTCCGCTCCGTCGCTTGTCGCCATTGTAACAATCGCTCTTCTTTATATATTAACCGACTTTAAAATCTTCATGTTCCTTTATATTAATTATTGGCGCAAAAATGGGTAGAGAAAAGCGAATTTACGTTGAAACGGGTCGCTGAGGATTTTAATTTATTTATCGATATAATTCACGTTATCGCTTCGATCCTATGTCAAATTATATGTATGTTCACGCAGGCTTCGACGGTCGTCACACACAATTCTCTATTCAGCCCTGAAGAAGCCATCACATGATGTGCGAAAGCTCGGCAACTATCAAAAACTTAAAACGGTCCAACCCGGAAGAAGAAACGGTAAATACAAATTATATGTAGTAGCTCTGGTGTAAAACTGAAGCAGACTGACATTTTATGCTGCGGAGATAACAACTGATATTTTAACTCGGATCATTGTTAGCTGTTTTTCTAAAAATTCTGAACTTTACAAAAAAAAAAAACCTCAAGCAAGTTGAATTCCAATATGAGGAAAAAAAAAAAAAAAAAAAAAAAAAAAAAAAAAAAAATGCTGAGTTAATAAGCTAAACTTTATTTATTTTATACAAATAGCCAGAATTTAATTTTTGTGACAATAACTATATTCTTCGTAGATGGATTTTTGAAAATGAATTATAACTATTAGTAGAATTATTATTGAGAAGCAAGATTTGTAATTACTTTTTTAATTATTTTTTCTGAACGGAATGGATATCAACAATTTTTAGTGCAAAAGAACAGAAAAAAAATCTAACTGTCCCATCCAGGACTCTATCCTGGATCTCCCGGCCGATGCATTTACCAGTTATTCTAACGGGACCAGTCTGATAAGTTATTAAATTTCCCGTACTAGTGTCGAGAGTCTAACCTCCGAGGCCGACAAATGTATTGTCTTATGCTCGGAGGAGCTGACATTGTCAAGACTCTCCTTATTTACTTTTAAATTTTTAATTTTAGAAATATTATTTTTTGTGGTATATAATCCCACGTATATTTAAACAATTTTTAGTGCAAGGGAACAGAATAGTTAGATTTTACTGACAGATAGATTTTTTATTCTGTTCCCTTGCACAAAAAATTGTTAAAATTTATGTGGGATTAAATACCACAAAAAAATAAATATTATGGAATGGATGTCATTCTCCTTGTCGTTTTGTGGTCCGGACTCGTAAATACTATTTCTTATATCCTATATCATTCCTCATGTTTTTGTATTGTATGTGTGTGCTTTGTATTTCTCGCATCATTGGTCTGTACCATATTTTTATTTCCTCGAAGGATTCCTTTCCTGCCGGAAGAGCCTCATTTTAAGTTGGTTTTTCTCTTACGGCTCATAATCCTCCCCTGAAAAGAGGGTCAGAGAGGTTTTCAGTTATTTCCTACCTTGCTCTGGCACAAACACACGCACGAGCTGTACTCAAATATCCGGAACTCCCCCTTACCCCCACCATTGTGCTGCCCGGGTGGGGGGGTCCCCGTCAACAAGTGGTAGGAGTGGGGAGACAACTTTTTAATAGCCCCCTCCCCCCCACCCCTTCAGGGTCCTATCACTGCCAATACAGCTCTCCAGAGGCAATCCCCCCTCTCCAGACTTCCATCTCCAATTTACCATCACCTAATCCCTTCTCCCTTCCTTTCAAGGAGCGGCGGTGGTCGTGAGAGGTATATAGTACCCAGCCGTCCTCTAGAAGTAGACCCTCCCAGCTTACTTCTACCTTTACCATAGTAATTATGTTTGGTAAAAATTTTTCCAGTTATTTTGAAAAGATAAAACATCTCAATAAAAAATGGAGGGTGCTTATAGTTTTTTTTTTTTTTTTTAAACTGGTATGCCCCATCACTAATGATCCAATTCTTTGTTCTGGTATATATGTGCTGATATTTTACTATTTAGGAAGCTGACCTGGTTTTTCAAAGTTTATGTAGAGCATCTTGTTTATCCTACACAAGTCAAAACTTCACCTTCCAATGACAAGTCTCAAGTGTGTTCGCTTGTTATCCGAAGTTATCTTGCTAGAGATACACCATCCTTTCACGTTAAATTTCATTTTTCCTACTTTTTGGTGGGGTCTGGCTATCATATGTAGCGATCTCTTTCAGTAATGTCGCCATGGATTGCTAAGTAACAACAATTCACTGCAATTTATACGAACTTGTAAGAGTGCATAAATGGGCAATCAAACTTTTGTGTGTTGTGAGCTGTTGTTTAAATTTTCACCGAAATTGTTATGTCAATGCTTCGGTGACTCATTTTGTGGGATGTTTGTATTTTGTTGTGAAACATTTACATAATTGTCAATTGTAGTTCATTAAGTAAGTCTTGATGTCGTCTGGAAAAAAAATTCACATTTTGGAAAAATTGTTGCAACTTTTCATTACATTGATCGAACCCAAACAAACTTCAGTTGTTTTCATGATGGTGTTAACATTATATTGGTCATTATTTTTATCCTCTGAATTGATGGAAACTTGAAGTTCATAAATATATATATATATATATATATATATCCATGAGCCTAATCAATACCTTTTCAAATTCTCCTTCTCCCATGGTGCAAGCAAGAACTCTTATAAGGCAGTGGCTATGTTGAGAGTAAATTCAGAATAATTGATTGTGAAGATATTATTCAGGGGTGGGGATTGCGGGATAGTATTAAAAGTGTTATTGTCCGAAGAAAATAACGGCCGAAAGCAATTACCCAGCTGTGATTTAAGTCACATGTTAGAATCTATCTGGAATTGTCAGGATTCCTTTTTCTGAAAGATATAGCCCATTTGATGACATTTGAGGCAATGATAATCCGTATTGCCGTTAAACCAAGACAGGTAATAGTTATGTTAAAGATTATGTGCACCTATATGCTAGTGAACCAACTGTTGCAACATATTAATATTAAAAGATGAAAACTTAACTGAAGAAAAGGACACCTATACAGACTCATGAATAGGAACTCAAATCTTTCAATATAAATGAATTTAACGCTCAACAAGACTTTACTACGACCAATCTGGACTTATGGATTAGAAATCTGGGGTGCCGCTAAGCCTTCCAACATCTAATGAATCCAGTCCTTTCAATCTAAAACCCTCAGAATAATCGCTAATGCTCCATATTACGTATCTAATTCCTCCCTTCACCACGATTTTAATATTCCTTCTGTTCAGGATCTCATTTCTTCCCGCTTTGGCCTTTTCCACAGTAAACTGTCATTCCATGCTAATCCACTAGCACAGACCTTGTCTCCCAATTCCAACCCCTACAACTCTCCCCGTCGACTCAAACGAAGATGGCCCCGTGACCTCCTGGGGACATAATCTGTAAATAATTTCAGAGTGGTGTCATTGATTACATTCTCTCCTCATGTGGTTGTCATATTTTTATTTTTAGTTCTTCGTTATAATCAAATTACAAAATATTTTATATTAACAGAACAGTAATAAATAAATAAAAGTAATAATCAAAAAAATTGTTTTTCTCCAAAAACTTCTCGCCCCCTTTTTTCTCCCGAAAACGAGTACATACATACTACACTTTCTCGTAAAAAGCTTAAATGCTGAAGTTGGTGTCTTTATTTGCTTAAAATTGCCATATAATATAAACATTATAAAATTACACTTTATACCTGCATAATTTTGAATGGACCATGTTTTATGGACCATGTTTTATGGCCACGAAAACTCTACTAATGGTAGATTGGTCTAGTTCTCACTGTGCATAGTTTATATTAGCAGATTTCGCATAAGGAAATCACGCTATTGATTGAAACCATTCTAAGGAAATCCATGACTTAACTTTTAAAAATATACTGCAGATCATTAGCATTACTACATTATCATTTGTAATGTAAGGAGTTGATGAAATACAATATGTGTAGGAAGTAAGTTTATTACACTTATGTTCTATAACTTGTTGAAAAGCGCTTGTAAGTTATAAGTAAGATGTTTACAAATATAACTCCAAGGATTAAGAGTGGACCCTTCCTTTTTTTTTTTTTTTTTTTTTTGGTCCGCCTAGAGCCAGCCTTAGTTATCATACCTTTAACCTTCAAGATCTCTTTCAGCTTTTAACATCTATTTGGGTCTATCTTTCATGTAACATGTAACGTCGTCTGTAATGGAACATTAAAACAAATTTTGGTAGCCAAGTCACCCTCAGACATCGAGACCATATAACGTAAATATTTTATGGTTTGGGGTTCGTTGGCCGTCGAGTATTATGCTGGAGAAATTAGTCAGGGTTTCGACCAGGATCAGAAAAATAAAATACTCCAAAATTATTGGGTAATAATTTTATAATTGCCATCGTTTCGACTTAACTTGTATGTCGACATCAGGACGTAGTGATGTCTGAAAAGATCTCAGAGGGAGGTATGTGGCCATAATATCCGGGATTTGGGTGACTTAAAATATGTCAAAACATCGGCAATAACAAAATATTTTTTGTTTTTTCGACAATTACCCAACAATTTTGGAGTATTTTATTTTTGTGATCCTGGCCGAATCCATGACTAATTTTTTCAGTAAATATTTTATGATAATCGAATCTGAATTCCTCTTTGATTATTTTATGGTGTGATAATTATTCCTTTTTAGTTCCTTAACGCTTCTTTAATTTTAAATCCAATTGCTTTATAGGATTTCTTTTTTCTGATCCTCTGAGGATTCTTTTTCTTATCTGAAACTTGGGAAATTGGATTCCGATCTTTTTACAGCCTTCCTTGTCGATCCTGTAATGATACCCTCCTCCGTCTCGATTCTGCTTAATCCCATCTCGACAAGAACTCTTTCTTTTAGAGCTATATTCCTGTTTTACATCGCCCCATCAGATTTCTCATTTACATTTCCTCTATCAGTTTACATTAACGCGGAGGGGGGGGGGGGGGGGAGAATTTCTGTCTTTTTATCGGTTCGAGTCCGGCAGCCATTTCAGTGACGATTAAAGCTCTATTAATTGACGTCTCTTTGAATCGCTGAATTACAGGAGTTTGTGACTTTCACTTACAGTGAGTGTAGTAAGGCTGGCCAATCAGCCTGATCGCGGCAGCACCGTGTTAATTGGCTGTATTCAGCTCTGATAATGAGAGCTACCGAGCGAAA
Source organism: Oncopeltus fasciatus (assembly GCA_000696205.2). NCBI lineage: Eukaryota > Metazoa > Arthropoda > Insecta > Hemiptera > Lygaeidae > Oncopeltus > Oncopeltus fasciatus. Next base: position 294,068 of record KZ807258.1, on the reverse strand, counting down.
TGGCTAAGCTAGCTAGAAAATTCTCCCTGGATCCCCTCGGATAGATCAGTCCCCTGATAACACTATGCCCTCTCGTTCAGTCGAGGTGAAGAAGTATATGAAATAAAGAGAAGATATTTTGGAAAAATATCCTCTTCCTCGACCGAACCCCAACTAAAATCATCTTAGAATAATATCTACGGTCAACAAACTCTCCTTTTGAATATCTCAAAAAACTTCTTTCATCTATCAGAGAACCGATACCTGCTACGTTAAATTGATTTTAGCGAATTTCCCTTAAGAAAATAAAGATTTTCCTCCCTGGACAAATATTAAAGAAAATATTATTTAAGAAGTAGCTTATGCGTCTTATGTTTGTTTTTTTCCCAGGTAATTATAATACTCAACACGTAGGAGCTATCTAAACTAACTATTTTTCTAATGTTTTACTATAGATTTACATTTTGCCAATGTCATATAGTCATTTTATTCGGTTGGTCAATTTCCTAGTATGTTTGTATCTAGTTTTAGCTTCTCTTGATTAGGATTTGGGTGAATAACTTGATTTCCTAGGGCCTTTGAATAACTGAAAGAGTCATCTAAGTGTACCGACATTTATTTTCTGCAGAATAAAATTAGGAACTAAATGATTCATAGATATATACATGTTAAAAAAGAACAAAAAAAAAACGGTATTTTTTAATTCTATAAATTGGATAAAATTGTTTATGAAATCAAGAACTTATATTAGATTCGTAATTGATAATTTCAGTGCAAATATGTGCTTTTAAATTTGTTTACAGTTTGTCTCTTTGCCTTAGAGCTATTTAAATGACACATTAATAGCGCCATCTTGTAAACTTCACTCTCTCAACTCTCGCAGCTTACCCCTCACTCGTTAGTGGAGCATGTTATAAGATTGGCCTGGAATTCAGGTTGAGCCCACTAGTTAGAGTCCTCGCTCACAGATCACAGGTCGTCCCAATGATATCACTCCAGTTACCGGCACAATTAACTCAATTATTCAAATAAACCCTCAGCGGTTGGGTGGTTCTGGCGGTATTTCATTAGTCCAAGTCCCGCAGGGATACACAGTCCCATGTGTTCAGTCCTCGCTCAGCTGATCAATAGAGAGCCGCTCTCTACACAGCCAGTACAAGCGTGTAACATTTCAGAAGTATGAGTCCTTGTCGAGACTGAGCTGAGATGGTTGTAACCGCTGCTCATAATGGGCAGAATAACACAGTGACATTTGCATTTTTTAAATTCCCGAAGAGGAGAATCAAACAGTCATTTGCTATTTTGATAACATTATATTTTCTTTTAATCACATGTGTTCTTTGGATCAATGAAATTTAAGCAAAGTATATTTATATAAAATAATCCTCTTAGATATTGAAACCATAATTTCAAATTTAAATTGAATTTTAATATTTTCCGGAACGATGGATCCATTATTCTATGATTGAACTATCACTTATATTCAAATGACCGTGGAGATTATTAGTTATTGGATCAAGGTTGATTAAAAAAAATGCAATTTGAAAAAAGTGTGTTTTTTATTATCTGCCGACGTTGCTTACAATGCAACCCATCTTCAGGGATATCATGAAGGTGAGAGGAGACATGTTCATCACCTGGATCGAATGTTCATAACTATTATTTTATCATATAATAACAGCAAAATAAGACGTCACCGCTAACTGTTATCGGTGTTTTCCACCTAATTTTGTAGGAATACCGACTCCTCATATTTATGGTGTAGAGGACCGCCAATCCAATCCATTAGAGGATCCTTGCTAATTCCATGCAGCTTTTACCCCCTCTAAATTTAGTTAAGTCCAAATTAGTGTAGTGTTTATCAAAGCCCACTCTATTGCGCAACGTTTGCCAGTGATATTATATATTTCGGACATTTCCACCTCCCGCTCCTAATTATTCGGTCTTGAAAAGCCCTTTCAATATTATGTATATATACAGACAACCCAATCGGTGGACTTTGTGTGAGATTTTAGCTTAGCCCTTCCCCTCTTCGTTCCCCTACCCCTCTCGGCGTCCGTATATCCGATTATGGTATTTCGGTGAAATTTACTCTTCAGCCCGTTGTGGCGAGTGGAGAGGATCTTCCCGTGGGGCTTAAGCTGACCCATCTCGCTGTACGGGGGCCGATTTGTTGGAGCATGTGTCCGCCCTCTTATCTCTTTGCATATACAAGAGGAGGGATAATTATGTAAAAGTACTGTACACGTGCTTTCCTCGCTTCTTACTCTCTGAAAACAAACCTCATTACACATAATCAACCCTCATAATTTAATAAGAGGATTCTAATTTTCCCTCAGCTGGATAATTTTAACCCCATCCATTTGTCTCTTTTCATTTTAATAATATATTTCATATATCATATATATAGGGATATTTCATAATCCTATTATTTAATGCATTTCATTTTAGAGCTTCATGTACATTTATTATGTATTGCATATATGTTCTTTGTCAGTGTATATATATATAGTACACTAATCTATTTACATGCAAAAACCTCCCAAGACAACTGTCGGCATCCCTGGCAAACCATGAATCCAATGTAGGCAAACTTGTGTGCAGTTTAAGAGAAACAGGCATTTAGAGTTTGTGACTTTCACTTACAGTGAGTGTAGTAAGGCTGGCCAATCAGCCTGATCGCGGCAGCACCGTGTTAATTGGCTGTATTCAGCTCTGATAATGAGAGCTACCGAGCGAAATGGCTAAGCTAGCTAGAAAATTCTCCCTGGATCCCCTCGGATAGATCAGTCCCCTGATAACACTATGCCCTCTCGTTCAGTCGAGGTGAAGAAGTATATGAAATAAAGAGAAGATATTTTGGAAAAATATCCTCTTCCTCGACCGAACCCCAACTAAAATCATCTTAGAATAATATCTACGGTCGAAAAAATTCTTCATTTGAACTAAATTCTAAATTATATCAAAATCGTGTTTCAGTCCGATATATTAATGAAAACTTAGTCGAACATTGGATTATTTCCAAGGTCCTTAGATGATTTTAGTTGGGGTTCGGTCAAGGTAGATCCAAAAAACTCAAATTTAAAAAATGTATTTTTTAATAAAGGATTATCTGCCAACGTTTCGGCTTACATTGTAAGCCATCTTCAGGGCTGTAGAAATACAATGTCATGAGAATACTATAATAATTGAAATTAATATAATAGAGAATTGCAATAATATAATGGGATATCAATTTTGGATAATTGGCGGTTGCGTTAGTCAGTACATTTGCATGTACCTCCCAGACATGTGAGGAGTTTTATCTGTTTGTTGGAAGTTTTAGAAAGAACCGACTCCCCTCTGCCCCTTCTTAACCTTCAGTGTAAGTGGGCCACCAATGCTTTTGGCGAATATAACCCTTAGCTATCGTCGTACATGGTCCATCCTTTGGTTTGAACAGCACGCGCCTAGCCTCTACTAACCCGAGGCGGTCCGGTATCGGCGCTGTCTCTCACCGGCTAATGAGGAGAGCATCTGATTGGAATGCCTTTCAAATTGCTGCTCAAACACCGAGATGGCCCGGGTGGGAGCTGAACGGCGAACGTCACCCGACTCCTACTCAGATAAGGGCGGAAGATTTCCATTTAAGGTTTGAATCCTAAGGGCTTGGGGGGTATTGAACGCCGACCCTAGACGGTCCTGAGAGGATGAACAGGGCGGTGTAGGATGGCCGAAATAAGGTGTCGACAGCTGACACTTCCTTACTTACATTTTTCTGCCCTTGGCCCTTCCTTCACCTGAGAATGTAATCTCTTATTTCTGCTTTTCTAAACTTTTTTTTTTTTCAACATACAGGAAGTTAGTTGACCGTTGATATAGTGAAGAAGATGGTCGGGATTCGATATAGGACTTGTTGAATCAAAATAGATATAAAGGAGAGTTTTTTGACCGTAGATATTATTCTCAGATATTATTCAGTTGGGGTTCGGTCAAGGTAGATCCAAAAAATACAAATTTAAAAAAATGTATTTTTTAATAAAGGATTATCTGCCAACGTTTCGGCTCAGTCATGGAAATGTGAACTTAGGGACAGGACGTCCTCTCTCATCTTCATGATAGTCCTGAAGATGGCTTGCAATGTAAGCCGAAACGTTGGCAGATAATCCTTTATTAAAAAATACATTTTTTAAATTTGTGTTTTTTNGTGGAGACAACTTTTTAATAGCCCCCTCCCCCCCACCCCTTCAGGGTCCTATCACTGCCAATACAGCTCTCCAGAGGCAATCCCCCCTCTCCAGACTTCCATCTCCAATTTACCATCACCTAATCCCTTCTCCCTTCCTTTCAAGGAGCGGCGGTGGTCGTGAGAGGTATATAGTACCCAGCCGTCCTCTAGAAGTAGACCCTCCCAGCTTACTTCTACCTTTACCATAGTAATTATGTTTGGTAAAAATTTTTCCAGTTATTTTGAAAAGATAAAACATCTCAATAAAAAATGGAGGGTGCTTATAGTTTTTTTTTTTTTTTTTAAACTGGTATGCCCCATCACTAATGATCCAATTCTTTGTTCTGGTATATATGTGCTGATATTTTACTATTTAGGAAGCTGACCTGGTTTTTCAAAGTTTATGTAGAGCATCTTGTTTATCCTACACAAGTCAAAACTTCACCTTCCAATGACAAGTCTCAAGTGTGTTCGCTTGTTATCCGAAGTTATCTTGCTAGAGATACACCATCCTTTCACGTTAAATTTCATTTTTCCTACTTTTTGGTGGGGTCTGGCTATCATATGTAGCGATCTCTTTCAGTAATGTCGCCATGGATTGCTAAGTAACAACAATTCACTGCAATTTATACGAACTTGTAAGAGTGCATAAATGGGCAATCAAACTTTTGTGTGTTGTGAGCTGTTGTTTAAATTTTCACCGAAATTGTTATGTCAATGCTTCGGTGACTCATTTTGTGGGATGTTTGTATTTTGTTGTGAAACATTTACATAATTGTCAATTGTAGTTCATTAAGTAAGTCTTGATGTCGTCTGGAAAAAAAATTCACATTTTGGAAAAATTGTTGCAACTTTTCATTACATTGATCGAACCCAAACAAACTTCAGTTGTTTTCATGATGGTGTTAACATTATATTGGTCATTATTTTTATCCTCTGAATTGATGGAAACTTGAAGTTCATAAATATATATATATATATATATATATATCCATGAGCCTAATCAATACCTTTTCAAATTCTCCTTCTCCCATGGTGCAAGCAAGAACTCTTATAAGGCAGTGGCTATGTTGAGAGTAAATTCAGAATAATTGATTGTGAAGATATTATTCAGGGGTGGGGATTGCGGGATAGTATTAAAAGTGTTATTGTCCGAAGAAAATAACGGCCGAAAGCAATTACCCAGCTGTGATTTAAGTCACATGTTAGAATCTATCTGGAATTGTCAGGATTCCTTTTTCTGAAAGATATAGCCCATTTGATGACATTTGAGGCAATGATAATCCGTATTGCCGTTAAACCAAGACAGGTAATAGTTATGTTAAAGATTATGTGCACCTATATGCTAGTGAACCAACTGTTGCAACATATTAATATTAAAAGATGAAAACTTAACTGAAGAAAAGGACACCTATACAGACTCATGAATAGGAACTCAAATCTTTCAATATAAATGAATTTAACGCTCAACAAGACTTTACTACGACCAATCTGGACTTATGGATTAGAAATCTGGGGTGCCGCTAAGCCTTCCAACATCTAATGAATCCAGTCCTTTCAATCTAAAACCCTCAGAATAATCGCTAATGCTCCATATTACGTATCTAATTCCTCCCTTCACCACGATTTTAATATTCCTTCTGTTCAGGATCTCATTTCTTCCCGCTTTGGCCTTTTCCACAGTAAACTGTCATTCCATGCTAATCCACTAGCACAGACCTTGTCTCCCAATTCCAACCCCTACAACTCTCCCCGTCGACTCAAACGAAGATGGCCCCGTGACCTCCTGGGGACATAATCTGTAAATAATTTCAGAGTGGTGTCATTGATTACATTCTCTCCTCATGTGGTTGTCATATTTTTATTTTTAGTTCTTCGTTATAATCAAATTACAAAATATTTTATATTAACAGAACAGTAATAAATAAATAAAAGTAATAATCAAAAAAATTGTTTTTCTCCAAAAACTTCTCGCCCCCTTTTTTCTCCCGAAAACGAGTACATACATACTACACTTTCTCGTAAAAAGCTTAAATGCTGAAGTTGGTGTCTTTATTTGCTTAAAATTGCCATATAATATAAACATTATAAAATTACACTTTATACCTGCATAATTTTGAATGGACCATGTTTTATGGACCATGTTTTATGGCCACGAAAACTCTACTAATGGTAGATTGGTCTAGTTCTCACTGTGCATAGTTTATATTAGCAGATTTCGCATAAGGAAATCACGCTATTGATTGAAACCATTCTAAGGAAATCCATGACTTAACTTTTAAAAATATACTGCAGATCATTAGCATTACTACATTATCATTTGTAATGTAAGGAGTTGATGAAATACAATATGTGTAGGAAGTAAGTTTATTACACTTATGTTCTATAACTTGTTGAAAAGCGCTTGTAAGTTATAAGTAAGATGTTTACAAATATAACTCCAAGGATTAAGAGTGGACCCTTCCTTTTTTTTTTTTTTTTTTTTTTTTTGCTTTCCTGTTATGTTTTTTTTTGTTGTTTATTTTACGACTAGCCGGAGTTGCATGAACCTAGCAAGTTTTCCCATGTTTCATGAAAAATGAACTTGAATAATACTAAAAAATTAACTATTCTATGATTTTAGTTGGGGTTCGGTCAAGGTAGATCCAAAAAAATACAAACTTAAAAAATAAATTTTTTTTAAATTTGTATTTTTTTGGATCTACCTTGACCGAACCCCAACTAAAATCATCTAATAATAATATCTACGGCCAAAAACCTCTCCTTCTAAAAAAGTAACTGATCTTATAAGTTTTAGAGAGCACGATAAAATCACTAAGGGTGACTCTAGACTGTCCAGGAAAGGAGAGCAGACCAATGATTTACAATCATGTTCTTTAATATACATTTAATATAATATTATTTATAATTATTTGCATTTTAATTTTATGTATATGTAATTCATTAATCTTAATCAGTTTTATGTGGTAATATTTTCTTTTTTTTTTTTGTTTACAGATTTTCTCACGTTATGGAAAAGTTTTGAAAATTGTTACATTTACAAAAAACAGTAAGTAATTTGGATGATTTTTTTTCTTTTCTTTTAGCCATCATTAGTTAAAGTATATTATTAGAAAAGAGAGTTTGTTGACCGTAGATATTATTCTAAGATGATTTTTGTTGGGGTTCGGTCGAGGTAGATCCAAAAAAAACACAAATAAAAAAATGTATTTTTTTAATGAAGGATTATCTGCCAACGTTTCGGCTTACATTGTAAGCCATCTTCAGGGCTGTAGAAATACAATGTCATGAGAATACAGTAATATTTGAAATTAGTATAATAGAGAATTATAATATAATGTGATATCAAGAGTATGAAAGTAGAAAACTGTGTAAGACAATTAAAAGTTTATGAAAACAATATTGAAAAAAGAACCAATTTGAAAAAAACATGCAAACCAACAACTAATTGACAAAAAACAATTGAAATATCATTAAAGCAGTAATTTGCCACACCTACCTATCATGAAGATGAGAGAGGACGTCCTGTCCCTAAGTTCACATTTCCATGACTGAACATTATGAATTTGTTTTGAGTTATGAAATAGAAAGGGGAGTGGGGGTAGCAGGTACAAGGCAGGCGGAAGGTGTAAATGGAAAGCGGCCTGTTGCAAGAGAGGGCAATAAAAGGACAAAGGCAATGTAAGCCGAAACGTTGGCAGATAATCCTTCATTAAAAAAATACATTTTTTTATTTGTGTTTTTTTTGGATCTACCTCGACCGAACCCCAACAAAAATCATCTGAGTATATTATTAGTTGTGTTATTAAATGGCTTTATCGGTACATAGTACATTTCCCTAGTGCTGGTTATTAAAAACATGTTTTTAATTTGTATTAAAACTAGTGTTCAAACAGTTAATTTAATTGTGCAAGTCGGTTCGAGGCAATTCGGGTGGAGTAAAATCCAGTATGACGGACATTGATAAAGTCAGCCTCCTGTTATATTCTTGAATATCTTCTTTTGATGTGCCTTCTTTCTTTTGCGAACGCGTACGTGTGTGTCCGTGTAGGCGTTTTTGACTGTAATTAAGTATGCAAAATACGTTCAAATGCTCACCTGGAATACGTAAATCCTAAGTCAGCCTGTTTTATGGGAAAGTCACTCGGAAACATCTGGGCCAATTTCTTAACCGATATAATTTCGAATTTAGCTCCTTAACGTTCTAATAATGTGTTTTATGTGATATGAGCTTCGTCTACCAGCTCCTAATTACACCTATTGACCTGATGGTTAAAAAAGTTGGCGAGCTCCTTTTATAACTTCGTGGAAGTGGCGAGACAAGCCTAGAAGGTTCTAAACGGAGTCACACACACAAAAAAAATACTATGAGTATAATTTACTGGGAGACTTGTCGCCCCTCGTCAGTGAGGAGTCATTATTTATATATAGATGTATGACTCTTCACTGATGAAGGACTTATTATCTAATTATTAAGTATATATAAATAATATATATACTTATATAAATATATAATAATGTATATAAATTAATTATTATAATGTACCTGTAAACAATGTAAAACATGTAGAATATTGGACTCCTTAGAAACTATTTAAATTGCTTTAAAAAACAGCGTGCCTGGTTGCATTAATGCTAAAACTTGACTAGTAAAGCATGATACAAGAATCATACCTTCTATTATCGGTCTTCATTGGTTTCTGCAAATCATCAACAGAAGATGATTTGCAGAAACCAATGAAGACAGATAATAGAAGGTATGATAGTACTTATTTATACGTTGGTAGTCATAATAACCCTTTAGATTATTTACTTGATACAAGTATTTCAAGTATACCTAATTTACTTATAACTTTTTCTTACGCACGGTACCAGGTGTGGGCAATTGATGAATCTCTCGAAATGTGTGTCATACCACTCTGTGGTGATTTGCTGGAGTGAATTGTGCGGGAATGTGGTGAAATGTTGCTTGATGATGATGATCTCTACTTGTACTTGGAGGAGCTAGTTACTATTAAAGGCTATCGGCCCACTTTGGGGAAGGCTATTGGAATTCCCGCCCAGATCCTCCCGAGTTCTCGGATCCCATTGGGGGCTGTTTAATATTGCAGGACTTACAAATTAGCCGCCCGCCCCCCCCCCCATAGCTCTCGTAACCGCTTATATGTCTGCTCGCTGATTAGTTATTCTGCAATCCATTGTATTGCACGCCAAATGCATGGTGGTTCCATACCCTGGAATCTTCTCTCCTATAATATTGCATTTCCAGTCGTACCACTACGGATTTAATAGCGAACTTGCTTGCGCCTCGGATCAAACCCCCTTCAAGCTGTCTGTACTTGTATCTATCTCTGCCCCCATTGTCCTTTAGGCAGCATTGCAGCCAAGTAATAATAATGACGCAGCAGGTGCTTAAACTAAGCAGATTTCCCATGTTTAATTAAAGATGGAATATGAATGAGACTAAGTCGGGAAATGTAATTTAAAGCCGAAGAAGACAATGAATGCATACGAGAAGATCACCAACATCTCAAAACTTTCAGAAGGAATATTACATTTGTAAATAAACTCCTCAATTTGAGTTTTTTATATAAAATTTGTAAAATATAATTGTTAAAAACCATATTTACTCTTTCTATGATTGAAGTTTGAAATTAAAAATAACGAAGATATTACGATTATAAGTCCTAAGATGATTTTAGTTGGGGTTCGGTCGAGGTAGATCCAAAAAAACACAAATTAAAAAATGTATTTTTTTAATGAAGGATTATCTGCCAACGTTTCGGCTTACATTGTAAGCCATCTTCAGGGCTATAGAAATACAATGTCATGAGAATACAGTAATATTTGAAATTAGTATAATAGAAAATTATAATATAATGTGATATCAAGAGTATGAAAGTAGAAAACTGTGTAAGACAATTAAAAGTTTATGAAAACAATATTGAAAAAG
>KZ807258.1:272400-282748 GCA_000696205.2 Oncopeltus fasciatus | reverse complement strand
ACCCCCCCCCCCTTTCCCCTTGTAAAAGAAATATCGGATTTTAATTTTGAATAATTCATTAGAGATTACGAATTTAATGGACCTATATTGGTCCATTAGCATAATAAGCACTTACCGTTCATTAGAATAACATTTGAGCTCATACTTTGCTAATATTAAAACAGTATTTTAATAATAAATTTTAACTTTTCAAAAATTCATATGGAATTATTTGTGTGAGAATGAAATTTATTCAGAACTTTACAACTTTTTTTTTTTAATAGTAGAAAGTGTAAGATAAACTGGTGGCTATCATAAAGAGAGGATTTCATGTACATTATGTTTGGGTATTTTCGCCTTACTTCTCTAAGCGTGGAGTAAAGCAATAAGGCAAACAAAGAGATAGATATTCCACAACTGGTTCTAGTCGAGTTTCTGTTTGGTTACTCCGCAAATCCAGCTTACCAAGCACCATGTCTTTACCCAAACGCCATGTTTCTCGGCTCATAACGGTAATCACTTTTGCTATCATTCATTTCGCATGCTTTCACTCGTGCTTGTTACATTGGACGCAAATCCTTTTTGTTTCTTTAACGAAGTACCAAAAAAGTAATAAAGAAATAATTGCATGACTTTGTTTTTCATCCCCCCCCCCCCCGGCCGTGTGAATTGGAATATTTGACGGGCAAATTTAGAATGGCTAATAGGGCTGAAGGTAGATTAAAGCGTTTTGAATATTCAGTATGAGAGAGATGGGGCAGACATTGTGTGAGAGAGGGCTGCCTATAAATAAATAACGGACGAGAGCAAACAGAAAACATTCAATCAGACCTTATCAATATTCCTTGTTTCGACTTATTGGGCTTCTATCCCCTCACTCTTTTACACCCCCAACCCCCNCTCCTTAATTATACCCCTAAAGCTTTGGTTTTCTTTTACAAGGCAATTTTTTTTTATTTCAAAAGTAAGAAAAAAAAGAAGATCAAACGTAATGAGCCTTGATTCTACAGGTCTTTAAGACCTGCTTAAAATTCAGCGATGGGCGTTTCTTCTCGGCTCAGAAATTACCTTATAATCGGTTCCTCCGCACAAGAAGAGTGCCATCACCTTCGGAGAAGGCTATGATCCCAAGTGGCTCTTGGTGTCCGCCGATCTGACTTTACGGTGCAGTTGAGGGCAGAGGAGGCGGGAAGATGCGTCTAGCGGATAACTGCAACTGGTGCATTTACGAGCGGGTTCATGGGCATCGCACCCCAGCCAATGGCGAGTTACTGCAGGTCATTACTGCTGCGATCAAGGAGGCGGGGAGATACCATGCACTTGGGGGTGCAGTTTGGAATGAATCCCTACCCCTCAGTATTCGCATGATAAACACACCCTAAAGTCAAAATAGAAGCGGGAATGTAAATTGCAAGAATAAAGTAGGACCAGTAAAGAGGTACTGAAGCTAGTCTCTTTCCTTTAAAGTGCTATGAGTTATATGGCCCTGGGGATTATTTTTATATACTCATATATATATATAAGTGTGTGTGTGTGTGTATACATTAGAGTGGCCCTATACCATTGGTTCATTTAATTTATAAACTTAAATTTATTTGATCCCGAACTAGTTAATATCGATGTCTCAAGTCACACCACCCATTTATCTTATTGCTAATGCATCTAGACAGTTTAGAGAATGAATCGCATGTGCCAGTCTGAATGGAACATATCTGTGAAGCAATACAAAAAAAAAAAAAAATCTGCATTTGATGGAGAATTTTTTAATGAGGCAAATAATTTCAATGGGCTCCATATAGGTGGAGTGCTTTGGCTGTCGAAAGATTTCCAGCATTTATTAACTTAATTTTTTTTTTTTTTTTTTGCAAGCTACTTTGGTAACTTAAAATTTAAATATTTTTATTTATTTAGTAGCATTCGCTACAATCTAAGTACTGAAAATTGTGCCAAAGTATCTTTTTTTTTTTTTCCGATTCAACATCTTATTTTCTTAATAACTGATTTTATTGATCTGAAAGTATATCCATAAGATTCAACCAAAAAACTTAGGTCCCGTTTAATGTGTCAAAAAAATTTTCAATTCGGACAGAAATTTACATTTTTTTTTAACTATAATTTTGTAAGGTATCAACAAAATTACAATGCTTTGAGAAAATTAGAGTATAGCTCTCATAAAATATAAGAATATAAAAATGAAGAAATAACTAATAAGGAGAGCACACATTAGCCAAACCTCTTCAATTGTCTATTTTATGTATGTTTTAAACAAAATTAAGTATTTGAAGAGTTTTATATGATTACAGAATGAAAACAATTAAAGTTGAATGGTGAGTCCGGGTCCTTACCTTAACCAATTAACGCTTCCATTAAAATATGAATTTTTAAAAAGAAAATTACTAGGAAAGGAAAAGTCACTCTTTACATGCAGGAAAAAATAAAAAAATGATAGATTAAAAAAAACTTCATTAATTCTAGAATTATTACAATAAAGGGAGAACAAAAATATAACATAAGCCTAGACTACAATGTTAAACTGCAATTTGACTATTTATAGGCTGGTGGACTAAGATGACGTCGTAACTGCTATGTTCAAGGACAAAAAATAATTTATATCTCCTTGGAGATATCGATACCTGGCTACTCGGCAGGAAATGCCGAGAAGTAAATTCACTTTGAAGAACAATAAATGTTTGCTCCCTCTAAATCTGTCATTTACTTTTTAAAAAATAAATAAAAAAATTGTAAAGTTAATGAGTTTGGATGCGTCTCAACAATACTCGTGCTGTAGTGATGTGCGCAACAAGCAAGCTATGGCCCGGAATCTGAAAGTCTTACCATATTCAGTTTTCCAGTGGTACCCATTGGTACAAACTTTACTGACGCACAACAGAGTCAAATTTCGTGTTCCACAAATCCTTCACTCATTGACATGGGGCACGCCCCCTTTCTGGTTTTCCCCGCGCAACTGCGCCCTCTTTTGTTTTCGTCAAAAGTAAGATAATTAAAATAATAAATGTCAGTGAATTACATCATACAATAACCATGTAATTAGTTACAGGGAAGTTCATTATTTCAACAATTTTTAGTGCAAGGAAACAGAATAAAAAATCTAACTATCCCAGCCAGGACTCGAACCTGGATTTCCTGCTATCCGGGCCGGTGCATTTTCCACTTATGCTACTGGGACAAGTCTGATAAGTTATTAAATTCCCCGCACTAGTGTCGAGAGTCTAACCTCTGAGGCCGACGAATATATCGTCTTATGATTGCAAGAAAATAAAAAATGAAAAGAATAATTTTCCTAAAATTCTATTATTAACAACTAATCAAAAAATACATGTATTAAATAATGTTTAAAGTATAAGAAAATAATGCCTAGTATTTACATTGATTTTCATTAAGTCTACATATCTTAGCCACATATTTTCTCAATTTTTCTTCCTCTTTATTAATTCTTATAAACTCTTTTTCTATCTTGCATTCTTTATGTTCTTTTCCCCTGCTATCTTACATTTTTAGCTTTCTTAACTTCACATTAACTAATTATAGTATCACCATAACTTTTACCTATTTTTGTACAGTCGTTGGATGGTCAGAACATCTACAACTCATGTTGCACCCTTCGTATTGAGTACTCGAAGCTGACTTCTCTCAATGTCAAGTACAACAATGACAAGTCCCGGGACTATACAAACCCTTCACTCCCAAATGGTGAGGGGTCCTTAGAGGCAGCGCTTGGTGCAGAGCAAGTCCTTCCTGGACTTATCCTCAATGCAGCAGCTGCTGCAGCCAACCCTCTCCGAAGGGGTTTCCATGAACCTAGGATACCAGGTAAACCCCTTTTATTAACCACTGATTTATTATTTATTAAAACCTAATGTTGTGTTATTGTATTAGGAATTCAGACTAGTAATGTAAATGTCACTTACTGCGGAAAAAAAAAAAAATTCTTTCTATTTATTTTATTTGGAAGCAAAGTTCATGATAATTAAGGTTACCAAACAATATCCAATATTTTGCATTTTATTAAAATTACATTAACTAAAGTCGATGCGCACTAAAAAAAAAAAAAAAAAAAAAAAATTGTTAAGTGCGAAGTATTGGATATTTTTTGATAACCCTAATTATTCTTTCTAATTTTTTAAAACTTATTCCTAAGACAAATTTGTTTTTGTATTCCTCCTTTCCATATTGCATTGTCTGTTTCAGGGCTTTTAGCTTCAGTTGGGTAAAATCCAAAATTTGATAAAAATGGGATTTTTTAATTTATGAATTTGTTTATTGAATTCTCTCATGATAGATTTTTTTAAATAATTTTCAATTTCTTTTCCAATCTATGTACTTGACACCAAAAATAAGTCATTAAAATTTATATTTGAGTCTATTTAATGCTGATTTGCTTTTGCTTATTTATAACAAAAATATTTTTAGTTACAGAAGATAATTAAAGAATTAATAGTGGGGATTTGCTGTTTCTCTACTTTTTTTTTTCTTCTTTTTTTTTTTCTGTTCATTACTAATGAATTTTCTAGGGACCTCTTAGGTAGAAATATGATACTTCAATAAAATTTAACATACATTTTTTAAGTATAAAATGAGTTGATTAGTAGATTTTTTTTTGTTGGGTTTAGTGTCACCTGGATCACATGTTCATGACTAGCTTGTCATGAACATGTGATCCTGGTGACATGACCTCCTCTCTCACCATCATGATAGCCCTGAAGATGGCTTACAATGTAAGCCAAAACCCCGGCAAATAATTAAAAAATACAATTTTTAAAAGAATTGTATTTGTTGGATCAATCTTGACTGAACCCCAACAAAAAACATCTACTAATAATCTCTACAGTCAAAAACTCTCCATTTTAAAAGGAGTTGATTTTGTTTACTGCGAAAATGGTTGAATATGAGTGGGAAAATGTTCAGCATGAAATTTTAAATGGAAGACAACAATTTTTTTTTGCCTATTTAGTACCCATGGCTAATGAGGGACAGTCATAGGTAATAGGTAAATGAAGTAACTTTCTCTGGGGTAGAAGGTATCAAGGCCAAGATACACGAAGCCCTCCCAGTTATTCAGAAAAATCCTTCCACCAGCTCCCTACTACCATAAACACCTGGCAATACGTAGTGGAAAGCCCCCACCCTTCAAGATGTACTAAACAGAAAAAAACTGTATGTCAAAACCCTCACAAATCTACCATAACAAGGTACTAGGCTTGTAAAAAGAAGCAGATGCTTATCCTGCCCAATTATAAAAACTGGCAACACATTCTACAGTGTCAACACTCACTTAAAATATAAGATCCAATCCTTATCAACATGCACATCAAAAAATTGTGTGTACCTGCATCAATGCAATTTTTGTCCTGCTTTTTGCATAGAAAAATGTACTAAACCCCTAAATCTCAGACAATAACCACAGAGTATCCTGTTCAAAACCACTGTCCCCTCTTCCCGTTGGTCATGCTCTGAGCCATTTAATGTGTTTTAATGACATTTTCCAAGTTCAAGTGATTGAACGACTTCCGATAGGAGAGAGTGCGCCTATATTCACATTCTTAAAGCCACAAAAATTGCCAACAATAGGGGGATTAGGGAAATCCCAATCGTCTTCCTCTTCCTTTCAGTCCTTTCCGTAGTCCCAGTCTCTCTTCACACCTCACTGACAAAAAATGCGTCAGGGAAAGTATAAAAATTTGTATTTTTAGTTGGTTGTAGCTACCCACACAATTTTAATAACTTGTCTAATAGCTGATTTGATACTATTGATGAATTTCATAAATATTCCTTATTCAATGAAAAAGCAGTGTGTTTTGAAGATTAGACGAAGAAAAAATAAAAAATACTTAAAGAAAAGTTACTATTTCTTTTTTATTATTATTATTCAGGTGCCCAAAGTGTCCTTGCTTCTCCGTTTGGACCGTTACATGGACTTGCATCTCCTCTCGCTGCTCCCTTCACCCCAGGATCTCCAGTTGCAGGTAAAATTTAGATCTCATAACCAATTTTACATTCATACTTCTCTACTTTATTTTCAACAAATCTTTTTCTTTGTTTAAAATTTATTATCACTGCTCTGTTATCTTGTTTTCAAGATCATTTATATCCATTTGCTCTTTATGTTTTTAATTGCCTTTATGAAATAGTAAAGGTCTTATTTAAAAATTCTTCAAGCATTTAGCCTCATAAATTTATTTTTTCATACTTATTACATGTCTCGTATATATATTCTTACTTCTGTTTTATAATAGATTATCTCCTATTGTTTTTAAGTAACAAAATGGATACTTTATTACAATTCATATTATTGCTTTATAACAGAAAAAAAAAGTTTTGAAGAAGTAATTTTGAGGTTTATTTTTCTTTATTGAAATTATGATTATTTATGTAATGTTGAAAGGCTTACCATTGACAGCGACTGGCTTCACATTACAAAGCAATGCTGCATCAGCACTTGCTGCACAAAATGCAATTAGGATACCAGGGCAGATCCCATCAAACACCTGTGTCCTCCTCGTTTCTAACCTCAATGAAGAGGTAAGTCTATTTCTTTTTAAATTGCACAGTTTATTATTTTCCTTAAACTTTCTCTTATTTTATTGTAAATAGATCCTAATCAGAGGTTTTAAAATGCAGTTTCATTAATTTGTCTTATTATAATTAAATCGAGTAAAAAAGTGCAATTACCATATTTCCTTGATATACATTTGAAAATCCCAGTTTTTATTTACTTTTCAAAAGTAAAATATTAATGTTTTGAAAGTTTTTTGCTTTCCTTAAATATAGGTCTTTGTAATACTTACTAATTAGGTTCAATTATTTATATATTTTGTATTAATTTTTGGATTTTTTAAAAATTAAATCAAGACCTTTTAATCGTTTCAAGTATGATCAAACAAACAAAATTATTGACAATTCAAACTGCCTCATATATTTCAATAGTATTTACATTTTTAGCTTGGTTAATTAAATGAATGTTCTGTGTTTAATTTTTCAAATAATGCTGTCGGACTTAAAGCCTGAAAATTTAAAAAAAATATATATTTAAGTTTTTTTGATCTTATGAATTTATTTTTCCTATTTTTACAAGTTGCCTTTAATCATTTTAAGCTGTATATTAAAAATAGTATGCATTTCTTTATTAAATGTACTTTAGTGGATGGTTCTTATAACTGTTTATTTTGAGCCTTTATGGTAGTGGATGATTATTTTTGCTGTATTAAAATTTCCTTGATTTCGTAAATGTAAACAATAAATCATGTTATTGTCAAATTTATACCCCCACCCTGCATGGAAGACATTTTTTTTTTTTTTTTTTTTTTTTTTTTTTTTTTGTCATTCTCTTTATATTAAATTCTTGGCATTTCTTAGTTTGGGATAATGTATTACTATGCATTAATTGAAATCTCTACTGAGAGGAATACATGTAAAATTTTATGACTTAGCTGAAAACCTCTCCACATATGATTTTTCAATGAGGTTAAAATGTAAACTGATTTTTGCCAAAAAAAAAAAAAAAAAGCTTAGAAAAAATAAATTAAAGAAATAAAAAGGAGTTATTCACAACTTCATTAATGAATGTCTTTTACCTCTACAAAAAGCTTGAGAAATATTTGCTTCATACAGGAAATATTTTTATAACTATCAAAGTATTAATCTTTCAGCTACTATGTGAAAATAGTTTATCCTTGTTTTATATTAGTGGTTTAATGCTTTCAGTATTGATTTAGTATTCTATTCATTATTAATGTTTGAATAGGAATATTATATTTTCTTAATTATATAAATATGATTAATAATATTTAAAACCTGAGTAAGAATAAAATAATTATCTTTTCCACAATTTTTATTTAATTTCTAATATTCATTGTTAAAACTGAACATTAATTAAAAAATAAACCTAAACAAATATTACATTTTTAATGACATTATTACATTGGTCCTGAGCGCAAATTCTTGTGTCTTCTTCAATTTATTCATAATAATTAATTTCTAAGTAATTATTAATTTATCATTAAATAATTTTAAATTATTACTTAATATAGTTTAGTTATTTGAAGCCTTAGAAACATATAGATGTGCATGGGATATGTTTTAGATTGAAGATTTTCTACTGTATGAAGTATAGTTTACTTTTGCATTTACTGATATTGCAAAGATAAAGAAATTGATATTCTTCTGGTTGTACTATACATAAATGTGAACATAATTTTTATTTATATATATTCTTTTTATTCCCCCTTCCCCTTTACATTCTATCTTATTTAGTTATCTTTCTGGTTTTGTTTGAGAACTGTTATCTTCTTTAAATAATGGTGTTTAAATTTAAGTATATTAAAACAAATTTTCTACTTCATGTGTAGTATTATCTAAGTATTAGCTGGTAGTGTTGTTCACTTCTGTTCTGTTTTATTGAATATAATCTAAAAAAGCTTTGAACCTCTGTTGCTTCATTGCATACTCTCACTTAACCTTCTACTAAGTTATATTTAAAACCAGCTATAACTATACTCATGACCTTTCTCTTAAGCCCTAATTTTCTGAAAGTGAGGTACTTTTCATTATATTAGTCTTTCTTTTACTTGTTAAATGCCAATTATTGATTGGCAATATTTCATTAGTATGTTAGAAGAATGATGTTACAGTATGATGTTTTATTTTAATAAAGATAAATAAATCTAATGATGAGTTAGACCTCTCTAAAAATATTTTTCATGTGCTAATTTTTTTGTTCTTTTATTGGTTTTCTTGTCTGTATATCATTCTATACTGTATTTACTTAAGGGAATTTCAACTGATGAGATAGAGGCCATTCCAGATTTAGTATCATATGTGTTGTTGCTGAATATAATTTTAAATATAAAATCATTTAACTGGGTAAAAGTTTAAAATGCGGAATAATATCTGTGATAAGAGAAGGGGGTTTTCTTAATTTATTTATTTTTGTCAAGAAATGATATAATGAATTGCTTTCCCTTGATTGTAGGACAAACTAAATTTTTAATAATTTGTCCATTGTTATTGTTTTTTAGTTTCCTCTTTTAATCAAATCATTATTCTTAATAGGAAAAATAAATTCAAAAGAACAAATATTTAAAAATTTAATTACGGTCCGTCACTCTTTCTCAAATTTTATGAATATATTTACTTCTTTAAAACATCTCATCATTCTATTTATCTTATAAAGTTTTGTAAGTTATTAAAAAACTAATAAACAAATGGTGTAACAATATACAGTTACAATATACAGTTCTGCTGATTAAAGATATTCTTTCTAAACTCTTTCAGAAAATTAAAGGCTCTTGTCTTCATTTAAACTCCTAAGAATTTTCAGTCTAAAATGTTTGTACCTGTGTTATATTTTTTGCTTTTCTTTACTATTTATTATTTTTGTTTCACTCTTATTTTTCTCTTTTGATTCTAATTTCTCTACTTGATTTCTACAATCAAAAGCAAAACAGAATTTTTAGTAATTCCACAAAGCACAGATATAAACATTTCTGTTGATCCACTTAGCATGTTGACTTTGGTTTCTTTTAAAAACAAATAAATTTAAACCCCCACCTAAAAAATAAATAAAAAAAAACCTTGACCAAACCACAAAAAATTCTCTACTAAAAGAAATTGGAATTACCCTTTGCTAGTGACATACTTATTTATATAGATTTTAATTGAATTGAAAATTTGTGAATATATCGGCCAAGATGGTATGAGTTGTTAGACCCTATTGAGCACAGTAGTTCTTACATTCTTCTTCAACCCCTTCAAAAGCTAGCTCTATTAGCAAAGTTAATAAACTTCGAATAAAATTGCTTTGTATTTTTCCTTAATGTAAGTGGCATTACTTCCAAGTAAATACATACATTGATAGTTAAGCTTGTGCTTGAGCAGGTGGTACCTACCAATTTGCCTTATCAGTAGAAAAAGCAAGGAAATTTATTAAATTCTAGTAACCCACATGAAGTTCTTAGTTTCTTTTTATTCCTTATTTCAAGTTCAAGCTATGGTGTTAATTATTTTCCCTATTTTATTTCCTTTTCAACAAAGAAACAACCCCATAAAGCACCTGGTCAACATGCTAATAAACAGGAAAAAGAACACCAGTCCTTTTCCATTTGGAAGATCTAATCTCTAATCTCTACATATTTTTGTTTCTCTCTTTTCATCCCCTGCTCTCCCCACTCACTATTCCTGCGCTGCGCACACATTCTCTCCTATACCGTGTGCGCTATAACACTGTGAAGTTGGTTACTACGGACGCTCTCTTCACACTCTTTGGTACGTTCATTTCATTTCATTTCAATGTTCACACTGTTATTTTGATTTGATTTTACCTTTTCTTTTTTTTATTTATTGTTTTTTTTTT
>KZ807258.1:250837-266607 GCA_000696205.2 Oncopeltus fasciatus | reverse complement strand
TATATATATATTCTTGGTTTATTATTAGGTTCTTCTTTTCATATTAAGGTTATTTATTACTCTTATGAGTGACATAATGGAACCAGGAAGTGAACTAATGCAGAATTAATCTGTTTACTAAAATATTATGAACTTTTAGAGAAGCTTTCTGTTTATGAAGCTATATTAAATCAAAATTCACAAATATGATGCATTGTTATTGTCTACAAGATGAACTCTTTTTTATTATTGAGTTTTATTTTTATGTTCTCAATATTTAGTTTCTAGTTATTTATTAAAATAATTATTAATTGAAAAATCACAAAAAATTGTTTAATTATCAACAATAAATTGATTACATTTTTAAAAGTAAACATAATTTCGAACTATTGCTAAGTGTTGCAAATTATTAGTTGCCAACTATACCCTTGAATTAAAAAAAAAAGGGCATTTGAAATATTAGTTGTTCGGTTGAAGAATAATTGCTATAAAAGCTGTAACTTCTCTTTTAGTATTTCACATTTGTTTTCAAAATAAGGCAGATAAGATGGAGAAATGAAAGCCACAAAGTAGAAGTTTAAAAAATAAATTAAATTGGATGGAGGGTAGAGGGACCAAAGAGCCAACATTCTCACAAGTAATCAGTGTTTATTATGAGGAGGCTCAGAAAAGTGTGTGCAATATGTGCCACCTGGGTGACCATTTTGTGACAGTTTTTCTATTTTTTGAGGCCCTTTCCCGACTTAGCATTTCTTCTTACCATCGAAACTAAAATTCCCCCCATTCTATGATCTAGCTGAATAATTAAAAATAAATCAATGCATTTGATTTACAGTTGTTGATATGTTGTTTTTTTATAATAAATTTTAAAATCAGAAGTTTTCTATGAAAAATTATTCTTAGAAAACTATTATTATTGTAAATTATGACAAAATGCTGAATTCAATAGCTAAACATATATTTCGGCTAATATTTTTGTAGAATATATGCCTTTCTTTCTTTTAAACAAGTTTTTTTTTTTAAACACTTTGGCATCACTCATAAAATTTACAGATGTAAATTTAAATTAATTATAATTTAATTAATATAATTTAATATATATTATAAATTAATATAATTTAATTTTTTTTTAAATAAGTGAATACCATAAAAGGTTTAGTAATGTTAGTTTTTAACTACCTTAACTTTTTTATTGTTCTCCCTTTTGTAGTTGGAACATAAAATATTGGAATCAATCTCCAAAGACATGCATTTTCATATACAATTTTGAATAATTAAGATTGCATTTTATTGAGGGATGGGATTGCTAACCAATCACAATCATTGGTTACTCCTTTAATCCTAAAAAAAAAAAAATAATTCAAACAAAAGTTGTTAATTTTGCAATTTTCAGCAATTAGATGCTATATTATTATTTACCTGAGAATATTACTATTTTTATTTTATATTTACATTATTATGAAGAATAATCATAACTACCTTAAATTAAATAAATGTTATGAAAAAATAAGTTATACTTTGATTACTTAAAATGTTCTCCTGTAATCAAATTTCTTTTTATAAAATTAGTTATACTATTACTTAGTTTGAAGTTATAGTGCAACACAATAACCTGTAATTTTTATTTATTTTATCACAGATTGCTTGCATGAGTTAAGCCTATTAAGCATGATCAAAAGGTCTAATGCATTTTTTAAACTGCAAACCAATTTACTCTCTCCTAGAATTTCTAAGTTCTCCTTTCCTTAAATTATTTAATAAATAAAAATCAGTGGCCTAAGTTTAATTGGTCAGAGATTAAAAAATAACAAAAAAAAAAAATTGTCTGTCTAAAAGAAACTGCGTAAACTAAGCAAATGCCTTAGCATCGTAGTTAATGTGTATTTATTTCTATCTGTAACTTCCTTCATGCAAAACGTTATGTGATCAATAGACAAATATGTATTCAGTTCAGCCGAATATCACAATAATGAAAACTCATCTTATTACTTGACAATTNTTTTTTTTTTTTTTTTTTTTTTTTTTTTTTTTTTTTTTTTTTTTTTTTTTTTTTTTTTTTTTTTTTTTTTATGTATATACTTTAATAAAACATATGTGCCGTGTATAATTTGTCTAGTATTGCAGGTCAGTTTCTTCAAATAATTTAATATTGCACTTGAAGTAATTTTTTTAATTCTTATTGCAATATATAGAACATTTTGAACTAAACTTTAAAGAGATAACATATGCAGTTATACTTTTGTGTTACTTAATTTAATTTATAGCATTAAATTCAAATAAATGTTTGTTACTATGATTTAAGTTAAATTATAAATAAATGTTGCTTGCAGGGGTATATGGGGATGTACAACGTGTGAAGATCCTCTACAACAAGAAAGACAGTGCCCTCATTCAGATGGCTGAACCTCATCAAGCCAACCTTGGTTTGTATTTTTCTACACATAAATACATTCATTCACACGCGCTAGATATTTATTATAAGCTCAAGTATCTAAAATTTTAAATACAAAAAAAATAGGCTTATTTAAGCTTCTTTTAACTAACTGTTAAAATCATCAATATCCTTATTATTCTTATAATTACAAAATGAGTTTAAGATCATGTAACATGTAATTTCCTACTATATTTAAATTTTATGACATTTTCAGAAAAAAAAAAGCATACCAAGGAAAACATTTTGATTGAAAATTCAAGGGTTGTGTGGGGCCACTTATTTTATTACTTATAAACAAAATTAAGTTTTGAGTTTTTATATTGAAAACCATTGAAAGAATTCATTCTAGACCAAAATAAGACAAGTGGTAGAGAGATTTAATTGAAAGACTAAGTTGAATAATCTTCAATTTTTTCCATTTTATTAGTGTTGGGAAAGAAAGTTATAGAACATAAGTGGAAAATTCATTTTTATAATGTTTATGTTCTGTAGAATTATTAAAAAAATATAAATATTAAACTAGATATTTAAGAATGTAACTATCTATGAATGTTCCCCGCTCTCTTCCCTTACAGTCCAGAGCCTTAGCAATCTTATCTGTTACTCCCATTGTCTTTGTAACTTGTAAGATCAACTTAGTCTTTTACTCTTTTCTATATTCATCCTTAATGAATATATGCTGCTCCTGTGTCCCAGTCTTTTTTTTTTTTTTTTTTTTTCCTGTTTTTACTAAGCTATAGCAAAACATATATTTGTCAAGAGATTTTTTCTGATTTATTTAGATTTTTACATATGTTTTTTAACTGATCTGTCTAAAAGGGTGAAAATCACTTAAATAAGTGACATATTACAGCTCTCACCTATTGCCTAATCATGGTGATATTTGAAAGTTATGTACAGAATGTAGTAGAGGGAGATGTATAATTTTTGGTTGAATACATGAAAGAGAAGGGGGGTCCACAATATTATATGCTCTTTCTTTATTAGCTTGTTCTATATATCATATTGTAATTTAATAGTTATAACTTAGTTTCTATGTGGGCATTTCTTTAGTGAATGGCCAAATTATTGTACTAATATTTTTCTGCTTTTCTAGTGTGCTTAATTCAGTGGACTTTGAAATACCACCTAGTAATATGGGCTGCAAGATTTTTTTATTTTTCTTTCTAATTCAGATTACCATTTAATGGTAGTTTTCTGTGATATACAGCCGACTGAACATCTCTCTGTGAGCTAGTTGTTTGGCTTAGCAATCTTCAGGGCTGTTGAAATACATTTTCATAAGAAGAAAAACTATATGATTTACATTATTATTACATAAAATTGACGTAACTAAAAGTAATGTGATATCAAATGTGGTAAAACAATAACACGTGTAGAAAATTCACCACAATATATATATATTTATATATATATACACACACACATATAAACATTCTCGTGTTAAGGATGGAGAAGATATGTTAAAATTTTTCGATGGTTCCAATGGGTATATCTTGATTTCTTCGGAAATCTGCTAAATGAATGTGACGTCAGATTGGGAATGGGGAGATCCCCCATGGGCAGCTTTGGAAATGGTCAGTTTTAGGGAATAAGTGTAAGTAACTCGGCTGAGTCACATCAATGGTTCATTGTTAGTTCCAAAAGTCACTGAGCCAACNTTTAAAGAAGTTTTGTTAAAGCAATTTGTCTTTTGCTTTTAACAGAGTAAAATTGAAATTATTGAGACTAATTTACCTCCTATTCAAAATCACAATTATGTACAACAATATTATTCTAATGTGTGTATATATATATATTATAAACATTATAAATATTGTTAGCTATAGCCTGATTTATTTTTGTGAAATAGATCATGTTTATATTTTATGTATTAGAATGTAATCTTAGTGATCTCAGAATACAATCACAGTCTTCAAGGTTTAGAATGAATCAATTGTTGGTTGTTTTTTTTTAGTTAATTTTGATAAAGTCTTTTAGGCCTAACCACCATTCGTTTTCTCTAAGTAGTTTTAAATATTTTTCTAATTAAGGAGTTGCTTAATACCATTCTTAGAGATACAATAACAGTTTTTAGCATAGAATTATTTAATGCCCAGGTTCAATGCTCACTCTGCAAAGTTGGTTTATATTTATTTGGTTCTCTTTGTAATGACCCAGTGGATACCTAGTGTGTTCCTGGGGAAACCCCCAGCCCTTCTTGGGAACCATTCTTCATTGAATGGGAAAAAAATCAGGCAGCCAGAATGGTGTGCTGACCAAACACTTTCTCTAGTGTGTAGTGGGTCGAGAATAAATATATCCTTACAAGTATTTCTCCTCTAGACCTTAATGGTCTGTTGTGGGACTGGTTTTTATACATCAACTTTTTTTCCCTTCAATTGTTAGTTTTCTTTTCATCCACCTTGGGTCATGAAGGGAGGGGCTATTGACAAGTCGCCATTTCATTCTAAAATCCACAGCTCAGGACAAGCTTTTATTTCCGATAAAAGATTGTCTGGGAAAGGATTCAAACCCACAATGCCTGGATTGCTTGACCCAAACGGATTCCATGAGCTATCCTGGTGTCCCTTTCAAAACTTTAGTGTTATCATTTACATTCCCTTTTATGATTTCTCTTAACAGTTACATTTTTTGAAATATTTGATCATTTATCAAAATAAAAAACCTTTCTCTCTCTCAAATAAATAAGCAAATAATGATCGTAATTATTTACAAAAATTTTATTTTATAGATTTATTGACTCAGATTTACTTGATTTCCTTGAAGTTCTGGCTGATTCTACTATTAAAACTCTACAATTTAAGAAGAATGGTGAATTTTTAACATGTTTTCAAAGTAAAGACTTATATTCTAGGATTGATGGTTCAAATATTACTGGGCTTCATGAACTTCATGTTAAGGTAACTGATTATTCTGTTTCTGAAACATTAAGATGCATAAATAGCAATGGTTCTTAGTCAATCTAGAGGTCAAAAACCCAACCTAGTAGGACTAATATAATTATTCATACATTAGAACTTCAATTAGGTTTGCATGTATTAACTAGTAATGGTCTTTTTGATAAATTTTGATGATTCCTTTGTTTTAAGGGGACTATCGAAAAACATTTTTTTTTTTCTATTTTATTTGATAACTTTTAGGCCATATTAAATTTTAATCTAACTTAAACTAATAGAGAAAATGGCTGCTAATTTTAGCCTCATTTTCTGAAGCCATTTTTTAGAATACATATATAAAGTTATGTATCTTTTCAGCTTGGTTGTAAAAATAATATTGCAAGAGCTTACTTTCTAGAAAGTTTATATTAGTTAGGGTCAGAATCAATTTAGCAATGAATATGTTCATTCCTTTTTATTATTAAAGGGGGTGTGAGTCCTAGAATAAAGTCTCATTTCATTTCAATAGTACAGAAAGGGTTATCTTTAACTAAAATGATTTTCTAAAATTCAATTATAAATTGTTCATCCAAGGTGATTATTTTTTACTAGAGCCGCAGCTCCAAAATACAAAAATAAGCTTTTGGATGGTATTAAATTTAACTAAATTTATTTAATAATTTAATTATTTTCCATGTGATCAATTTTAATAATTATTTTAAAGTGTAATAATAACCAATAGAGTCAGTTGTAAGAATAAAGTAAAAGCTATAAATGACAAAACAGGTATTTAAAAATGAAGCGCTAGAAATTTTACTGTTGTAAAGTTTGCCTAATCAATGTAGTAAAATCAATATCAAATCAGGAATGAGAATTTAGAGACAGGTTAAATAACTTATATTGATGGGAGGAAATTAAAAGCTTTATTAGATGCTTCACCTTTAAATGTGAAGAGTGTTATTTATTATAGTTATTACAGTCTAAAGTTTTAACATACTTATAGTTTTTAATTAATTAATTTATATTAAATTTGAAAGTTAAATTAAAATTAATTTTGAAATGAGAANTGCAGACCATCCATGGTTCGAAAGTTAAATTAAAATTAATTTTTTAATGAGAATATAAAATAAAATTGCAGCTGTTATTTATAGCTTCACTCATTTCTAATGGCTGTATATATATGTTTTACAGTCCTAATGTGAAAGAAGAAGACCTGAAAGATGCCTTCCAAAACAGTGGCTTTACAGTCAAAGGATTTAAATTTTTCCCGTAAGTACAAAATATTATCTATTAATCCCCTTTACATAGTTGCAGTATGGTCCCATTAAACTAAGAGTGTGAAAAAGATCCTGAATATTGATATTTATTATATAATGCTAGATAGAAAAATATTTTGTGTATTAGTTCTGTTAAATGCCGCTGTTGGCAATGGAGAAAAAAATGGAGTCCAGTTAAAAATGGAGAATAATGACTCCTCTTGTGTGTACTTGCATCATCAGGTTGATTGGTCTCTTGTCCAGTTATGTCAAGCAGCAACTACAAGCATAAGATCAGAAATGCATCTATTTTGTAATTTTATTTTTTATTTTTCACACTATCTGTTTTGCTTTTCACTTTTATGGGCATTATGTTGCCTAGCATCATTTTTCTTAGTAGGACTAATCGAAGCCCCAGTTTAGTTGTTAGTTATAGAAACCCATCCAATTTTATGCTTTCATATATCAGTTGCAATTTATTTTAATTATTACTTTTTAAATGGATTTCATGAACTCTTCTTTAATAAGGGACTGAGAGGTTGAATGGCCAGCTCTTGCTTATGGGAAAAAGAGGGGAGTGTTCATCCATCCTAAATTTAGTGTTCATACATCCTCCCGTAACTGTGTCTGATTCTCTCAATTAGCTTCCCCAAGTCCTCACAAACCTCCTCAACAATACATTTCTCTACTTAGCTTTGTTAGGTTCATTTTATTTTAAACAATAGTTTAACAGAATTAACTAGATATATCTTGTTTAAAGATGATCATCAACTACCTTAGGAAAGAGAAGCATCTCGATAACTAGCTAAAAAGAAGCAGCTTAAGTCACAGATGCAATGAAAAGTGAATGAATCAATATAGAACATTATGTTCTGGATAGCTGACTGGTGTTATATCAGCAAATTTCTAAGTGGTTCTTAAAACCTGGCTAAGTTAATCTAGTTATTCCTTTAATTTATTATACTATAAGCATCCGTATGAGCTAACAAACTTGGTTTAATTGTTGTATGCTTCATGTGAATTTTTTATTTATTTTTTTATTAAATTACAATAATAAAAAAATTTTACAGCAAGGACAAGAAAATGGCTCTTTTGGAGCTTCCAAGCATTGATGATGCAGTTGCAGCTCTTATCGTAAGTTTTCCCTTTTCTTAAATGTTTTTGTTCCAAAATATTTCAATTTTGTTTCAACTTATTTATAGTTAACTAATTATTTTTTTAACTTTCGTCTTTTTTTTTCAGTTATTTCAGCAATGATAGAAATGATTTTAGTTGTAGTTATTTAATCCCACGTTAATTTTATACAAGATTAAAAAATCTCACAACCTCAGTATTTTTATTTTTATTCTATTCTCTTGTATAAAATTAACGTGGGATTAAATACCACAAATAAAATCAGTATTTAAAAATTAAATAATTATCAAGGTTTTAGGTTACTTACCAGCCTTAAATGCTTTTCTTATTCTTCAACATTATTTTTGACTTTTACTTGTTATTCTACAATTAAAAGAGAAAGAAAACTTAAGAATAAAGTAAAAATATGTTGAGGACTGACTTAGCTGTACCAGCTATGCTCTAATAATGAGTAATGGGGCCTTCAGACACAAGAGATTTATTTCAAATAAGAGAATTCTTCATTTTTTAGCCAAATGGTGACATAAGCTGTTCAAAAAAAAAATACAAAAAGAAAGGCAAAATGACAAATATTTAATTAACAAATCATAAACTTTCATTCTAAGCTATTTTAAATTGTATTGCTCTTACTTCATTTTTTTGGTCAGTTAATAGATTATAGTTCAAAATAAGCACCATTTCCAACAATATGAACCACAATGGAAAAACCTTGAATAATGTCAAAGATATACTAAATTTCATAGATACGAGTAGTTTATTTACAAGTTCTATTCCTTGAGAACATTTAAGTTTGCAAGCTTTGAGTGTTGCAGAATGTTATTGTGTCTATATGCATGATTTGGAAGGGTTTTGTTGGATTTAAAGTTGTGTTATAAGCTAGTTTGAGGGGTTTTCTTTCATTCTTTGTTTTTGGACAGATTTCACATTCATTAATAAAATTTGGGATCAAAATTTTCATTCGGGCCAGTAATAATTTTGTTTCATTCTTCAAATATATTCTTGATGATCAGTTGATCTTTAATTACGCAATGATTTGTTTTTCATAAATGATGGTTTGTTATAATTTCTGAATGTTTAAAATAATTAGAGTCCATTGTACAGAATTATTCATAAAAATTATCTATAAAGAAAAGATGATAAGCTAATTTTGGGTCTAACATTTCTTTAATAAAATTTATTATATCATTTACTATATGTAATCTAGATATTTGCAATTATAATTCAGTTTTTTATTCCAAATTAATTTAATATTTTTCTATTTGCAGGACTATGATTAGTTAAAAATAATAGAATTTGATGTTTGCCAAAATTTACGGGTTGTTCTGAAATAAAAATATTAAGTTATTGTCTATTGTGTTTGAGCAAGTTTTTCTATAGTCTGAGTTTTCAATGCCAGGATGTACTACTGTTGATAAATGGTCAGTGGCTAGAGATCGATTTAATGCTGGAGGAGAGTGTGAATGCAGATAAGGGTTCTGATGAGTGATAAGACTCATTCTTATATCTGATATCTTCTAAAAGGAACTCTTATGTTGACTGGTGAATCATCTTTTCTTTCCTCCGAGGATTTACCTTTTTATTGATTTCTACTCGGATAGTGCATTGGCATTGATATATAGTTTTCCTTTTTATGTACAATATCATAATTGTATTCATTCAATTTTAAGTGCCAGCGAATTAATGTTTAATTTGGTGCCTTTGGAGATAAAAGCCACTTGAGAGAGGCTCACAGAGCTGGGAGAGGTGACAGATAACTAAATTTTTTGAGTTCAAATAAATAGGGTCGGAACGTTCTCACTCTGTATCATATCCCTAGGCATTCCTTTTCTATTGTTGCCAGATTAGTCTCTGATTCATACAGAGTTCAGCTAGCATAAGCTATGGGGTGTTCTTCACCATTAACGTTTTTGCTTAGTGAGATGGCAAATTTACTAGCTTCTGTAGCTAATATAAATTGCCTTGAAAAGTCTGGATATATTAATACTGGGTCATTAATTAATAATGTTTTACAATAATTAAAACATTATATTTACTCTGTGTTCTTGGGGTCTATTTTTCCATTTTTCTTCAGACATTTAGTGAGGGATATAGTGATTTTGGCAAAGTCTTTGATGAATTTTCTATAGTATCCGAGTAATCCTAAAAAAATGCTTTTAATTATTTTGATATTTTTGCAATTTTTCTATTGCAGTAAGTTTGGATCTGTCTGGTCTAATATCGTCACTTGAAAGATGATGGTCTAAATAAGTGACTTCTTTTCATTGATCTTTGGAATTCCTGTTTTAGGTTCAGTATGTGTTCTTGTAGACTGGTATGGTAAATATATAAATAATAATATCGTCAAGATATATGAGGACTCCTAAATTGGTTAAGCCTTTTAATATATTGATCATAAGTCTTTGAAAGTGTTGCGTCGGAGGCTGAACCAGGGGTAGAAATCCTTATACACTAAATAATATTCCAGGTTACAGTAGTTTATGCAATAATGAATTTGCCAAAATTGGTTTTGACCTTTTAGTTAGCACCACAACAAGTCATAACATAAATCAAATGGTTTCCAGCGTTAATGGAAAAAAGGGGAGCAACAAAAATGTTAATGTTCACTAAATAAGAACAAAATTTATAATTTTACTATTTTATTATTACTACTATTGGCATTATATTAACAAGAAAAATATCATATTCTAGGGAGTTATGAGAGAATAATAAAATGACAAGTGTTATTTGAAAATACAAAATAAACAAAGGTTCGAAATCAAACAAAAATGTAAAAATATGCTTGTAAGAAAAAATTAAATTAAAGCTAAAGCTTCTTCCTTGTTTCTTAAAAAACTAATATTTACTAATACTATGAAATCCTAATTTGAAATTTGAATACAACTATGTTTAGAAAATTTATTGTTGTATAAAAAGAGAGAGAAGGAAGTAATTGATGATTGTTGACAAAAAGTTGTCGTCTGTCGTGTCCTCGGACGAAGAAAAAAGTGTAGTCTTGTTGAACTGGTTGAGGCCGGCCAGCAGTCTTAAGTCTTAAGTTTGTGCAGGTTGCGACGGCTAGAGAATGGCTTTGGTGAGATGTCGACAATATGCTAATTATTGTAATATTAGCATAATATTGAAGTGTGATCTTCTGTGATAATAATAGTTATAATTAATTATTTAAAAAATAAATCAGACAACACTATTTCAAGAAATAAAAATGTCCAAGAAATTTGAAACATTTCTGACAGATAAATAGTGAAAAAACATGGTAAGATTTAATGATAGCTGATTAAAGATGGCTTACAATGTAAGCCAAAACGTCGGCTGATAATAAAAAGTACACATTTTTAAAATTGTATTTTTTGGATCAACCTTGACCGAACTCCAAGAAAAAAACATCTACGAATAATCTCTATGGTAAAAAAATTCTCCATTTGAAGACAGTAAAAGTTTGGTAATTTGGAGATAAAAATACAAGGAAATGTTGAATGACTAACAGGAAGTAAATTAAATGGTACATCATTGATTTCTTTTAGAGACTACCAATATATTCCAGAACTTTTTTCTAAATATGTGTGTTATTTTTCACGTAACATAAACAACAATGAACAATGTAATATCTCAAATTGTTAACCAATATTACTTCTAAAATATCCCCTCCATATCTATTCAAAAGAATAATTTATGTGAAAATAAATATGATATATAATTTAAAGAAAGAACTGGTAAATGTATTCTTGATAATCATTTGATATTTGTTTTTCATTTGTTTCAGAAAATGCACAATTACCAGCTGAGTGAACAGAATCATTTGAGGGTGTCATTTTCGAAATCAAATATCCAGTCAGCAGCTATGCGTTAAACTGTTTTAACAAAGTGTCCGAAAAAAACACATAAAAATATTTCACACAAAGTAAATTGTAACGAATACAACGGACTCAAGGCCTATAGAAACGGGTCGGTTTATGTTTACTTTTATTAAATTAAATTACTTATAATAATAGTTGTAATTATTATTACACAACATACAATATTTATATGAAATGGTTATCAGTATTCACTTTATTTTTCTATGAAGATTTTTTTTTTCTCTTTGTGGTCAATATTTTTTGCCTAATCACCTTAAAGCATCCTATACTTTGTTTCTTATGTGAATTAACCGGCCTATTTGTAAATTCCTTTAATCGAATGTTAACATATCTCTACTAAAAGGATAAAAAAAGTCATATTGGATATTAATAGATATAATGAATAAACATATATGTAAATATACACATATGTGCACCAGAGGGCAAATCAGGAAGTAAACCACCTGACCAAAAATGAGAGAAAAACTATACTTTAGCTAGTAGTGTTGCCTAGTATTATATTTTATAGCTTAGGCCATTTCCTATGTGAATTTAAAAATTTAGAATCTCTTGGTAGTTTTTTTTATTATTATTATTATTATTTAAAATAATTATGATAACACTGTTTTGTAGATTTTAAGTTTTAGATTTACTAGGTTTGTCAATAAAATATTGTTGACTTTTTTTTTTTTTTTACAAGAATGTAACTTAATGTGATTTAATTTACAAATTAATATGATCTGAAAGGGAAGAGATTTTTTCTATAAGTCAAATTGTGTTTTAAGCTTACATTTATTATAGGGGGATGTATAAAGTAGTTTTTACGGAAGAAACATACGTGTATATGCTTATATATATATATATATATATATATATATATATATATATCTATATNTATATATATAAAAAGTGTGTGTCACTACTTTTTTTTTTAAGATGGTAAATGTTTCCTTTTGTGAGGTTGGATAATGGGATAATAAAAGCAAATGAATAAATTTTTAAATTAAACTTTGTAGTTTAATTTATTAACTTAGAGAGGTAATATATGTTCATCTATATAAGCATTGTGTATTTAAAAGGATAAAATCATAAGTCTGCATATATATCTTCCTATTAGACCATATGTGTAGATTATAAAAAGGGGACCCAAAATATAAATAGTTTGTTTATATTATTTTGTCAATATTTCTTCTCTTCTTTCATCCTCATATTCTCTTTCACTTTCTTTCACACAGACGCTCTATCCATATCTATCTCAATATATCCATTTCATAACTTTCCCTTTCTTAAAATTTCTTTATCTCTCAAACCTTTCCTGTTTCTCTTCTCTCTCTCACTCTATCTCTCTCTCTCTCTCTCTCTATCTCTCTCTCTCTCTCTCTCTTCTTCTCTCTCTCAATACTGTCTTTATATTTTTAAAACAAAATCTTGTCACACATAATCAGTAGTATATTGTTATTTAAAAGAAAAAGAGAACTAAATTCTTACTACATATAAAAAGCTATATATTTGGTACAATGGTCTATAGTGTCTCTCTCCTGACAATCAAATAATCAGAGAGTTTTTTTTTGTTTTTTTTTTTTTATTTATTGTTTTTAAGCAAAAGAAACGTATATTATAATATTGTTGTATATTATAATTCTCAGAGAATATTAAAAATATATAGAAATAATTTTTAAAAAAATTAGTTTGAGAAAAAAACATTTATATATTTTTAGGTAAAGTTTATTGTATGCATTTATATTGGCATGCATTATACATGAGATCAGCTTTAAAATTATAAAAATAATCTAATCTTATCAATTTATTATGTTAATCATATCAAGGAAAATAATTTTGGTATGCCTGTTTAGATTGAGTGCCAAACCAAGCAGAGGCTTGATATGCCAGTATTAAAGTATAAGAGGCAAAGCTTTGACTTTTTTTTAACTTATGACATTAAGTATCTAGCAGAAACATATCTTATTTTTAAAAATGATGGGACTTTGAATGTAAATTTGAAGATCTAATTTTTATAAAGAAAGTTCATGTATTTATTTTATCTGAGAAACCATATGTTATTATTTAACATTTTGGCATTAGTATTATCTATATATNATATATATATATATATATATATATATATATATATATATATATATGCATAAATTGCAATTTAATGTTCACTGTGAAATTAAATCAATGGGTATTTATTTCATAATTTTTATTATTTCTCATCTATTTTTTTTTCTAGTGTGTCTCATTTTGGTTTGGAAGTATTGCCGGAGGGGAAATATTATCAAGCATATTTATTTATCTATTTGAAAAAAAAGTTTCATAAGTGCATTTTACTTAATAATAATAAAGGGATATATAAAAATAAATCAACTTCTACTACACATTGTTTTCTCATTCCCTTATGTTAAATGTAACACAGTAAATATGTTAACTTATATTTTAAAAAAATGCACATGATTTATTTTTATTAAACATAAGTAGATTATGAGAGAAATGTATAAAATTTAATTTTAATAGACTTTCAGTAAGGTAAAATTTAATTCTTTCAATTTATTTTTTGAAAATTTTCTATTTATTCTTAAAAGAGTATTATTTCCCCTGCGTATTTAACAAGGTACAAGTATTAAAGTCAATTGTCTATTTAATTAATAGGCTCTCTTTCCTATTATTATTATTTAATTTTAAATCATTTACATATCTATTTTATCCAACGATATAAAACCATTTTAGCTAAAATGCCAAATTATATAATCTCAAAATATTTATGAAAAGCCTCATTGGTTTGGAACTGTCAGGATTGTTGTTAGTTAGACCTACCTCATTTTTTTTTTCTGATCATTAAATATAAGGACTGAATGTGAAATGTTATATAATATGTTTAATAATGATAGTTAGCTAGTTGAGATGTTACTTATCATAGCTTGAGAAGCTGCATGAATATTAATGAAGTTGATATTAAATAGTTTGTTAGTTATTATTTTATAATGCTTTGACTGCTGATACTCAAATACATGAACTTTCGGCATGAATACATTTTTCTGTATTTTTTTTTTGTTTAATTTTTACTTGTGAATAATTAGTTAAATTGATTTTAGAAAAATAAACTGCATGTATTTTTTTCCCTATTACATACTTCTTATTTCTCTTCTTTTTTTTTATTTTATTGTATACACACACACACANATATATATATATATATTGCTGCTGATAATTCCCTTGGTTTTATTTTTTTAATATATCTGCTGGAACAATCTAAATTAGTTAAATATGTAAAGCTTCCCTTAAAAGAAACAGTTAGTAGTATACATCCTTTTGGTCTTTATACATCCAGGTTTCAGTTTTACAATAAAATTTACTCAAAAAAATAAAACTATTTTCAGCATAAGTAGTTGAAGATATATGGATCAGCTTTATGTATATATTAGAGTAGATTTCGTGGAAATAATATCCCAAAATTAATTTGCTACAGCAGATAAATACTTATATTTTGTTTTGCTTACCTTAATTATTTTATAGGCTAAATTAAGTTATTATTAAGTAAAAGGCACTTTTTTCCCCTAATGTGCTTAAGTAAACTTGTTGGCATGCATTTAAAATAATTTTCTTTCTTTCCTTCATTTTATTTTATTTCTTCGTCCCTATTGTAAATTTATTCTTATCAGGCAGGATATAAATTTGGACCAAATGAACTGGGAGTTATTAAACTTAATATTTTCTTTCAATAATTGTTTTGATATGGGCCTTTAAAGCCTTTTGTTAAGTTTTGAAGATATTTTAACTGCTTAATGACTTGTGCCAATGTAAGGGAGGGTATTCATCTTTCTTTCCCTCTGCATCAGAAATCTTTTTTTCTCCTATATTTTCTTACTAAACTCTCTCTCTCTCTCTCTTGATGTTAAAGGCAGGGTAAATTAATAAACAGATATATATTATATACATATATTATAAAGCCATAAAGCACAATATGTATATCTTTAAAAAAATATTAAATAAATTTATAGTGTCTGTTTTATGCAAATGTACTATTGTTGAATGTTAATTTCTATTATTTCTTTATTTATGAATTTCCTTTTTTTTATAAATGAAGATGAATCCTGTCTATTTATATTTACATATTTTATTTATACTTGTTTACATGATTGTTTATCATGTTTTTATCCTGTAGAATTATGAGAACAAATATAGGTTATTTCATTTTTATTTGTGTTTTTACTTTTATTCATTCCTCTTTTTTATTATTTGTTTATTATTATATTTATAT
>KZ807258.1:223256-245372 GCA_000696205.2 Oncopeltus fasciatus | reverse complement strand
TAAATATATATTTATAGTTAATAAATTGTTATGCTTGAGAATACCATACTACTAATTATGCAGGAGTTTTCAACCAGAATTCTGCAGAAAATTTAGTTCAAGGTATTTTGTAAAAGATTCTATTATACCAAATAGTCTACAGTTGTTTTAATAAGTTTATTATTAAATTACTTTTGGCAAAGTACTGTATAAAAATAGTGTCACTGTTACTTGAGTCAAATTTTATGATTTTACTATTGGGTTTTGTAATTTGTTTAGCTTTCCACATGTATAGTACTAAATATTACTGATTCATGTAAGTAAAAAATTAGATAAACATTAGCAGCTACATTTATACAGTTTTATCACAATACTGATAATAATATTTTTCTTGAATAACTGTCACAGATTAGTCATGTTTGACAAAGTCAAAATAAGTAATTTCAAATGTTAATGAAGGTTTATGTTAAGATAACAGTGCTATAATTAGATAATTATGAACCAAATTTCTTATAAAAAGAAAATGAAAAACTAGCCATCAAAAAATAGAATGAATTTATTGCAAATTTTATTAAGTAAATGTTAATTATAAATAAATATGTCTGTGACCAATAAATCAGATAACAGACTGATTATACACAAAATGAATCCATTAATATTTAAAATTCAAGCCTTTTAAGTGTCCAAGTTTTTTTTTTGCTCACAGCTATTGAGTTATAAATGCTGTATAATTATTCGTCTGCTGCATTTTAGAGTTATTTGCAGATAGAAAGAAGAATTCTGCTTGTACTTTATTATAGCTTCTACTTCTACATTTGAAGATCTCAATTAGTACTAAAAGACTGTTAAGAAGTTAGAAGAACCAGGAACATCTATTACAATTTTAAACATTTAAATTGGTTATAAATTTTTCTACTGTTTTGATTTTCCTAGTAAAGAAAATAGTTTTGGTTTTCTTTCCATCTGTAATAGTCTACATTATGAACATGTTCCTTTTCATTTATATATCAGCCTGTAAATAAAATATGGTTGAAAACAACTGTAATAAACTATTGTTCACTTGAGTATGGCTCAAGCTGTTTTAGATTTAGATTTTGGAGGTACAACACTTTTGATGATGCAGTAATTATCATTATAAAGTATAATTTTGTATGTGTGTGTATTTATATATANAGTTTATTCAAACAATTCCCAACTTTTTTTTATTATTATTTTTTTTTTGCCTTTAAACTTTAATCTTATTATGAGAAGATGCATCAGGATAGGCACAAAATTGATGAAACTATGCAGTTAAAATGTGCAGGCAAGAGGAAACACATATAAAAGAACATATATATATATGAGAGTGTGTGTGTGAAAGTTAGCTCTCACAAAATTAACCAAGAAATATATTTACTGAAATGTTGGAAACTAAAAGATGGGGTGAAAACTTACGTGCCAAACTTTAAAATCCCTGCACTTTATGTGAGCTTTGTACAAAAATTTAACCCATTTTTAGAATTCAAATTTACTGTATTGCATTAATATGTGTAATTTTAAGGGAAAGTGTTGTAGAAAGTAGATGCTTAGGTGCATTAATTGTGAGGATGCAGTTGTTCCTTTATAAGTTCTGCGTATATTTTTTATTTTTTTATTAATTTTCNCTGTTAGGCTCTCGCTAGTGTAGAGGGAGTTTAATGAGATATCTAGCTAGTCCTTGTGGTGTAATGGCTTGACACACCGGCCCGGATAGCAGGAGATCCAGGTTCGATTCCTGGCTGAGACAGATAGATTTTTTTATTCTATTCCCTCTCATTAATTGTTATCTGCCTCATATTTTATTTTATTTTTATGTATTAGAAGTGATTATCTTTCCTTAATTAATCATCTATGTTAACAAATGTTGGCCAAAATTTATTTTTACTTTCTTGTTTGGTTTTACAAAAATTAGTATATTTTAAAATGTCGGGCAAAATGGATGAACTGTCAAAAGTTGTAACAGATTGCTTGTATTAGTGATAACAGTTACCAGTCAGAGTAGCAGGTTAAGGGGAGAAATGAGGACCATTTTAAATCCATCCCCTCTTCGACATTTCAACCAATTTAAAAACGATGAAAACAATGATAAGTTAAATTTACTCATTTTCTTTGAATATTAAGTGAAGTATCACTTTCCTAACCCATCTTAAATCTGGTTAGGAAAATGATAGCATTCGGACAGAAAAATTGCAATGGTTTTAAACATTAAAGTGGAATTCTGAATCCGTTTTACTCGGGGGCTTAGACTCGGAGTAAAGTGCGAGAGTGGAAGAGTTTTGGGGAGCCGGAAATCAGGAGACCTGGCTGAGGTAGTAAGATTTTTTTATTCTATTCCCTTGCATTTCTTGTTTAAAATTAACGTTTTAAAATTAAGAATCAAATACCATAACCACTGAAGGTAATTGTTTTAATAAACTTTTTTTTAGGGGTGTCAATTGTCCTTAAAGTAGACAGGTATTCTCTCTATTCTCTGAAGGTGCACTTAAAATTGAAAATCCACAGAAGTAGCTGACATTGTCATACATTTTGACACCCTCTCATTAATTGTTTAAAATTATAGGTTAAGTAGTCTGAGCGTTACATAGTTGGATACTTAAAATAATAATATACTTATGTTATTCTCATTCTGATGAAGGAGAGTTTTATTTTTTCTTATAGAAATTTTTTCTAGTAAGTGAATTCAATCTTCTGGAATAGGCAAAAAATGAAATATCTTAAAGGTTATCCAATTTTTACTGCAATCAGAAGAGTTCAACAAAACTGAATGAAAAGAGGCCTTAGTTTTTTAGTCTTTCTGATCTCAATGAAAACAGTTTAAAATTTTCAGTCTTGCAATTTTTTTCATAAAATTCTTTCTTCTTAAATTCTTTTTGTACCAATAGTAGGGCTCTGATTGATAATTCATAGTTGATATTTATTTGGCTTAATATATTTTATTAATTAAATTGCACAGTTAAAATAACAATATTAATTAATTTAGAAATAATAACTTTTCATTTCATTAATATTTTCCAAATATAATAATAATAAAGGAAAATGAAAAATGTAACACATAATGTCCAATGAGAAATCCATCCATTTGAATGTGGCTTTAGTAGTATTTTAGCAACTAGAGTGAAACTAAAAGATATTTATAAAAGTAGACAATGTCACTTATTGGGGCAAGTTAAAAAGATTAATATTAGACTCCTGTTTTTCTCTCTTTTGTAAATATTTCCTTCTTGATTCTTAAGTTTACATCCAGGTGCTATTTTTACTGGGTTATTATATGCTGCTTTAATAAATGTTACATTTGACCTAGCACATTACCTAACACACTGTACCCTTGACCTACTTTCTCTCTGTTTTATGTGTTATTTACACAATATATTTATATAATATTTGAGATTTATACAAGAAGAGATTTGTGTCTAGCACACTAGAGAGCTTACAAAGTTTAATATTAATAAATAGTTATAATGATGGAAGTTATTACTTAAAATAATTAGGTATAAATTCAAGTTATACGCCTTATTCTGGGTGTTGTGAAACATATCAGGAGTGAACAAGATGAATTACTCATTTTGCACAGAATATGTTAAAACTGGAGAAGAAAAACCACATTTTTTATTTATAATATTATAACAATAAAGAATATACAAAACTATATTAGTTATAATTATAGTGGTACCAACATAATTCCTATGTCAGAGTGTATAATTTTTAAGTTGAAATGTTGAAGTGGGGATAGATATATGGTGGCCACTTTTTCTCTCCCTATCCTGCTAATCCTTCCTGTTACTGTTGTCACTGAACTAAGAACTGTTTCTTTAGTGCTACTTTTGACGTTTTCAGTGAGCTGTCTTCATTATTCAGTTCCGGGATATTAATGCTCCATATTAATTATTTAGACATGGTTGATTCTCACATGATTAATTATTTAGCTTTAAGAGTTTTACTTGCATATTTGACTGGCATTCTTCAGTCTTTATTAGAGCATAATTTACTCTAAATCTATATTTTTAAAAGAATTCACAGTGGGATCCATGTAAAAATATGACCGTTTTGTCAAGTTCAAGATTTCAAAGGACTGTAAATATTATAATCCTATTTAATACTTACTAATAATTAATATTCTCCTTTGAGTGATCTCTAAGCTTATTAAATCCTATTCCACTTCTTCATAAAAAGTCTCAGTTTAGTTCTTTTTTCTATGAAAATACTTGACAGTGTCTTATGAAATTCATGTAATTTGACAAAAAAGTTTTTTTTTTTTAAGGGGAAGGTCTCCTTCCCAATGTTGCATACTGCTCAGTGTTGGTTTGAAAAATTTAGCAGTAGAGATATGACTTTGGAGAGAGAGAAGGGCTTCAGTGGACCATTAATGGATATTGATGAGGTTTTATAGAAAGCTATTGTGTGGTATGACAAAAGATACTACTAACTGTTATCTGCTCTTCATGTGAAAGCAGTTATCTAGTCCTTCATGAACTTACTCCTCTACAAGTTCATGAATCACAATCAGCTAAGAGGTGAAAAATTTGTAAAAATGTATTAACAAAATAACCTTCTGTTATGAGATTTTATTAGATGATTGTCGCCTGTGATGAAAATTGGGTTTATAGTCAAAATCCAAATATCCATAAGCAATGGCTAAAATGCGGTCAAACTTTCCAGTTGCTACAAGGAGGAAGTCTGAGCTTTGCATTTTTTGGAATGTTGAAGATGTTATTGATCACTAATTTGTTCCTGATGCTCTGTGTATCTGAAATCTACGGTGAACAACTGGAAAGATTATAGGTTAAGTTTATAAATATTTTATTTGGTTGTGGTTTTTTTTATCCCACGTAAATTTTAAACAATTAATGAGAGGGAACAGAATATAAAAAACTATCTGTCCTCGCCAGGAATCGAACCTGGACCTCCTGCTATCCGGGCCGGTATGCTAATAAAGCCATTACACCACAAGGACTAGCCAGTTATCTCATTCAATTCCCTCTACATTAGCGAGAGCCTAACTTACGAGAAAGACGAGAACTTCGTCTTAAACTCGAAGTAGCTGACATTGTCATACATTTTGACGACTCTCGTCATTTACTTTATTAAATTTTACTTAATAAATATTTTATTTGGTTGTGGTTTTTTATCCCACGTAAATTTTAAACAATTAATGAGAGGGAACAGAATATAAAAAACTATCTGTCCTCGCCAGGAATCGAACCTGGACCTCCTGCTATCCGGGCCGGTATGCTAATAAAGCCATTACACCACAAGGACTAGCCAGTTATCTCATTCAATTCCCTCTACATTAGCGAGAGCCTAACTTACGAGAAAGACGAGAACTTCGTCTTAAACTCGAAGTAGCTGACATTGTCATACATTTTGACACCCTCTCATTAATTGTTTAAAATTATAGGTTAAGTAGTCTGAGCGTTATCATGCTTTGATCGACCAAAAAGAGTCCTCATACTTCCCGTTGAGCCAAAGAAAATTATAAAGAACTTCATAGATTCGAACTCTGCTTCATCAACTTATAGTCCAAAACTTGTACCATCAGATTACTTGTTCCAATCCATGGCCCATTTTCTTAAAGGAAAAGAAATTGATAATTTTGCTGAAGTTGAAATTGCAATCCAAGATCTCCTTGACACCCATCCAAAGGAAATGTATCAGTATAGATCCAAGCAATTGCCTAGCAGTTGGCTAATCTGTGTATATAGGCTATACTTAGGGTAGTAATTGTATTTTAAATCTAATATATAAGTAGAAATAGGTTGATAAAGTTTTTTTTTTTCTTTTTCTACCCCTTTATTTTATATTTAAAACTGGGTTTCTAAATTGTTGAAACACTATTACTTTTACATATTTTGCATCAGGACTTCTTGATGTTTTTTATTAGAAAATAAAAAGTACTACTAAAACAGTACGTCTTTTCATTTTAGCTATATTTAAGTGTGTATACTTCTGTATGTGTCTTGCAAATGCCAAGTTTAAAAACAGTCCATTTAAAAAAAAATGAAAAATTAGGCCATAAGAACACCTAATGCTAAGAATAATGTTTTCAAAACACGATAATAGCAATTTATTTTACTACTTTTTATAAATGTTTACAGTTTCAAATTTGTCAATTGTATTAATTAAAGAAAGACAATTTTTTTATGTTGCACTTCAGACAACAAATAACAATCAGAGGCCTCTTCAGCTCCTTTTAATACTACTTTATTTCTACAGACATGCATTTAAGTTTAATTAATTTATATGCTTCAAAAGAGATGCTATGAGTGGAGGTAGCCTGACAGTCCTTGGTTTTACATGGTTTGGTTAGTAAAGAGTATAAATATTTGCAGAGTGAAAGAAGTATAGTTTTAAAGAGAAATGACTGCCAGGATAAGTTTATGTGGGGTTGGAGTGAAAGAGG
Organism: Oncopeltus fasciatus; assembly: GCA_000696205.2. Classification (NCBI taxonomy): domain Eukaryota; kingdom Metazoa; phylum Arthropoda; class Insecta; order Hemiptera; family Lygaeidae; genus Oncopeltus; species Oncopeltus fasciatus. The sequence continues at coordinate 238,978 of KZ807258.1, read as the reverse complement.
TTCTTGAACATCGCCTGCAAAGGTTTGTAGGAATTGGTTCTTGATTTATATATTCAAAATTAAGTATAGTTGATATATTGATAGCAAATAAGTTTTTTTTTTGGGGGGTTAATCAGACGTTATTTTTTAGTTGGAAATGCCGAGTCTTACCGTATGAGGTTGGGGGCAAAATATATGAGAAATACTTGAGGAATATTGTATGAATCATAGCTAAAGGATTGAGAGCACTTAAATGGTGTCTAGGTAGACGAATGTAAATTTGGCATAAGGAAGTATAATTGTGGAGGACTTATGAATGGGAAATGGGTGTTAAGTGATGTTGAACTAGGTATCAGGAGATGCTTTTTTTTTATGGTTGCAGAAAAGAGGGTCAGTGATATATGAGTGGTATTAAGAATTACATTTTCCCTGGTATGACAATAGTATCGGATTGTTGGAATCTTAGTCTTGCCTTGAAGAAGCTGGTTTGCATCATTTGACAATTAATCACTTCTCCACACACCAATTCATAAATCCTGAAAATGGATGCTCACACTAATATCGTAGAGGGGATATGAAGTGTGCAATGAACAAAGGGCTGGCTAGGTGAAACACTGATCCACACTTTGCAGAATTTATCTGGCATAAGTTTCATCAGTTCTACTAAAATCACAAGAAAGAATATTTGGTTGTGGGAAAAAAAGTTTAGCCATCACAAAAGTCTGTGGATTTTCGGGCATAAGAAGAGGAAACTTAGGAGGTAAGTCAATACAAAATTTCTGCCTCATAAATATTTTTATTTGGTTGTGGTTTTTTATCCAACGTAAATTTTAAACAATTAATGAGAGGGAACAGAATATAAAAAACTATCTGTCCTCGCCAGGAATCGAACCTGGACCTCCTGCTATCCGGGCCGGTAGTTAAGTTATCTGGCTGGTCCCGGTGGTGTAATGGAAGCATACCGGCCCGAAAAGCAGGAGATCCAAGTTCGAGTCCTGGCTGGGACAGATAGATTTTTTAAAAGGAGAGTTTGTTGACCGTAGATATTATTCTAAGATGATTTTAGTTGGGGTTCGGTCAAGGTAGATCCGTCATGGAAATGTGAACTTAGGGACAGGACGTCCTCTCTCATCTTCATGATAGCCCTGAAGATGGCTTACAATGTAAGCCGAAACGTTGGCAGATAATCCTTCATTAAAAAAATACATTTTTTTATTTGTGTTTTTTTGGATCTACCTCGACCGAACCCCAACTNAAATTTACGTGGGATAAAAAACCACAACCAAATAAAATATTTATAAATTAAAATTAAATAAAGTAAATGACGAGAGTCGACAAATAGTATGACAATGTCAGCTCCTTCGAGTTTAAGACGAAGTTCTCGTCTTTCTCGTAGGTTAGGCTCTCGCTAGTGTAGAGGGAGTTTAATGAGATATCTAGCTAGTCCTTGTGGTGTAATGGCTTGACACACCGGCCCGGATAGCAGGAGATCCAGGTTCGATTCCTGGCTGAGACAGATAGATTTTTTTATTCTATTCCCTCTCATTAATTGTTATCTGCCTCATATTTTATTTTATTTTTATGTATTAGAAGTGATTATCTTTCCTTAATTAATCATCTATGTTAACAAATGTTGGCCAAAATTTATTTTTACTTTCTTGTTTGGTTTTACAAAAATTAGTATATTTTAAAATGTCGGGCAAAATGGATGAACTGTCAAAAGTTGTAACAGATTGCTTGTATTAGTGATAACAGTTACCAGTCAGAGTAGCAGGTTAAGGGGAGAAATGAGGACCATTTTAAATCCATCCCCTCTTCGACATTTCAACCAATTTAAAAACGATGAAAACAATGATAAGTTAAATTTACTCATTTTCTTTGAATATTAAGTGAAGTATCACTTTCCTAACCCATCTTAAATCTGGTTAGGAAAATGATAGCATTCGGACAGAAAAATTGCAATGGTTTTAAACATTAAAGTGGAATTCTGAATCCGTTTTACTCGGGGGCTTAGACTCGGAGTAAAGTGCGAGAGTGGAAGAGTTTTGGGGAGCCGGAAATCAGGAGACCTGGCTGAGGTAGTAAGATTTTTTTATTCTATTCCCTTGCATTTCTTGTTTAAAATTAACGTTTTAAAATTAAGAATCAAATACCATAACCACTGAAGGTAATTGTTTTAATAAACTTTTTTTTAGGGGTGTCAATTGTCCTTAAAGTAGACAGGTATTCTCTCTATTCTCTGAAGGTGCACTTAAAATTGAAAATCCACACTCACAACAAAATAAGAAAAAAAAAAAAAAATTGAAGGAAGCTTCCACGGCTTGAGTTACTACATAATGGACTTTCAGGTTGACAGTGTCATGACATTTTTTGTCGCCAAGCTTTTTTTCATCAAGCAGTGAGCTTCTTCAGGGCTAATTGAAGAATGAAGGGTCTCGAAGACTCTTTAGCCATTCTTTACGGAGTTAAAATGTTTTTCCTTTCTATAAGAGCCAAACTCAAAATTAATTCGCTGGCGTTTAAAACTAAATGAATACAATTTTGAAATCGTACACAAAAAAAGGAAAAACGCTGATGCACTGCCCCGCGTAGAAATTAATAAAAAACAATTTAATTCTCAAGTAGAAGGGAAATGATAATTCACCAGTCAATAAAGAATCTAGAAGATAAATATTCTAAAGGGTTATTATTATTTCTACCACCAATGAATATAGAGCTCTCATACCTTCTATTCTCCGTCTTCATTGGTTTCTGCAGATGGTTTGCAGAAACCAATGAAGACGGAGAATAGAAGGTATAAGAATCTAGAAAATATTTGAAAAAGTAGTGTCACTCTCCAGCAATAAACAGTTCCCAGAACCCTTATCTGTATTTGCCTCTCCTCCAGCTTTAAAACCCTCTGTAGCCTCAAAAAAAATAACGACTGTAGTACAACTTGACTCTGAAAATTCTGAAAACGACTCAGTCTTCAAATATCTAGATCAAATATGGTAAAATATATATTCATCATACCTTTAAGAACCCAAAAATAAAAAGCCTGAGTAGATCCATCTACAAGATTCTCCTGGAGACATGCAATCTAAAGATCAACAAAGCTAAAAGGAAGAGCTGGAGGGATGGATTGAGGATAGGTGTGGAAATTCCCCTGGGCCTTCTCTATAAAATAGCGAGGGGAGGATGCTTGGACTTCGGCTCCTCCTATTGCAATGCCTGGAGATGGTGCTAACCTCATCAGCCTGAAGAAAGCAAGCGAAAACATCCTGAAAAGACTGTTCCCCCAAGGGATGATGATGATGATACTGACACGCCATAGCAGAAGAGTGTGAGAGTGGCCATGTGCCTCCTTCTAGGAACGGAGCTGCAAGGCAAATGGGATAAATAATACTTGGAAATGACCGTTAAAAGTCAAAACCCAAGGGGCGCTCCTGGTTTGGATGGAGTCATAGCCCGCCAAATTAAAAAGGCATTGCCTGCAATGGACGACAGGCTACTGAAACTATTCAATGCGTGCCTTACTGTGGGATATTTTCCAGTAAACTGGAAAGTAGCTGAAAAGTGATGGGACGGTAATAGGAAGGAAGGAAGGTTGGGTGGTTTACTGGGTTGAGGAAAGAGGATGATGTTGGAGAGTTTCCAGAGAAGAGGGAAGTATGTGGTGCGGAGAATGCTATTATAAAGGTAGATTATAAAGAGGATTGCTTTGTTAGGGAGTTGTCGTAAGATACGAGTGGTAATAAGATCATGACCTGAGGATTTGCGCCTAGGCAATTTGGAAATGATGTATTTTACTTCGGAGGGATTAACCGCTTTAGGAAGGAGGGACATGGGAAGAGGAGCATTCAGAAATATTTCTGTTTCAGTAGGTTTGGAATGATCATTAGGATCAGGATGAGGGATAAATGTTTGTCTGAGATGTTTGGCCAGTACCTTTGCTTTTTCGTCGTCGGCACGAGCCCAAGTTCCATCATCCCGACGAAGAGGTGGGGAAACAGGCTGGAACTTAAGGATTTTTTGGGTAGCCTTCCAAAGAGAATTATCTTTAGTTGTAAGAGAAAATAGATAGCTATTATAGGATTCTGACCGGTGAGAATTGAGCTCACGCTTCACCAACCGACAAAGCCGGTTGTGGAATTGACGGTCGTTTGGATGACGGGATCTCTGCCATGCGACTCTCGCCTGGCGCTTGGACTGGATGAGGTCTAGGATATGAGTGGGGAGAGGAAGTCTGGTGGGTGAGCGGCTCGGTTTAGGGGAAGAAGCGTCCCAAGCACATCTCTGAATAAGGGTTGTAAAGTGATAAATAGCATTATCTAGGTCTAAGGATGTTTTTAGAGGAACGTTGAGGTCTAAAGAGTCAGAAAGGAGATTATGGAAGAGGTCCTAATCGAGTCTCAATATTAAAACAAATTTCAGGAAAATTAGTAATGATGGTGAAAGATATGATAATCTATAAATATTAATTTAGTTGTGGTTTATTTATAAATGAAAATTTAAAAAAGTAAATACCGAGAGTCGATAAATAGCTAGACAATATCAGTTCCTTCGAGCATAAGACGATGTATACTTCTTTCTCATGGGTTAGGCTCTCACTAGTGTGTTGGGAATTTAATAAGTTATCTGGCTGGTCCTGGTGGTGTAATGGAAGCATACCGGCCCGAAAAGCAGGAGATCCAAGTTCGAGTCCTGGCTGGGACAGATAGATTTTTTATTCTATTCCCTCTCAATAATTGTTTAGAATTTACGTGGTATAATAAACCACAACTAAATCAATATTTATAAATGAAAATAAAAAAAAAAGTAAATAACGAGTCGATAAATAGCTAGAAAATGTCAGCTCCTTCGAGCATAAGACGATGTATTCGTCTTTCTGGTAGGTTAGGCTCTCGCTAGTGTGTTGGGAATTAAATAAGTTATCTGGCTCGCCCCAGTGGTGTAATGGAAGAACGAGGCAGTAGTAAAAAAAAAAAAAAAAAAATGTAATGGAAGCATACCGGCCCGGAAAGCAGGAGATCCAGATAGATTTTTTTATTCTATTCCCTCTCATTATACAATAATCTATTTAAAAATTACAGAAAGTCAAATTAAATTTAAAGATCAATTAAAATTGCAATTAATAATGAATTAATTAATAACTTCAATAGCATTCTCAATGATATTCAATATACTATAGAAACTTTAAGAGACTAATTAATAAATTTAAATTCTAGAATATAAAATTTACTTGAAATAAGAATGCAGACATCCTGTATGAAATCCGTGTTGTCACTTCCTATATTGAATATTATTCAAGATATAGAAACTTCTTTAACTTTTTTTTTATTAAAAATTGTTTAAACTAGTATCATGTCCACCCATGATCTATTTCAAGAACTTAAAAAGATAGAAATTATTATATTAATTCAATCATCTCTTTAGCATAGAATATACTAACGTATTAAAACTCAAATCTTTACAAACTATTCATTATAAACTAGATATAGATATAATTATTTATGAAATGTATAATTTGTTTCCTATCCAAACACTTTATGAAAACCAGAACTTGAACATCATTCCTAACTTTAATTTTATTTTCAAATCAAACCACATAATTAATAATTGTAAAAAAGATTATTTTCTTTGAATCTTTTTTACAATTATTAAAATTTAAAAATTGAAAGTTAGAGTACTTTCACTGCCCTTTCAGCTATACAACCTCTTACATCAGTAGATGTAAAGAAGAAATAATCAACCAATGCCAGTCATCAAACTATTGTTTTACGAATCTGGAAATATAATCGACCATATTCCATACAGCAACCAATATACTACTATAATGCCTCATCCAATGGAAATAAAAATTAAATCATCAAGTGATATCCAATCATCCGAAACCATCAGAATTTACATTATCAATAATTATATTAGAAGACAAACTTCTCTTCCAAAACATATTTTATAATTTTAAAACCTCTTGAAGTAGCAGTGTAGCTGTTGAACAGCTAACACCTTTACATAATGCTCCCTCTTTTCAGCTTTATTGATCAAGTTGCATAAAGACATCATATATTGCAGGCCTGCTGATGCTTCATGTTGCGAAATTCGCTGTCAGGATCACCCTATATTCAATAAGAGAATAATAAATACTTTTATAAAGAGAGTGCTTTCAGACAACAGAACCAGGCCTGTTCCTCCACAAACCGATAGCTGAGTGCTGTAGGAGAGAGCTAGTAAGCTCCTGCCATCTAGTCTTATCAACTGGCCCAGGGGAACAGCGTGTGGCTGTTAACATACAGGCTCCCAGATCAAGGCTCTCCCGCTCCTTTTTTTTTTTCTTCTCTATTTATGTCATGCCTTACTACCTCTGAATTATAGCCAGTGGAGGTAGGAAAGGTAAATACAGAGGAGCATTCATGACCCGCCAGTGGTCAACAGAGAGGTCACAAAGCCAACTGCTAGCACGCCCCAGCACCTCGCAGGTATTAAATTCACAGCCACCGGTCATTGTTATCGAACAGTTAAATAATGAGGAAAATGAGACCACATCACAACCCAGAACCCGTTCCAGCCTCTTCAAAATATCACATATCAATATGTTGAAACCACCTCCCAACGTTTGACACAACCATCCCCCCCCCCCCCCATCATTGTTAGAAACTTACAAAATTTCTGCCAGATGTGCAACCAACTTGATGAGTCCAGACATTTTTATGTCGAAGGCAGATTGACATAAAAATCCTGCCAGACAGCCCTGATACCTGTAGAGGTATTATCAAGGAGACAAATGCGCATCACCATACTTACTAGCTCAAGGAAGAATGTGTAATCAGTGTAATCATCTACAATCTCCATCATTCCACTCTCCATGACAACGCCAAAGAAGAGCTTACCGCTCTTGGCTTTCAAGTAAGAAACGCCATCAACGTAATTTAAAACAAGCCAGGCAAGAATGCACCTGTAAAGAACCCACTGCCATTGTTCTTTGTTGATCTGGAGCCCACAAGAAATGTGGAAGAAATATACAATATATCCTAAGATGATTTTAGTTGGGGTTTGGTCAAGGTAGATCCAAAAAACACAAATTTAAAAAATGTATTTTTTTAATAAAGGATTATCTGCCAACGTTTCGGCTTACATTGTAATTGGCTTACAATGAAGTAACCAAGTGAGTTGGCCTTCAGGGCTGTAGAAATACAATGTCATGAGAATACAATAATAATTGAAATTAGTATAATAGAGAATTGCTAATGAGAATGTAGAAAGCTATGTAAGAAAATTTAAAGTTTATGAAAAACAATTTGAAAAAAAACATGCAAACAAACAGCTTATTGACAAGAAAAAAATCTGAACTTAGGGACAGGACGTCCTCTCTTATCTTCATGATAGGTAGGTGTGGCAAATTACTGCTTTAATGATATTTCAATTTTTTTCTTGTCAATAAGCTGTTAGCATGTTTTTTTCAAATTGTTTTTCATAAACTTTAAATTTTCTTACATAGCTTTCTACATTCATACTCTTGATATCACATTATATTATTGCAATTCTCTATTATACTAATTTCAATTATTATTGTATTCTCATGACATTGTATTTCTACAGCCCTGAAGATGGCTTACAATGTAAGCCGAAACGTTGGCAGATAATCCTTTATTAAAAAATACATTTTTTAAATTTGTGTTTTTTGGATCTACCTTGACCAAACCCCAACTAAAATCATCTTAGAATAATATCTACGGTCAACAAACTCTCCTTTTGAATATACAATATATCATCACTCTGCCATTGCAAAATATGGGTAGAGAAGCCCCATCCTCACAGGGACATTGTTCATTGACATATATGTCAAGAGTACGACCACACAAAGAGTTATAAAATCCCAAAAAGCCATTATTTTCCTGACTTACCTCTAAAATTGTGTCCTTCGAACCCACTTTCCACTTCTCAAGAAATTTTCAGATATAATCCTTTTTCCCAAACCCGGTAGACCTGCTTTTAACACATTATCCTATCGACCAATTCACCTTCTTCCTTCTCTTTCCAAGGTATTTGAGAAAGTTCTTCTAAAACGAATGATACCTACAATAACTTCCTAGAATATCCTTCCTAATCATCCCATCATTCTACTGTCCAGCAGGTGTTTAGGTTAAGCCTAAACTTATTAGGAGTGGGGTCGATAGTCTTCTACCGTGCAGGATGTTCACTTTTATTTTTTATTGTATATTTCTCTATCTCATCAAATTACAATATGTTAAATAACAGAATATAATAAAGATTTATTAATTAAAAAGAAAAGTAAGAGTTAATCCTTAAGACAGGCCTGTTAAAAAACATTCGCTGGACATGAGAACTTAGAAAAGTAGGCTTAAGCTAAAATACAACAACTGCTGAATTAAAAGCCAATATATTTTATTTTTGTTCTAATTCCCTTGCATTTCTTGTATAAAATGTAAAGTGGGATTAAATACCACAACTAAAATCATTATTTAAAAAACCAATGCAAGTTCCATAAAGAAGGAATTATTTTATTAAATAGTATTTAAAAACAATGCTCAACCTTCATTATAAATACTATATTTCATTTACTCGTATTAGTAATTAGTCAGTCTCATTTTATTTATTTGCAAGCAATCTGCTATATTAAAAATAAATTTAAAAAAATTTGCAATATACTGATCGATTTGTTATAAATGATTGAAGAGTATGGTAAAGGATAAAAGGACTTTCAAGAATAGAGGGAGGAAATAACAATTTGGAATCTAAGAAAGATTAAGGAGATTGTGGCATAAACGTGAATAGAGAATTCTATGAACGGCTCATTGAATTGAAATCTAGTTTCGAATTTGGAGTCGATTCCTACCAGGCTGAAGGGAGTTAGTCGTACGGAAACGATCAGAAAGCTTGGGAAGCTGAGCTTACTTCAAGATCTTTATAAAGAAAGAGATTTTCTTCGTCTAATAATGCAAAATGGGAAACGGGGTACAAGGGATTAGGGAATTCACTGGGTAAGAAGAATTGCTCATTAGTCACAATGGATTGGCAGAAGATTTTTTCTAATAATTTCTAAAATAAAGCTAGATGAATATATTTTATTAATAGTTGGTTACGAGTTGTAGTATTTACCGTGATCACTAATTTTTAAATGGATTGGTTTTTTAGTAAATTTTCCATTAGGGAATTTACTAAAACCAATCGACGGTTTTCGAAACAGTTACTTATAGAATATGAGTTAAGGAAGAAGAATTCCTTGGCCGTATTTGGGAAAATAAAAGACCCGTTCAAATTTATATGCATGAGTATATNTATATATATATAATTTTTTCTCCCATCTGTTCTTATTTATTATATGTATTTATTATGTGAGTGTTTCATTTTATGTGTGTGTACGTGTAAACAGACACACACACACAAAGAATAATTGGGTTTATAGAAAGTAAAACTTCATTTATTTGTTCTACATTTAATATTCGACTTAGAAAAATAATTCGTCAAACTAGTTGTGATTTAGAAGAATAAATTTTATTAATTACTTGTAGCAAGTATTCTTTTAAAGAAATCTGTTACATAAAACAAATAGCAATTATATTAATAAATCTTATTTTTAGCCACTGTTAATAGTATTCCCACTCCACAGTTCTATATAAATTTTCAACAAATAAAGATAAATAATCTGATAAATTTACAATTAATACTGTTATTATTTTATCAACATAATTATGTATTGCTTAATAATAGACCTACCTTTATTTGGGTACTTTGGAAGCTTTTCTATTGAATCAATTCCATTTTTTTTTTTAATGCATTTGTTTCTGAAGGAAGGGGGGGGGGCATGAATGAATTTAGTTTTTAAAAAATTGAAGACAATTTTTACAGTTTATACAGAATCATGAAAATAAATAAATACAACAAACTAATTTACATTGCAGCTAATTTGAAAAAAGAGCTTAATTGGAAACACTTTTCCTCTGTTCAAAGAAGTCTTCAAGTTCATATCGCCAGCGCCAGTAAGCAACTCTCATTCTGTCCCAGACATTTTCCAAACTATCCATGGCTGGTCTTACATCTAGGATGGCAAATCTGAAAAATTAAAAGTATTTTTATAAATCCAGATGCCACTTTTTCATACATATTGTTGTTAAAAACATTTTAATAAATAGACATTGTAAGAGAAAAGAAAAACTTCAAAACTAGAACACACAAAAAATAAATCCCAACAAACATTAGTTCACTATCCAGTACTTGGAAGCAATCAAATTACTTTAACCACCCAAGAATTAGAAAACAAGACAGCTCAGATCTACATCTATTATCAACAATTAGAACTGTTTTTTTCCATTGGCAGGTAGAGTAACTTTCATATTTTCATGGATAGAAAGAAATAACCCTTTAGAATGACTAATATTAAATTACTAATATATAAGGGTTATACATTTTATATAGGTTATAAAAACTTGAATTTTTTGGTTTCACAATCTATTCAGATGAAATTTAGTAAAATTACCTGTGACTTGGGTCAACAGAACCACCATCATAGTAGTCAATAATGTATCTGATGTCTTTTCCACAACGGTCTACAATCCAGTCATGTCTGTCGAAAGGCAGCTCATATCTATCAACAAAAATGACCACATAATCCAATATCAAATGAAATCACAATGACGAGAAGAGTATGAAGCTATTTGATCATACATAAATTATCTCAGAAGTTTATTTTGTTTTTATTAGCTTATTAATTAACAAAGTACGCTTGTAGGTAATTGGTTTTAGCTGCTATTCTACACCTAAGCTAAAACAATAATAATCTCAGATATTAAAGGTTATACTGTAGTAAAATAATATTTATCATAAATTGTTCAGAACTTTTAATTTATTTTCCTAATAAATTAAAAGTTCTGCTGAATTTATTTACTCAAGATCTAATATTAATACCCCATAACATAGCAAGCAGGAGCAGCATAATCTTAGCAGATTCCCCATGCTGGATGGATAAAAACAGAAGTAAATTACTAAATTTAATTTAAAAATCATAGAGAATAATGAGTACAAATTTTACTGACTAACTTTGCTGCAGATTGAACAGAAATATAGGGAAGAGCTTACCCATTGCAACTACATTATAAATTTCTTCCTTAATATAATATACAATTTTGGCAAAACTTTTATAGGAGATAAATGTTAGAAAATTTTTCATAACTCAACAAATAACAATGAAGATATTACGATTATAAATTTCGGTCTCTCTAAACCTATCTCCCCCTCCTCCGACTTCCACCAAATATATATAATAGTCCTTACTATGTCAAAGTAAATACCACATTTTGTTACTATATTTTAAAAATTGGCAGTCCTGCCCAACATTCGAAATTATGTTCTTAAATGTCTTTCACAACACAATAATTTTTTGTTACACCACGTCGTTCAATAAGTCCTGCCATTTTTATAATTTTCATTTTTCTTCTACAGTCTTTGTTGTTCACTGAATTCAAAACTTGACTTTGCCCATACAAACAGATGTTAGTCCTCTAAGAAAAGAGGGATTCATTTTAATCCAGTCCTCTTTAAGTGTTCCATCTGACTAGTCCAAAATAATTCTAGAGGAAACTCATACTAGGTCAATTAGGTTTTATGAGTATAAACTCAGTTTAAAAGTGACTGAAGCTGCCCAAAAAATATGCTCCATTATTGTAAAAGATACACTCTCTGAGTGGAAGGCACAATTTTTATTTGCCAATTTTGTGTGGGGGAAACGACATTCAAAGATGTTTTTGCTCGGGCTGGGCAAAAATCATCGGTTAAGAGGAAGTTTAAAGAATAATTTGCATTGGATCCTGGCCAAAGATATTCAGAGGAGGCCAACTTAATATCATATTTCTCCAATCACTGTCTGCAATTATCTCTATCAACTGGGAAAAGTGAATAAACTGAATTCTTTATCAAATTACAGAAGCCTATAAGGTAAGCCACTTAACAACTGCATCTTCTTTAGCTTCCCACTTAAAAATCAAACCCTGCTTAGAAAGGTACATCACCAATGACAAAGAATGGATTTCATACAATAATTTTAGACCAGCATATCAGTAGTTAGGGATAAGGAATCAAAAAAATTTCCAAAACCTTCTCTCCATTCAAACTTTTGCTAATTGTTTTTTGAACAGCCAAGGATGCAGAGCATTTCAAAACTCTGAATTATTATTATAAGTTCACATAAATTTTAGCAATCTCTGAAGGAATGTAACTATTGAGAATGTTCTGTCCGATATTAAAATTTTTTTTTTGGAGGTACTATTTTTTCAATCCTTCCAAATAATCAAAATTGATTGTCATTTAGGACTAAGTTTTCTATTTAGCAAAATTGGACCAATAGGTGAAGGGATTACCTAAAGTTATGTCATGGCAAATTTAAAGGATATTAGTAGTATATGTAATCATTAATGTCACAAAGGCTATTAAAAACATTTTAAGTATTAAGCTAATTTAATAATAATTTCTTAAGAATATGCTAACTAAAGATAAAAATATTAACCCTTAAACATGAAAACAAAAAAATATTGGCAAAATAGCTTATAAAAAGAATAGTACCCTAATAGTTGTCGAAATCTGGCTCTAGGGGAATAATCCTGTGCCTTCCCACCAAAGCTTTTCAATTTAGGGGTGGTACATTCTTTAGCATGAAGGGCTTCCCATTTTAAAACCTGGAAAACAACAAGTGAAGGATCCACTCAATCATTAATAAACAATTAGAAGCTAAGTTTAAACTTCTGCACTAAGTAAAACTGGACTGTAAATTCTCTTTCATTGAAAACATAACTAACTAGAATTAAAAATGTTAAGTATTTCCTAAAAGGAAATAAAGGTGTTTACAATGGCTTTTTTTTTTTTCTTAAAATGGGAAGCTTAAAATTATTTGCATGTAATTTTATAGAAAATAAAAGAAATTAAAAAAAATCATTATTGTAGATTGGCGTCAACAATGACATTATTATATTCACGAGATGGTGATATTGTAATTTTATAGAAAATAAAATAAATTAAAAAAAATCATTATTGTAGATTGGCGTCAACAATGACATTATTATATTCACGAGATGGTGATATTGTCCTGTTCAAAAAAAGGTGCGTCTAATTAGTAACTTTTGTCACTGTAAATGTACTTAGACTGACAACTACGAAAAATATCTGCAACTCTCATTCATAGCCCTTAGTCAAGGTTCCCATTCATCTCGAAATAGCACACCGGTTAATTATTCTTCGACTGTCACCGACTGTGCACTAACTCTGCGAGGAAATACAAAATAGCTGATGCCAATCGAAAACACTGGCCAAATTAAAGGGGATGTTTTTGTTGAGGACGTCTTGGGCGTTTATAAAGGCAGCCGAATAAAGGGAGCAGCCCCACGAAAATGCCTCTATAAATTCCCTGAGAAACGCGCTTCGAATTCGTTATAGCAAAGAACAAGCGAAGAAAAATGCGATCCTTGAATTTGGCTACTTCCTGAAGGCCAATGTTTATGGAGCACCGGTTCCGCCACAATGTTTATCTCAGTGTTTGCTTTCGACTTTCTGCTGAATTTTTGTTTCTTTCTAAATGTGTATTGCAGCAGACTGCTTACCAGACTTTGTCTTACCCTTGTTTATCAAAACGACAAATAATTTACATATCATTAACTGTTTTTCACTTACTACTAAAAGATTGAATTCGTATCAATGCATTCCTCTGATTACGTTAAAGGTTATATTAAAAGAAAAAAAAAAAAACTGTTTTACCCCAAGAAAAGATATCTGTTATGGTTAGTTGTCATCAAATGCTTGTATATCTTTCTAAATTCAAGATTTTTTTATCAAGACTAATAATTGTTTCATAAATGCCGGCTAAATTGTTCTATTTGTCTTTAATTTCTTTATGAGAACTGTTGATTTCTTTAGGAGATTGAAAATAAATTAACATTATGATGTAGTTATAATGTATTATACNCTTGTATAAGCTCATTAATAGCTGAAGAAGGTCGTGGATGAGGGAGGGGCTATAAAAGAAAATAAAATTAAAAAAAAATTAAACAAAATATGTGTTAAATTTACATCCTATAAAATAAAAAACCATGTTAAGGAAGATATTTAAGAATTTAATTTCGAGTGTTGGGTGGGGCCACTTTTCTTTTTATATAGAAACAATATTCGGTATTTAAACATTCCAATAAAAACTAAATTAAATCTTTTTTGGATAATCAAACTTGTTGGATCGAGCGATATAAAAGAACATTCAAAACATTAATATCATTGTTTTTCTTTTAGTTAAAAAAAATTTCGTTTATTTATTATTATTGGTCTTTCCTTGCTGTCTCTAGCTCCTGAGGTATAATTAGAAGTAATGAAATTTGATTCCATTATAATAATATTCCATTATTATAATGAAATTTGATTTCATTATAACAATATTCCATTATTATAATGAAATTTGATTTCATTATAATAACATTCCATTATTATCCATCTTAATGAAGCATGAGAAATCTAGTTAATGTTGTAAAGCCCTATTCACTTACAAGCATGTAATTATATAAGTGTGTTGTTGTATATATATACATGTTCCTATTTCAAAACAACATTCAGCCTCTCATGACATTCAAGAAGTTCTGACAGGCTGAATGAACCTATTGCTGATTATTGCAGGATGTGTGATGTGCCTCATCATAAGTTACTCTAGTACAAGCATTTTTTTAAAAGATAAAAGAAGTGAACTAATAGCTATATGGTTTCAATATCCTTAAATTATATATGACAGCTTATTATCAAGATATAAACTCTTCCTTATGTCCTGGAACTAAGAGATAGTACCTGAAAATAGCTTAATCTCCAAATAAACATAATTGACCAAAAGGAAAAGCTTGAAAAAATATTAAGCACTTACTTCAAGCCAAGCTTGTTCATTATTAGCATTGTGAATCTTGATGATATCATCCATGTCTTTGGGTTTCAAATCATCATCCTTCCAGCGCCAGCCCTTCCGAAGCATTGCATTCCAGAACATCTGATGAAGAATAATAAACTTATTATTTTAGAAACTAAATAAGAATAATTTCACAGAGAAATGTATCTAAACAAAAATAACATTTTATTTTTAAGAAAATTTAATACATTTTTTCTCATCTTGAAATATATCTCGTTCATCAATTGGGATTACTTGACTTACATTGACTGGCAATGGAAGAAACGCTGCAAATTATTCCACAGTAGTTTATTTAATAATCATTTTTATATACATTTTCAGTATTATTCATAACTACAATAAAGAAACTAAAATTACTGCAACATTAATATTAAATTAAGTACTTCGCTAAGACCAGCACAACATAAATTTAAAAGAGCAAACACAAGGTAAACTGCATTTATTTTTAATCTATGCCTTTCCAACACAAAATATCTATTTGCAAGTAACAGTTAGTGGCACAGCGAAAAATAAGAGAGAAAAAAATGTAAAACTCAGGGCACTTGAGCCGACCCAATGTTGGTACACTAATTGTGTACTAACAAGTGTTTTAACTTTTAATATTTAATAAATAATTCATGAGAGGGAACAGAATAAAAAAATTCTATCCGTCCTCGCCAGGAATCGAACCTGGATCTCTTGCTATCCGGGCCTAGTATGCTGACCTTTACACCACAAGGACAGGCTAGATATCTCACTCTATTCCTCCTTCATTAGCGAGAGCCTAACTTACGAGAAAGACGAGAAATTCGTCTTAAACTCGAAGTAGCTGACATTGTCATGC